>JAXIVH010000953.1:5000-36302 GCA_036785325.1 Urophycis tenuis
GAGTTCCCCCATGGCTTTCAAACAGATGGAGCAAATCTCCCAGTTCCTCACCGCCGCCGAGAAGTACGGCGTCATCAAGACCGACATGTTCCAGACGGTGGACCTCTGGGAAGGTACGGCACGTCCTCCGGGCCCCCCCCCCCCCACCCCGGTCTGACCGGTACTGCGCAGGGTAGCCCGGTGGCTGAGGAGCGTTGTCGCCACCGGGCTAACCGCTGCTGCTGCTGCTGCTGCTGGGGTTCATTCTTGGTTTGTGGTTCCCCCTGACAGGTAAGGACCTGGCGGCCGTGCAGAGAACCCTCTCGGCTCTGGGCAGCCTGGCCGTCACCAAGGACGAGGGGACCTACCGGGGAGACCCCAACTGGTTCTTCAAGTGAGCGCCCCCCAAAAACACACCCGGAAGTCATGTGATCGATATTGTAACATGACATGTTGGATTATTATTTCGATTTTTTTTTAAAGGCATGATATGTTAATTCCATTCGTGTGTCGACTGCTTTCCCCGTGACAGGAAAGCCCAGGAAAACAAGCGCGACTTCAGCGATGACCAGCTCAAAGCAGGCAAGAACGTGATTGGCCTCCAGATGGGATCCAACAAGGGCGCCTCTCAGGAGGGCATGAGCTACGGGAGATCCCGACAGATCCTCTGAATCCCCAGAGACATCCCAAAGAAACCCTTCTCCTCGAGATATCTGGCTTTGTAGTCCCTCCGTAACACCTGCAAAACACTCCTCAACAGCCCCCCCACCCACTGTTCCTATAGCAACACCTCCTCACCCCCATATTGCCCCCAGACTCTTCTCTCCTCCAGATCTCTTAACATAGCTCCTGCCAGCTCAAAACATCTTAAAAAAAAAACAGGGTTAGGGTTAACACCTTCAGTATAGTTAACAAGTAACACACAACAGCCATCATCACATGTAGCTTTAAAACATAACTCCCAACTTCCACCTCATTCAATCTGAGGACTATGGGCAGGGCACAGAGAGCACTTCTACAACTTAAATGATTGACTCAACTCTGCATTGACTGATGTAAAAGGCATCTCTAAATCCTGCCCCCCCCCCCAAAAAAAAAACCCAGATTGTAATAAATCATATTGAATGTAGTTAAACGCAGAATAAGAGGCCAGAGGCGTGGGTGGTGTACAAAACATGATCCTCTCGCTGATACAATTCTCAGTAATATCCAATATTTCCTTGAGATGGCAATACATGCTGTATCGGCACAAGTTTTTTGTACATTGTCTTATTAAAAGAATGACTTTGAAATACATCACTGTACTCACCTTCCAACTGGTTTTTTGTTTTTATACTAAAGATGGGAGATGGTCCTCATCACACTGGGATGTTTGGTTCAATAGCGTTCAATACTGTTTAGGGTACTGCTTAGGACAGGAATGGAGAGAACAGAACATGATGTAACGTAATATTATGAAGGCTTTATTTCCATTCATATCACCTGTGATTTGCACAGCAACACACAGCATCAAACTTCAATCCAGACACACCTTTCCATAGAAAAAAATGTACCTCTGTTTAATATACTTTGATGACCCAGGCACAAGTTGTGTATGTGTGTGTATATATACATATATATATATATATATATATACATATATATATACAGTACATACACACACACACTCACATTTCACATAAAAACACAGTTTTAAAATTCTGCACATTAAACGTCAAGTCTTCTAAAACTTTATCTGTCCAACAGGCAGGCAGGCAGGCACACACACACACACGCACGCACGCATGCACGCACTCACGCACACAAACGTACAGGCACACGCATACACAGCGGCTGAATACCTGTTTTACATTGGGGTACAGTAGTGCACATCAAATAAAGTCCAAAGTGACTGTTATAGTAGCATTAAGCCCTCGACATCGTCCATTTAACACCCCTGCATACCCACCACATCCACACAACACATTCAGCCTAATACACACACACACACACACACACACACACACACACACACACACACGGTTCCTTGAATATAATAAACCCATACGCACTCACACACACACATCAAGCCCCTCCAGCCACACTTTTTTTTGATCCAGAAGGCCACATCATGGAGGAATGCAGGGGGGGGGGGGGGGGGGGGGGGCTCCCAGTCTCTGCAGGGTCTGCAGCGTTTGCAGGGTCAGCCAGGCCGACTGGCTGCAGTCTGCTGTGGGGGGAGTCACTGGGATGCAGCTTTGGGAGGGCAGCGTGAGGGGGGGGGGGGGGTCAGACCCTGAGAAGATGCCAGGAGGCGTTTACAGCAGGTTTTTTAAAAAAAACACACAAAAAAAACAACCTAAAAAAAAAAGCGCCCCTCCGGTCAGCAGCGCTACGTGGTGGCCCTCTCTCCTCCCACGAGGGGCACCCTGGCCTCAAAGTCCAACACAATGCCAGAGTCTCTGTCCTCCTGCTCCGCCGCCACCTCCTCCTCCTCCTCCTCCCCCACGCCCCCGTCCTCCAGCGACGCCCACGCCCGCTCCCGCCGGCGCCCCGGCCGCACCCGGCCGTGGGCCGCCACGCCGCCGTGGCTCCTCCCCCGGCAACACAGCAGCTCCTGGAAGGCCAGGTGGGCCAGCCCCACCTCCAGCGTGTAGTACAGCGACCAGAAGAAGGCAAAACAGCCCAGCAGCAGCAGGAACTGATGATGGGTGTGTGTGGCCGCGTGTGGGGGAATAATGAGGGCGGGGGGGGGGGGGGGGACAGTAAGATTGCAATTCCATTCGCATCATGTCGGCAGGAATGGCACATATGGCACACAAGTAATACGGTTGTCAACAACCGCTGGCTATTGAACTGAACTATTAACAGAGAGGACTTCATTGAGTTAGACAGAACCAGACAGAGTGAGGGAGAGTCAGTCAGTGTGTGTGTGTGTGTGTGTGTGTGTGTGTGTGTGCGTGCGTGCGTGCGTGAGAGACGTACCTTGAGGTTGTTGGAGGAGAAGGGGGTGACCGTCTCCGGGGGGACGTCCAGGCCCGGGGGGCAGGGCAGGGAGAAGTTACTGTCCAGGTAGCGGCCGCTCATTGCCTCTTCCACCAGGCTGTCAAAAAGCCGCCCGGCCAATCATTTACATTTACATTTAGGGAATTTAGCAGACGCTTTTGTTGAAAAGTACTGACAAAGAGTACATTTGTCATAAGAAGGTGAAACATTTCATTGCTGCTAATACAGTGAGAAAGTCACTAGAACAAGTTTCAAGCATTTCATTTGCTAGATTAACCATTGCTAGTATATAACATCTCCGGTGCCAAGTTACGAAGTGCCAAGTTACGAAGAGCGATTAAAGTGCCAAGACGTATAACAGAATTCATAATTCAATCATATTTCAATCAGAATTCAGGACCGCCTTGAGGGAGATACCTCAACTCGAGATGACCTCCGTCGGTCCATTTGAACATGAACAGCAAATACTAAAGCTGAGATGGCTGAGGCTGTGTGTGAATGCCAGTTCAGTGTGAATGCGTGTGCGTGTGTGTGTGTGCGTGCCCTGACCTCTGTCTTTCCTTGACCTGTGGGTAGGTGAGAGAGGAGCCGTACAGGGTGAGCTTCCACTGGGTCAGCGTTCCCGCGGCAGCACACAGCGTGGACGGCGTCTCTGTGGAGCACCCAGGAGATGATGGGTGTCAACGCTCACCGCCACACGCACAACCACGACATGATCCGTTTCGCGTGTGTGTGTGTGTGTGTGCTTGTGTGTGTGTGTGTCTTACTGTGGTCCACTATCGACAGTTTGTATTCGCCCAGGGCTTCCTCTCCCCAGCAGCGCACCGTGGAGAAGGTCCAGTCCTGGTAGCCTGAGGGGTCCCTGTAGGCGCGCACACGCACATAAACACACTATTTTTGAATGATGATACGTTTTATAATATTATTCAAATACATGAAAGTGCAAGCACACACCATGTTTTTTTTTTTATGGGTAGTCTGTCTGTGTGTGTGTGTGTGTGTGTGTGTGTGTGTGTGTGTGTGTGTGTGTGTGTGTGTGTGTGTGTGTGTGTGTGTGTGTGTGTGTGTGTGTGTGTGTGTGTGTGTGTGTGTGTGTGTGTGTGTGTGTGTGTGTGTGTGTGTGTGTGTGTGTGTGTGTGTGTGTGTGTGTGTGTGTACCTGTCGAGAACACGACGGGCCCCAATCAGTGAGGTCATGCCGCTGGGGCACACGAGCGAGATCTCCACATTGCCACGGCACGGGTGGGTTATCGTCACGGTAACGGACACATGCTCCAGCGTCTGCATGCCCGACTGGCTCAGGTCCTCCGTCGTCACTAGAGGCAGCGAGAGACGCGCTCGGTTTTCAAATAGGACTCAAGCCTGTCGTATCACACCACCTCCGCCACCATATTCGTCTCTCCCGCTAGTCGTCATCAATCAGTACCCCTCCACATCATCATCATCATCCTCCTCGTCGTCATCAACTATATGGCCTGGGTCCCAATGGGAGAAGCAACGCCTTGGTATTTCCTGGTCTCTGCCTTCGTCTAGTGAGGCCTGGGGCTGCCTCACCATGTAGGGCTAGCCTGCAACACATGGTCAGTCTGAGCTGGGAGGGGGACAGGAGGTGGCTGCAGTGGGAACTGTGTGTGTGTGTGTGTGTGTGTGTGTGTGTGTGTGTGTGTGTGTGTGTGTGTGTGTGTGTGTGTGTGCAGGCCCTCCCAAGAGGTAGAGGGTAGCGACAGTGGCGGCTTACTCATTTAAAAAACATACCAAAACACATGGGCGGCTTTGTATCTGCCGTGTTGCCGACAGGGTTAAACAGACGCTTGCTGTTCCAGCTACAGGAACAGAACCACTGCGACCGAGTCGCCCACAAAATAGCATGACCAGCTGCTTCGTCTTTAAAAACGGCCACACCATTATTACCCCTCTTGCAAAGCGTTTTCACCATGTGTCATGGTTAATATAAAGAGTGTGGTGGTTAACGTATAATGTGCACATATGCACGCGCACGCACCAACACACACGCACACAGGCACGCACACACGCACACACAGGAAAAGCTGCCTTATACTGGGCTGAGGGAGGGGCATGAGTTAAAACGCTGCCAGCCCAGAACACATAGCAACCCGAGCAGCAAACACAACACACTCCGGCCAGTGCCACTGTAACCATGTCACTGTAGCTGTCCGAGCGGAGAAACCCGGGCAGTGGTACGAACCGCACATGGCGTTTGGCTCTGTTTTGTCCCCCCCCACCCCCACCACAGGGAAAAACATGTTGGAGGGTGCGTGAGATTCTGAGTGGGGCGGCCAAGTGGAGAAGGGGCCCGGTTCTACTGGAGGTTCTGTTGTGTTACACAGAGTGTTCTGTGTGTCCTCCAAAGGTGATCTTCATCTGGGGGAGCCTCAACGCACGCTCATACGCGCGCACACACAGACACAGACACAGACACACACACACACACACACACACCAATAGATACAAGACACACTACCTGACCAGGGAGCGAACCAAAACAGGGAGAACGTACAGGACAGTCAATCAGGTGAGGAAGAGGAAGATGCAGTTGCTTATTCTGCATGGGTGTGTGTGTGTGTGTGTGTACGTGAACCCACGGTTTCAGCTGGAATTCAAACACTGTGAGACTTTAAGAAATGTGAGTGGGAGGGAGGAGTGGGGGCTGTGTTATCCCCATGGTTACGACTCTGTGACACGTTTTGAGTCCCGTCGTTGTGTACGGGCGAGGACATTTGCGATGTTGTGTGGGAAACGCTTCACGCAGGCTGGGGCATTTTCAGATCCATCCATTACTACTATGTCCAGGAGCCCTAACTCTCATCGGACGCAAACATCCCAGACAACAGTACAACAACAGTACAACAACAGTACAACAACATTAACGTTAGTGTTCTAAATTCTGATCTTATTTCAGTAACAGTGATAAAATGGCATAGATTGCGATGTTAAAGATCACATAAGATACATGAGCAAGTTTAGAACAAAACAAAGAGACCTTTTTTGGGGTTCACTTCCACTTTAACAATCACAATACCATTAACAACACTTTAAGAAGAATAAAAAAGAAAGCGAAAGCCTTAAACCAATCACAGACTGCCGGGGGAGAGTCTGAAATCTCAGCCACTAGATCTGTCAGAGGAGTGTACACAAGGACACAGCAAACTGGAGAACATGCCCATATATGGGCAGGCTGTTCGCTGGAGGAGAGTCCTGCCAATGTAACACTATGTGTAAACTCAGAGCAGAGAGCAGGAGGGAAATGAAGACAGACAGACAGACAGACAGAGAGAGAAAGAGAGAGAGAGAGAGAGAGCAAGTGACAGACAGACAGACAGACAGATAGAGAGAGCAAGTGACAGACAGACAGACAGACAGAGAGGGAGAAAGAGAGAGAAAAAGATACAGACAGACAGACAGACAGACAGACAGACAGACAGACGGAGAGGGAGAAAGGGAGAGAAAAAGAGAAAGATACAGACAGACAGACAGACATACAGACAGACAGACAGACACAGAGAGAGAGAGAGAGAGAGAGAGAGAGAGAGAGAGAGACAGAGACATACAAAGAGAGAGAGAGAGAAAGAGCTAGAGAAAGAGACAGAGACAAACCAAGTTACCATTCCAGGTACGGGTCAGCTTGTCTGGATAGGTCAGGATAGGCACCTCCCCCTTCAATACGGGGCTCTGATAGGACAATAGGAATGGCACGGACTCCCACACCTGGCACACACAACAGTGAAAGAGAAAGAGAGAGGGAGAAAGAGGGAGACAGAGTGATGCAGACAGACAGAAGCACATAGTTAATTGGATAAAAATGTATTACATCAGTCCGCTGGATGTAAAACAAATACTAAACTGTGGCTTTGCCAAAATGCTGCCAATCTGGCATGACTATGGGTATTAACATATTAGTATTATATTATATATAATTATAATATTAATTATATATAATTCTACACTGTATAGTACATATATATTATATAGACCTATTAGAGCGCAGTTTCATTAAATATAAATTGATGTGTGTAATATATTATATGACAGTACAGTACATTAGGTATATGGGATGGCATACATCCATCCCATGGACGTTTCACAGTGTAGTACATTATCCATAGTAAAGGGAGGGTACCTTGGCCGCGTTCACCATCCTCCATGCGTTGAGCAGGCCGAAGCCGTGCTTGTGGCTGTGGTGGAAACCGGCTCCGTTGGCCCTCCAGTCAGCGCTCTCATCGTACTGCGAAAAACACACAGCCAGGCCCATTGGGTCAGAGCCAGCCCGCCTGCGCTGCCCAGACATCTACCGTACTGGCAACAAAATGACTGGATACTAGACTGGCATGCGCACATTTTGCAGTGGATGGGTTTCAGCCCGAGAGGCTACTTAGAGGTTTTTCCATTCAATTCAACCGGGACATCATGCAAGTATGAAGGCATGCGTTTCAGAGGCGTGCGGGAGGAGTGCTTCAGTATAAACTTGGGAGTTGGTGTGCGTATCTGCAGCCCGACTGGAAACCACATCATGGTTTCCCTAAAGGTTGACGTTGATGTATTTTGTTACCCAGCGCTGGTCTGTCCTGCACAGAGCTCCACAGTGTGTTCTGCGTCGGACACTTGGTGTACTGGATGACGCTTTGGAGTCGTTTTTATTTTTATTTTATTTTTTTAGGTGCACGCACTGGATGGGATTGTTTCTACACGGGTCCATAGATAGCTACACGGCCTGTGGTCAGCGTGGCAGTGCGGGGCCTCACCTTGGTGGCGGTGAAGGTGATGATGTGCTGCACGTCGCGCCAGGTCAGGCAGGGCCGCACCTGCAGCATGAGGGCCACCATGCCCGCCGCCAGGGGGGCCGCCGCAGACGTGCCCGTGTGCCCGTCCGTGCAGCCCGTCCCCTGCAGCATCGACCAATCGGACGTCACCTGCGTCGAGAGGAGGGGGCAGGGGGGAGGAGGGAGGAGGGAGTGCACGGTGGAGGTCCAAAAAGAGAACGGGGGTGGGGGGACACATTTCAGATTTTGGATTGGAATGGAGACAAACACACTTCAGTCCAAGGACAGGTCCTAATGGGACGTCTCTGGTCATACGGGCAGCAGGTGCAGCTGCATGGGGAGAAGCCTCCCATTAGGAGTGTCCCGGACAAACAGTGACTCGGTGGTCAACGCCCGCTGGCGGAACGCCCAAGCCAAACTGTTAGTGGAAGAGTCGTGTGCATAAACACGCTTGCTCGCATGCTAGAGTGTACATAGAATACGTATAAGTCTGGAGTCTAGAGATTGGAAGGCACTGAGCGCAGGAGTTAAACATGGGCACCCCACTCCAGGCTGCACAGTGTTTGTGCACAGTTAATGGAGGCCATAAAGTCTTATAGCACTGGGGGAACGGGGCCGGGGGCAGTGCAAAGAGCAGAGAAAGGAAGAAAGGAAAAGAAACATGTGTTGCTACAATTAAAAGCAACAGTAAAGCCAAACTAACCATAACAGTACAGTTGGACTACTAGGGCTGGGTTGAAAAGATCGATCTGCCGATTTTAAATCGATTCTCCTTTTAATTCCCACAGATCGATTCGTACGTCCAAAGATCGATTTTTTATATATATAAATATATATTTATGTGTGTGTGTTTAATTGTTTTTTCCGCGGTGACCTTCAACCTCACGCGTGACTTCGCGCAGATACTTCCGTGTGCGAGATAGGGGTGGCACGGTTTTTGAAAACTGCTCCGAACCGTGCGGATGGCATGTCACGGTTCGGAATGCGTGTTCGTCGTACGTTCCTACGGTTCAGGCTAGGGCTGGGCGATTAATTGAATTTCGATTTTGGCTTCCCTCGATCATTAAATCAAGATAATCGTAATAAAACGATCATTCTGCCATCCGCCGTGTTTTGTGTGGTAAATGGAGCGAACCCTTCTTTCTCCACCTGCGCACTCCGCTGCGCCCCGCCCCCGCCTGAAAACTTGCAAGATATGTCACGCGACCGTGTCTGCACCTCAAGCGAATACGGCCAATACGATCTATTTAACCACTTAAAAGTCCGCACACAGAGTAATACATGACCAAGCAATGAAAGAATAAATGAAAAGCTCCTCCACTCCTGCCACCGCAACACAGTCCTCAATTAAGGAGACCCTATACAATGCCACCCCATATCCAGCCAGCTCCCGCAGGCATAAAGAAATAACAGATGCAATCGCATACACGATTGCCAAAGACATGTGCCCTATCAGCACCGTTAGCGACCCGGCGTTCAATAAACTGATAAACACATTGGACGAGCGGTATGTGTTACCACCATAGGTTACCACCACGTCACCATTTCAGTAGAATTGCGCTGCCTGCGCTTTATGACGAATGTCATAAAGTCATACCAATTCAAACTGGTGTTGGATCGGATCGGATCGAATCGAATCAAATCGAAACAATCGATTCTGAATCTTAAGAATCGGAATCGAATCGATTCTTGAAATTTGAATCGATACCCAGCCCTATGGACTACACTGGATTGATGTTCTCCAAGTTAAAGTTGCAGTGTGTAGAATCTAGCGGAATGGCTCGGGCACAAAAGGAATATAATTAAAAAAATACACATTGTTTTAATTAATGTATAAACCCATGAAAATAAGAATCCTACTCCTATTCAATATTCAATTGGTGGTAATCTACAAGCTCACCACTAGATGCCACTAAATCCAACACAATGCACCTTTAACTAAACGACTAACTTAAACTAAACTAAATGGCACCTACTCATCAGCCTAACGTCCTGCCATATCTTTTTGCGCAGAAGGCCAACGTGAAACATGCATGTAAACGTATGTATGCATGTGCAGGGCTCTTCAGTGTGTACACGTGATCGTGCATTGTGACTCAGGAGACCTACGATTCTCCTCAGTTCTTTCCTCCCACTGCTGAAGGTAACAGCCAGCATGGACGCACACTCTTCTGCGTAGAAGGGCATCTGTCCTTCCTCGTCCACCGCCCCTGGAAACACAGACACCCATTCATCTGGGCATCAAACACACACACACCAAAAAAAAACAAAAAACATTAAAAATAAAGAAGACTTACCAATGGTGATGGTGTAGATGGAGTTTGCATAGCCGTCGTAGTTGCAGTTGTCGTCGAACTGCCCGCCGTTACCACTGGCAACCACAAAGATGCTGCCAAACCCTCTGCGGCCAGCGATGACACCGTGCTGCAGCGCCGCCTGCAGGCAGGATTAACACTTGATGCTCCATCAGTGTGTTTACCTTGTCTTCTGTCAAAAGGTATTGTACTGAACCTGGGGAAATTACAACCCTTATTTTGACACATGATTTTTAAGTAAAGAGTAAGAGACTATACCAGAGACCTGATGCTCTAACTAAGAGGAATATTTTAAATTTGACCACTATAACAGTAGAGCAACACTTCGAGCACAGATAAATATGGTCAAAAACACCATGCCCCAAGGATTTTAGACTCAATGAAAAGGTCATCTGTGGAACACTTCTGCATGCATCTGCTGGCATGTGCTGCCTTCTGTTGGCCAAAGGCGGCAGTGTGTGAGATGTGTGTCCCCCCCGCCCCCTCACCTTCCCCAGCGGATGGGGGCCGTCCACAGTGTGTCCGTCATCGTCTGGACCCCAGCTACGGACAAACAGTGGAGTTCATCACACAGGTGTTCTCCAGGAGAACACCGTCCCTCACAATGCTGAAGGGCACCCATGGTGGTTATCTGTGAAGCCTGCTCTTCATGGCACATGGCGGTTAACGTGTAATTATGTAACAGGTAACATGTGATTATGCAGTGCCATTTAATTCATGGTTATGAAACTCCTTTCTTAACTTTCAATGTTTTTTTTTTTTACAATTGCATTATCGACTAAAACACAATTCTTCTCCTTTGACTTCATCATGATCATAGCATTAATACCAGGAAAGCACAAACCAAAAGGCCACAAAAGACACTCAATACTATTGCACTCAAGGATCCCAATTCTGTTGGGCATTCTTTACAAACACATATTTCCAGTAATGATTCCGAGTGAATGAGTGATTTGATTCAGCGGACTATAATTCAGTATCAGTGCATTGCATCTGCTGTGCCAACTGCAATGTACTGTACACAAACCTTTTCCTGGTGACAGGACGTGGTGTGTGTGTGTGTGTGTGGTGATGGTAATGAATGGGGCTTGGTCACCTGCAGCTGTAGACGTCGTTGACCTGGTAGTGTTTGTTGAAGGCTACAGCCTCCATGCTGTCTGTCAGCGGGCCGTCCAGCACTCTGATGCCTGCATACACAAATACAACCAAAGGGAAACAGCAGGTGAGACCAAAGCCACACTGTAGGCCCAGTCCATACCACGTTCAGACACTGAGATCAAATAGAAGTGAATTATGCAACATCAAAACCGTGGAAGAATTACAAGAGTTACATATGACTTTTATATTGTGATTAAAAAGGAGGAGGAAATGCATTGGAAATCCCAGGTTGTATAGGAAATAGAAAACATCAAATATTAATTCCATGCAATATTAACTTATATATACATGTTACATACATGTTATATACATGTTAGATACAGTTTGCCTTGGGAATGCAACAGACTCAAGTGGGAGTATAAAGTGGGGCTACCACACCACAGAGCACTGGTGCGCACACCAACAAAAGAAATCCATCACTCATCGCACCAAACAAAAGGACCGTACCCGCCACCTTGCTGCCGTAGGCCACGCCCACGGCGCAGAAGCCGTTGTTGGGCACGGCGGCGATCTCCCCGGCACAGCGCGTGCCGTGGCGGTTGTCACTGTGAGCGTCTGGATGGGGCATGGGGTCGGGGTCGTTGGAGTTCAGGTCATAGCTGCCCTCCGGACTCTGGGGACGGGCAGAGGTGAGTGGTGAGGGGAGGGACAGAGGTGAGTGGTGAGGAGAGGGACAGAGGTGAGTGGTGAGGGGACGGGCAGAGGTGAGTGGTGAGGGGAGGGACAGAGGTGAGTGGTGAGGAGAGGGACAGAGGTGAGTGGTGAGGGGAGGGACAGAGGTGAGGGGAGGGACAGAGGTGAGTGGTGAGGGGAGGGACAGAGGTGAGCGGTGAGGGGAGGGACAGAGGTGAGCGGTGAGGGGAGGGACAGAGGTGAGCGGTGAGGGGAGGGACAGAGATGATTGGTGAGGGGAGGGACAGAGATGAGTGGTGAGGGGAGGGACAGAGATGAGTGGTGAGGGGAGGGACAGAGGTGAGTGGTGAGGGGAGGGACAGAGGTGAGCGGTGAGGGGAGGGACAGAGGTGAGCGGTGAGGAGAGGGACAGAGATGAGTGGTGAGGGGAGGGACAGAGATGAGTGGTGAGGAGAGGGACAGAGATGAGTGGTGAGGGGAGGGACAGAGGTGAGTGGTGAGGGGAGGGACAGAGGTGAGTGGTGAGAGGAGGGACAGAGGTGAGTGGTGAGGGGGAGGGACAGAGGTGAGTGGTGAGGGGAGGGACAGAGATGAGTGGTGAGGGGAGGGACAGAGATGAGTGGTGAGGGGAGGGACAGAGATGAGTGGTGAGGAGAGGGACAGAGATGAGTGGTGAGGGGAGGGACAGAGGTGAGTGGTGAGGGGAGGGACAGAGGTGAGTGGTGAGGGGAGGGACAGAGGTGAGTGGTGAGGGGAGGGACAGACGTGAGTGGTGAGGGGGGGACAGAGGTGAGTGGGGAGGGGAGGGACTTTCACTTGAGTATTGACAGCGAAGACGATAAATCAAATAGCAACGGCGGTGAACGCGAAAGAAAAACAGTAATCATGGACTTCAGTCCCATTTCATTGTGTAATTGAATGGTAAAAGGAGAACCGAGCAACGGCTGGTTCTAGCTGGTATGACGTAGCTCTTCAAGAAGAGAGCACTAAGTAAAGCGCTATGTTCTACCATGCAGACATATGGTAGGCGTGACGAAGCACTAATGTGTTGTGAGGTGTGCATTAGTCTCTTATTATTACGATTATGATCATTAGGATTATGATTATGGTTATGATAATGATGATGATGGCTATTGTTATAATTATTACTTTTATTATGATTTTGTTTGCATAATGCAATGCATGTGTATATAACCTCATTGTATGAGTATATGATTTGTTTTTTGTTAATGATGTAGTATTTCACAAGCATTCCAGGTGAAACTGGTTTCAGGTTTACACAGAACCTGGATTCTCTTGGACTGTGTAACCAGAGAAGGCAGAGGATCGGCTTTAAAAGCTGAATCAAAATGGCTGCTGTGGTGACGGGCAGGAAAAGACAGAAACTGAGAGGCACGGCTTGAAGTAGGACTCCTAAAGTCTAAATGGCTCTTTTTGTTATAATTAATTTTGATTTTTTTACTGGAGAAAGTACTTTCAATGGAGCGAATTTGTGATAGTAAATAAATGTCCAGAGTGGCTCTTGATAGCTGCTCTCTTGGTAATCTTTTGGCCTCCAACACTGTTCATCCTCGCAACAGAGCAGACAGATTATAAAAACAACCTATGAATGCAACCTATCAGTACTCAATACAAGTCCAAATATAAATAGAATTAGTCTTCATTAAAATACTACATAGCAGCTTATAGTTGAGTTATATGAAAATGTTCTCTCTCTCTCTCTCACTCATATATATATATATACAGTATATTATATATATATATATATATATATATATATATATATATATATATATATATATATATATATATATATATATATATTTATTTATATATATATATATATTTTTTTATTTTTTTATTTTTTTTATTATGAATATTGCACTTGATTCTCAATGAATATGTTTCAGTCATTTAGTTAGTGATTAATGAAAACAAACAGTTCTTGGTAGAGGACGCGGGACTTTTGGACCCTGACCGTACCCCCCAGAGCAGCCAGCGTGTTACTGACCGAACCAATCAATTGCGCAGTAGAACAGAACAGAAAAAACAGAGGGCAACTTTGCCTTACATAGTTAGGCTGGATGTCCTGCAGCGTGTGCTCCACGCCGTCGTCCACCACCACCACTGTGACCCCTGACCCAGTGATGTTGCGCTCCCACAGGCCCGTCACGTTGATGTCCATGCCCTTGCTCAGGTTGTTGTGCTGCACGCAGGAGGGAGTCAGACCACAGCAAAAACCATCGCAAAAACCATCGCAAAAACCATCGCAAATGTTCCCAAAGACACCATCACCGGTGAGTCAATGAATTCATCATCCCTCAGCTACTGATTAACTAATCATTAACAAAGAATTAATTTATAAGCCTTAATAATTTATTATAATAATAATAATTAATCATTTTTAAGCCTTATAAGCCTAATAAATGATGAACTCTTAAAAAAGGATGAACATACATTTGTAGATGTTTATCAAGTGACTATGTTAAACAACCCTATGACAATGTTAAAAGAACCCTATTTTACCACCGGGTGTGACATTGATTGTTCATCACAAGCCACGTCAAAATCTACCCCCTAGTGACATCACAGGTGGGAGGGTCCTCCCAGATGTTTGATGGACAGATCAGCCAACCGGTTGATACAGTCTACTGGATAGGCTGGTAGTGTGAGCACTAATTAATAATCTACAAATGCTTATCAATGGTTTGCTATTGATTAGTCAATCATTAACTAAAACTAAATTATGAATGAAAATGATCACAAAGTGTTACTCGATTATTATATCGTTCACGCCGTCTGATCCTCTACCAGAGCGGACAAACCAGTCTAGTAATTAAATGTGCTGTTATTAGTAACAGTTAAAAAGTGGTGTAGGCAGAAGCCCGGGGCCTCACCAAGTGCCACTGGTTGGGGTAGCGGGGGTCATTGAAGGCCATTGCCCTCTTGGATCTGCTCAGTACAATGTCCTGGGAGTGCCACAGGACGTGGGGGTGGGCTGCCAGCAGGTCTCCAGAATGAGCCCACTTGTCCTCCCAAGAGGAAGCCCCCAGACTGGGCTTGGCGGCACACAGGAGATAATGGCCTTCCAGCTGTCCTATCTGTCCCCGGTTCTCTAGTCCGACCTGTTCTGCCACCTGAGGGGCGGGAAAGAAGTTTCATGGGGACAGGTTGAGCTGGTGGGCCTGCGGTGCAGTAACAAAGATCTATTGGCCCAACCACGGCCGAGAAGCGTAGAAGGAAGCGCGCACAAACAGGGGACCCAACAAATGGCATCAGTCATGATGGGTATTTAAACAGGAATTTTAAACAGGAAGTGCAACGTGACGAGAAAGTACACCCATCTCTGAAACAAGAATACCATGTGGAAGCAGCTAAATACAAAATACATGCATATTTTGCTCAGGGGGAGGGAGTTTTGTTTTAGGCAATAACTGGAAGATATGATGCAAGCGACTGGATGGTTGACTGATTGCAGGTGTCAGACATGGTGCTTGCACCATCTCAGAGACAACTTAAAACCCCTGGTCTGGCTTTTTAAATATGATTAAATACACTCAAAACTCCGCCGTGCGGAACTACTGCATACATGTGGAATCCCCGCGCTTAAACTTCAACATAAACACGTTTCACACATGAACATTTGAACCCTATGGTCAAAACCACTTGGTTCCTCACCTTGTCGGCAACTCCATCTAAATCCACAAGTCCATCTTCCCTGCCAGCATGAGAGGCCATGCTCAGCCGCACGGCCCACGACTGGCCCTGACCACAGGACGGGGACAGCAGGGTCCGGGAGGACGAAATGGAATCCGATAGGATGTTAAGGTACAGCAGACAGGAAAAAGACAGAAATAGGAGGAGGAGGAAAAGGGATAGATAGGGCGTTGTCATGGTAACAGAGAGACAAGCGGAGGGTCGGAATGGCCTCCGCACTTCATCTGAACAGCCACCTGGAGGCGGCGGGGAAGAGACAAACACAAAGAGCAATGACAGGCAAAGGGGAGGACAACAATCATTAAATTAGACAATGCACACATCCCTACATGAATATCTACAATCACTCCATCCTGACCCTGACACATGTCTCACACACACACACACCAACACACACACACACACACACACACACACACACACACACACCTCCACACTCACACACAGATGTCACTGGTTTGTCTTGACAATGGAATTATTGCCAAAAGCTACGCAAACGAGGACGACTCCTGTCCGATGAGAGTGGTCATGATCTAGCTAAGCAGAAAGGTAGGCCAGCCCACAGTTGTGCTGATGGTTCACTTTTGAGTGGACGTGAGTTAAGAGCGTGTCCATAACTCCAATCACTTTGTGTGTGGGAATGTGTTGAAATACCCGGGGAAAAGAATACCCTTTATATGATAACAGACAATAATAGGACACAGAGCATGTGAAAACGTGGTTTAAGACCCGGTTGATGTAACCGAGGACAACTCGAATGGGTTCATGAGTTTCCACGACACTGTCAAAGCACACAGAGATCATCACAAATGCGACTCAACGACTGCTATTGCGTTTTTCACCTCCAAGTGAAGTACAACCGAATACGAGTCAAAGGCGTAAATCCAACAATACTTTATACATCAGCGTAGTTTACCTTTGGGCTGCAAACTTCCCTCTTGTGTTTAAGTGTAAAACAAGCTTGTCATCTCACTTCCGCAAAACACCAGACGCGTGACGTATGACGTTGTCAAGGGACGTAAGGCGTTGTAAATCGAATTAGATTGGTTGTTGTACTCAATCCAACCGCAAGAGGACAGCATTACAGTTGTTAGCAAATACAGCTCACAGATGTCTGGGAGGTAGTCCATGGATTGTCAAAGCCCATGCGGGTCTGCAGCATACACATCATATATTCTAAGATGTCTATGGTCTGCAGTGTACCACAGTTGTACAAATGGAAAATCAAAAAACAAACACGATACAGTTACAATAGATACTTTATTGGTTCAATGGTGTTGCCAGCCGACATCCGCCAGTTCTGCAATACATAGTTCTGAGATAATCTATTTAAAGTTTGCTCATGGACAGTATTATAGACAGTAGTAGAAACTGCTGAAGACATATATTCTGATATATGTATATTGTATTCTTTTGTGTTAGCATATGTTTGGGCTGGTTTACTCGGGTATAAAGATGGTCCCCACTTAAGTCAGTAAATTAGGCTGTTTCTGAGTCCGGAGATGAAGCCCTGTTAAGTTTTGGTTGACTCATGTCATGTTTTTTATGTGTTCAAAGATGGTGCAGGACTACCAAGGTTAACGCAAGGTGTGCATGAATGTGTTTGAACAGGTCAGTGAATGTATGTTTGTGTGAGCGTACAATTTTTTTTACATAGATATGAAATGCACGACAAACGCTTTATACAATAAATACACTTAAGCTATTAATATAAGAAGAGGTGACAGAATCTGATATTTGCAATCAATTGGCTCCACTTCAGAGTTAAAACTGAACTTACCAGAGATGCTGTTAGAATGAGACACTTACCTAATTAGCTGCAGCTTTGATGCTTATTTATACTCTGTAATTAGCATCTTCATTCATATATTCTGAACTCAAATGACAGCAGTTCACACACACAGGCATGCTCCACACGCGTCCCTTCTCGGTCACAGTCTTAAATACATACACAACGCCTTACACAAACATGATCTGTTTTATTATAACACCCTCCCCCCCCCCCCCCCCCCCCCAAAAGAACAAATAGACACCTGAAAGCTAACTTCAAGTTATGAGTTCTCCCAAAGAGCTCACGTTTGACTTAACCCTTTTGGGTGTCCAAAAATAAAAACAAAATGGCCATGTACTCCCTCCACTCCACAACGTGTCCAGCTTGGAACACAGTTTGAGAAAAGAAAAGAAACGACACGTTTCTGTGTGGAACACAAAGTGAGTCCTTGACGTCGACACGTATCTACACACAGTTAGCAAAGCGCTCTCGCTCTCTTTCTCTGCGACACCTGACACCCATAATGGTGCCTCTGGCTCTCCGCCTCATTTTAAAAGCTGGTTGAATATCCTGTACGCCCTCCACGCGTTGCCACTCATGCCATATTCCCCGCGGAGACTTTGGACAACCAAAAAGCAGCAAGAAAATAAATAAATAAAAAAGCTCTCACTGAGCGGCACCTTAAAAACGCCTGTCCGACATCGCCCCCCCCCCCCCCCCCCACCCCTGTCACCAACAAGTCTGACCTCTGACCTCCCAAGCCCCCCCCCCCCCCCCCCCCCCCCCCATCTCTTTCTCACTTCAGGAGGGAGATGTCGTCGGCGAAGTCCCCGTGGGGGTTGAAGCAGTGGGCAAAGCGCCACTGGCACACCATGAGACACAGCGGGAGCATGAAGAGGGCGCAGATGCCCGCCATGATGTAGGCGATGGTCATGAGCGTGGACTCGTCCGTCTGCGGGATGTTGTAGCCGCAGTCCTCCAGGTCCACGCCATGGTAGGGCCCCTCCACCGACGCCGTGCGGAACTCGTCGTGGACTGCGGGGGGGGGGGGGACCCCGCAGGGGGGGAAAGAGACACAGAGAAAGTGAGAACGGACGATTGTCACAATGTTAAATGCCGAACGAGACTGCAGGTGACCAGATGACCGGATCAATCTGCTGCAACGCTTCTACCTAGGGCTGTCACTTTTGAGGAAAATCAAATTCGAACGGATATCGAATATCTAGCAATGTATTCGAATATATTAGAATATCTACCCCCCCCCCCCCCCCCCCCGCAAAAAAAAAAAAAAAACGTAAGGCAGAAGGTTGATTATGATCACAACTGTATTAAGAGTCTGACAGTCACAGTATATAAACATAAACAGTAGCCTACTTAGCCTGTCTGAAAAAGAAAATGTATGTGAAGTGCCACTATTTATACATAGCCTATAACAAAATTAGGCAACATGGAAAAAACTGATCGGAACGGAACAGCACAGCACCGCACAAACACAAACAGCACGCCACAAACACACGTGACAAATTTTTTTATATTATTTGCTAAAAACACTAATCTATCGACTTGATCTGGATCAAGTGCAGCCCTCTTTTTGTTAACGATGTTCCCCGCGGTTGAGAACACACGTTCGGAGCGAACGGACGTGCCGGGCACACACAGGTATTTGCGCGTCAATAGTGAGAGAAGTGGGTATTTGTTGCAGCCCGTGTCTCTCCACCAATGCAGCGTGTTGCTGTCTGCGGGGAGAGGAGATTCAGTCATGTAGTTTTGAAGCTCCTGGATACCATTAGTGTTGCGTGTGGCCGAGTTGAAAACTACGCTAATTGGCCTTTAAAAACCATCCATCCATCCATTATCAAAACCGCTTATCCTCTACGAGGGTCGCGGGGGGGGCTGGAGCCAATCCCAGCTGCAACGGGCGAGAGGCGGGGTACACCCTGGACAGGTCGCCAGCCTATCACAGGGCTAACATATATAGACGAACAACCATTCACACTCACATACTATGGTCAATTTAGAGACACCAATTAACCTAATCCCCAACCTGCATGTTTTTGGTCTGTGGGAGGAAGCCGGAGTACCCGGAGAGAACCCACGCAAGCACGGGGAGAACATGCAAACTCCACACAGAAAGGTCCCGCGTCCCAGGTGGATTCGAACCCAGAACCCTCTTGCTGTGAGGCGACAGTGCTAACCACTGCACCACCGTGCAGCGTGTTCGAATGCATATTCGAATATCGAATAAAAAGTGACAGCCCTACTTTTACCTTTGTGCCAAGGAATGTGAAGCATATCTGTTGGTTGGTTTTTGAATGGAGCTCTATTTGCATATTGTGTGGCGCTACGGATAATGACAGATCGCCTGATCTTCCATCTGCTGAGGTGATCCTTGCTCAGTCACCTTCCACCCCCACACACACACACACACACACACACACACACACACACACACAGACACATATACAAACATATATATGTTTGTACATACATATACAGACACCCTCATCACCCCGATTCCTACCCTCCTCGCTTCCTCTCTCTCTCTCTCTCTCTCTCTCTCTCTCTCTCCTCTCTCTCTCTCTCTCTCTCTCTCTCTCTCTCTCTCTCTCCTCTCTCTCTCTCTCTTTCTCTCTCTCTCTAATGCTCAAACACACACACACACACACAGACACACACAGCGTCCTCACCGTGGCAGGTGCTGACAGCGAGCCGATGCGTTTCCTCTCGCGGTCGAAGACCACGTAGAAGCCCTCCATGATCACGGCCCCCATCACGGTGCCGGTGCTGGACTGGGACACGGCAAACTTGTAGCAGTCCTCCTGGGCAGAGGCCACGTCCTCCACCGGCCGCAGGTATTGCTGCCCCCCGAGGGAGAGGGAGAGAGAGGGGGAGAGAGAGAGGGGGGGAGAGAGAGAGAGAGAGAGGGAGATAAAGAGAGAGAGAGAGGAGAGAGAGAGAGAGAGAGAGAGAGAGAGAGAGAGAGAGAGAGAGAGAGAGAGAGAGAGGAGAGAGAGAGAGAGAGAGAGAGAGATGAGATTCCTTATAAGAGATGAGATTGACTTCTGCATACATTCTGTAACATACAACCAAATCCAAAACTAGAACTATCTGTAAATATTGTATCATTCAACATATCACATGTATTGCTAGGGTACACAATTCGGAAAACAAACAGCCAGCCCAGATTTTATTCAGTAATCCAACCAAAACATGTTTTCAAAATTGTCAGCATTTGATTTATTGATTGTTGTCGGGATGCAAAGAGAATTGTAGTCGAATCCCAAGTCATTGAAATATGGACCTAAATGTCAAGTTTTACCACCAGCACCATTAATCAGAGCTCACACTTCTCCTCTGATGTTGAGGTGCTCAGCCCTGACACACACAGTAGAACAAACATGTCTCTCCCTCTTGTGAATTAGTTACATTCTCTCAACCACAAGGTCTCTTTTTCATCAAGCCCACAAAGGAAAACATGTGTGAATAGCAAGCCTGTCTGAAAGCTTCAGAAACTAAACATTTAAATGCTGCTTCAGAAAGTCAGAAAATCAACTTATTCCAATCACACGGCAACAACAGTATGTTACTCTGTACAAAATGATAACTTCAAGTTCTGACAAACAGATCCCGTCACCCCCAAACGCTCAAGGCAAGGAAAAATGTCACGGCACAGAGTACTCTCTGGCAGCACGGTGCGTGTGTGTGTGTGTGCGTGCGTGCGTGCGTGCGTGCGTGTGTGTGTGTGTGTGTGTGTGTGTGTGTGTGTGTGTGTGTGTGTGTGTGTGTGTGCGTGTGTGCTGTGCGTGCTTGTGTGTCTGCTCACCTGCGGGAGGATGGAGATTTTGAAGGACTGGTTGCGGTTCTCGCTCATCAGGTAGAGGGTGATGACGGGGAAGATGTGCCAGGGCGTGGTGCCCGCTTGCCAGCACACCAGCTGCTCCCCGAGCCAGAAGCCAGAGGGGAACTGCTCTGTCTGCACGGGGGGACCAAACACCAGAGCACATCCAGCAACCAGTTCACTTGTCAGCGTCCTATTACCCTACAGACAAGTCAGGGTTTTTTTGGTGTATTAATTGTGTAATATAAATTTGTGGACACCCCTGAGAAACAAAGACCAAAGTAGAGAAGGGTTTCTTAAACATTTACATTCAGGGCATTTAACAGACGCTTTTATCATTTGTCATGAGAAGGTGAAACATTTCATTGCTGCTAGTAAGAAAGTCACCAGAACAAGTTTCAAGGCATTTCAATTGCATGGTTAAACCATTGCTAGTATACAACATATCTGGCTAAGTGCCACTTAAAGTGATTAAAGTGATTAAAGTGCCAAATTACAATGAGTGATTAAAGTGCCAAGACGTACAACAAATGAGAGCATGAGGGTAGGGTTATGCAGGGTAAACTCTGAGTCTGGACACAAAATGAGTCACCATCAAATCCTGGTTGGATGTGGGTCGGCGGCCTGGCGACTCACAGAACACCCCAAAAAAGCGTGCACAGCCGTGGGGTTCCCCACGCACGCTCGGAAATTGCCTTCTCGGTCCCCGAGGATGAAAAACGTTTTGAAACTCTCTCGAGTAAAGGGGTGTTACCGAACGCAACCTTGAGTCGAATGGCCCGTTGTTAGGGAAACAGGCCGACAGTAATGCAGCAGAGACTGTACAGCGGGGGGTGGGGGAGGTATTGGGAGATGCTGGGAGGCAGCGTGAGCGGCACGACGAAAAGCGTGCTGCGAGAGTGAGACTGACCGATGAGGCGGCCTCGATGGCCTTGACGGCAGCCTGGAAGACCTTCCTGGGCAGGCGGAGGTTGGTGGTCCCGCTGTCCACGATGCTCTTGTCGTAGTTATACTGAAACGAGACGAGGAGCGCAACATTTCAGCCAGCCCCTAGCTTAAATCGACGTGGGTGTATCTGTAGTCAGAGCTAAACAATAGTGTGTTCAATTATTCAACATCCTTTACCCGATATATTCTGCAAATACAAATCGCGTGCCTCTCTTTTTGTTTACAAGAATCTTCACCACTGCATAAGCCCCTCCCACTCACACTTGTTTGCGTCACACAGTTAGAGGGGGGCAAAACATTTCACTCCATTGAGTTTTTTTGTTCATTTGGAAACTAAGGGTCTCAATTCTACACATTATGACATTAGCTGCCCCCCTCCCCAGATAGAGTATTCACCTAAACTGGAAACATTGCTCAGGTTATAAATAGTCATAATACATATGACATAATGGACAGCATCCCATAAAGGACAGCCATTCCCAAAAATATTTGACTCTATCTTCACACACACACACACACACACATACACACACACACACACACACACACACACATAAATCCTCTGCCCGAGATGCCTCATCAGTGGATCTCACCTCCTTACAGTCCATGTTCAGGTCCTGCCCGTTCACCTCGATGCGCACGATGATGACCTCATAGTACCACTCCTTGCGTATGGGCGTATACCAGAGCTCTCCCACATAGAGTGAATCATCCACTCCTCCAATGATCTGTGGACACAGGGACATTCAGAGTCAGACATTTACAAGGGCAAAGAGAGGCAGAGTGGCATCTATCTGTCTGTCTGTCTATCTATCTATCTATATACTGTACATAGACTATATATTATATACTGTATATATACATATATATATACACACATATATATATATATATATACATTTGGCTCTTAGTAATGGTCTATTTCTTAGTATCAGAAGGAAGAAATGTGTCCCCTCATTCTCCGATGACTATTTGCCAGATTCCTCAAAGTATAACCAAAAGAACCATCTCCAAATACACAATTATTGTCAGTGTACTCTACTGCTAATGGCTGAGTGTAATCTCAGCCAAGGCTGATGGCTGTGGCTTTTGATGCTTTGTTACGCATTTGTGGGTATTTTGTGATGAGGAGGGGGGGTGGGTTCTCACCATGCTGCCTCCGACAGTAGCGCTGCCCAAGGGAGTAGTTCTGGGTGAACCCTGCGCCACACAGCTGCAGAGAGAAGAGATCAGGGATGGACGTCTGGCGGACCAGGGAGTCAAAGAACGGCTCCAGCATCTCATCAGGCTGAGGGGAGAGAGAGAGAGAGAGAGTATGAGTAATAGGTAGAGAGAGAGAGAGAGAGTATGAGTAATAGGTAGAGAGAGAGAGAGTATGAGTAATAGGTAGACAGTGAAGGAAGGACATCAAGATAGAGACAGAAGAATCGAGAGAGAATGAGAGAAAAAGAAAGACATTTGACAAACAACCACAGAGAAAAACAACAGTTCTGTCATTTTCGGTAAGGTCAGATATCGTTGGCCCATTCATCAATGTCCCTGTCCTTCAGTGACCCGCGTAATCCTCAGGCATGGCTGAGTTCTCATGGAGACATCACTGTGTGGGCCTGCATTATCAATGCCACTTGTACTTGTACTTGTACAACTTGTTTGAATATGGTTCTCAGGCCTTTAGAGGAGCTTGTCATGTGTTTCAACTCAGTCACTGAAGTCACAAAATCACTATCATCTAGCATATTTTACCATGGTAATGAATGCATACCCCTGTAATGTATACATGTACAGGTTTATCTACACTGTTTTGTCTTATGAAAGTGTGCAATGACTGACTCAGAGGAGGAGGAAGACGGTAGGTGTTTGAGCAGAGCAGAGTAGCATAGCGAGAACAAGTGTTAAAGGCCCTGTTTCACCACCAGATCAGGCTACTCACAGTGGCCCTCATTTATCAAACGAGCGTACGACAGAAAACGGGCGTAAAATGGACGTACGCTCATTTCCACGTTGAGCTTGGCATTTATCAATTTGAATGTGAGCGCAGGCTGCGATGAAATCTCACGTCAGGTCTGAGCTCGTGTACGCAACTTTTTCGAGTGCGAACAGTGGCGAGACTGGTATATCCGCAAGAGTCGGACAACTTTTTCTTCACCTTATTCGGAATAAAATAACTTTAACGCAATTTAAACAATAGCCTATAGGTCAAATGTGAAATGTTTTAAGCTGGATCAATTTAACATCAATTTTACATTTAATTAATTATTCAATTAATTATTTACCTCTTCCGTAGCCCGCTGAACATGGGACACACTGTTGACTGCAACAGTGATTTGTTTCCATATAGCGTTTTTTTGCCTGCCCTTAATTAGATTATATTAGATTCAACTTTATTGTCATTGTGCAGAGTACAAGTACAGGGACAACGAAATGCAGTTGGCGTTCTAACCAGAAGTGCAAATGAGCGATAAAGGTGCGGGTTGAAATGCAGAAATGCAGAATAAGGTGCAGAGTGCAAAATTGAAAAACATGAAAAGTGGCAGTAGTTATTAAAGTGCCAGTAAACAGTGCAGGTGGAGGTAGTGATCGTTGAGGTAGTAAACTGTTAATAACACTAGCAGAAACAGGCTGTAATCCAACGGCTTCTTCTTTGCCGTTGGATGTTTCTCCATGTCGTAAAAGTTAGGGGCGAGACTTCTTTTATAGGGGCGTGTTACGTTAATTACGATCGATCTCAGCCGCCGTATTTATCAACACCAAACTCCTTCGTACGCTGGGATTGGTGTGACGTTTCGTAAATCTCACGTGGGTCCTATCGTAAGATGAATCATGCATTCAGATTTGCGCTCATTTCTACGTTCGTTTGATAAATGAGGGCCAGTGTGAGCAGCCATTCGTCTGGTTTCCAGGCAAATAATGACCCTCTCGTGTCGTCAATAATGATCGAGCCGTCGTGCATCGGGTTGGATACCTACAGCACCTTTAACCTCAACACCTATCCTACCCTACCTAACCCTCCCGTAAAGCCTCTAGCTAACCCCTAGCTAGCCCCTCACTAGCCGCTAGCAAGCCACTAGCTAGCCCCTAGCTAACCCGTAGCTAACCCATAGCTTCTTTTACCCGGGCTATCTCGGCGTAGGCCAGCCCCAAGATGCCCTCCCAGTTGGAGCCGTTGATGAAGAAGCGGTCAGACTGGATGATGGCGGCGATGTTGGCCTTCAGGGTGGCGTTGGGCCCGTGGGGCACTGACACCAGGTCGGTGCCCAGCTCGCCCTCCCAGCGGCCCTGGGTGTAGGGCACGTACACGCTGCGGCCCAGGTCCCTGTAGGAGTGGGAGCTGGAGGGGGAGAGTCACGGGTGAGACAACGCATGGCGGGTCGTACAGTGGAGATCAATTGTGGACAAGAGTTGAGGACAACGTTAGTACAGCGGTGTAGTGTTCAGAAGAGCATTTGAATGAGTATATTCAGCCGGTCCACACGACGTTGATTTGAAACCCTCCGAGACACGTTTCACTACTGCTGGCGGAGTTTGTGATGTGCTAATTAAACGCCTTCAGCAAAACGATTTGTCTTTACAAATATGCAGGACCGAAAGCCCCATTCAACCAGGTTTGAGCTCGCCTGCCAACAGACTTCACATATACCGTAAGTTACACAAACGTTATATTAGCTGCTTTTACGCAGCCTGTTCAAGGCAGCTGTGTTGTGTCCAACTCTGCCAGTGCAACACCATGCAGGCGTGCTGTATCAACACACACACAGAGGCGGCAGCATGCCTTGTTTGGTTCTGTGCTGGACAGAACCAACATCTTAACAGATCCTTTTTACGGCAATAATGTGGGATCCCGGTGTGAAAAAGGGGCGATCGCCTCAGCGGCTTGCCATCAAACCAGAGCATGGATCTATTTTAAGTCCCTGTAAACCTATTACAAAGTCAGAGTGCTGCCACGTGGGCAAACTCCTGTCTCAGTAAAACCTGGACGTGCACACAGTGCACGTTTATAGCACTACAACACTGTAGTGCTATAACTGTAACTACAGCACTACTTTTAATGTAGTGCCATAACTATAACTACAGCACTACTACACTGTAGTGTTATAACTATAACTGCAGCACTACAACACTGTAGTGCTATAACTATAACCATAGCACTACTACACTGTAGTGCTATAACTATAACTACAGCACTACTACACTGTAGTGCTATAACTGTCCAGCACTACAATCCCTGTAGTGCTTTAACTATAACTACAGCACTACAACACTGTAGTGCTATAGCTCACCTGCTATATTCACCTTCTTCTGACAAATGTACTTATTGAAAGTTGGACAAAAGCATCTGCTAAATTGCCCTCAATGTAAATGTAAATCTGTACGCCACAGCGAAAGCGGCCAGTGCAACTGGGAGTGGATGAGGCGCTGCGTCCGTAGCGCGGCACTGCACACGCGGTGCCTGCTGTGTGCACTGCTGTGGGTCAGGTCAGTACTCACAGAGAACGGCGGTAGTATCTGCGGAGGAAGGGGTGAGACGCGGCACCCACGGCAAAGTTGCTGCTGCCCGTGTCCACCAGGATGTTCAACTAGAGCAGACAGAGGGAATGATAAGGGAGAGGGAGTCAGACATAGAGGTACATCGACCACAAAGAAAGAGTAGGAGAACGAGAGTAAGAGAAGAGAAAGAGAGAGAAAGCGAGAGAACAGCCAGACAGACAGGCAGACAGAGACAGACAGAGATATAGACAGAGAGAAAGGGCATGACAGTGAATCATCATTGAATCCGCAGTGCTCCAGGAATCGATGTGCTTGTAGAAATGCACTCAGGTTACATGATGAAATTGATTACATGGTGGGGGTTTTTTTCTGAATGACATCTAACTGTTTGTGTCCCTTGAGACAGAGATGTCTTTTTATGAATCTGTTTGTTTTAGAGTGCTAAAAAGACAACTTCCTCATCAATTCTCCACCTATTTCATATCTCTATCATCCTATATGTATGTCTGTCTCTCAGTGTTGTGTCTGTTATTTCCTCTTGCCCCCTCTATTTCTTTCTCTCTCTCTCTCTCTCTCTCTCTCCTCTCTCTCTCTCTCTCTCCTCTCTCTCTCTCTCTCTCTCTCTCTCTCTCTCTCTCTCACACACACACACACAACCACACGCAAACACACATGCACACGCGCTCTATCTCACACTCTATCTTTCGCTCACTCCTCTCAGATTGCAAACTTCCTCTCTGCTCTCCATCCCTCTTTCCTTCTGTATCTAGTCTCCCTGTCTCTCCATTTCCCCTCATTGTCCAATGACCCCGTGTCCCCCCCCCACCCCCGGTCTCTCAGTCATGAGGATCATATTTTGTGAAGTCAGTCAAAACAGCAATGGAGGATTTTGCAGAGAGTAGGCAGTTGTAAAGGATCTGCGATGAATGACGCAGGCAGACGGGTAGACAGACAGACAGACAGACAGTACAGCAGATATTCTAGTGGTGTAAACCGGCCTACTGTTTAATAATGTATTGGCTCTTGAAATATCCAAAGAGGGACCGCAGTTTCCATGGCCAAGAGGGCCATGGAAAGTGACCATTTCAACGGTTCTGGCTAACAGCATATCCGCGTCAATCTTTATTAGTGTGCGTGGAAAGAACACATGTACGCACACACACACACACACACACACACACACACACACACACACACACACACACACATACACCGTGTACCACCAGCAGCAAAACAGTATGTCATCTGTCTTCTGTCAGGGACAAATTTGCTGACTGCTCAGAATTGATCTGTCCTGCCTGCTACCTCTTTCCTGTCTCTCTCATCTCTCTCTCTCTCTCTCTCTCTCTCTCTCTCTCACACTCTCTCATACACACACACACTGCATCATGACGCAGGCAAGACCCACCCACCCAGCCATTCTGGTCCCTCTCTGCCTCTCTCCCTCCCCTCTGCTCTCTCTGGCAGCGTGCCTGTGAGTTCCAGCTCTGCTCTGGCCCTCCCTGGAGGAGAGAGCTGTACTGGAGCAGTACACCAGACCCATCACCACTGTTGTCAGAATGGTAACGAGCGTGTGCCTGTATGTTTGTATGTATGTGTGTGTATCTGTGAGGGAGTGTGTGCATGCGTGTGTGTGTGTGTGTGTGTGTGTGTGTGTGTGTGTGTGTGTGTGTGTGTGTGTGTGTGTGTGTGTGTGTGTGTGTGTGTGAGAGAAATTGTGTGTGTGCAAAAGTTAGTGTGTTTACATGTATGATAGTGCATGTGCGTGTGTGTGTGAGAGAGGAAAGAGAGAGAGAGAGAGAGAGAGAGAGATAGAGAGAGAGAAAGGAGATGGTGTGTGTGTCTGTGTGCAATTGAGAATGTGGTGTGTGTGTGTGTGTGTGTGTGTGTGTGTGTGTGTGTGTGTGTGTGTGTGTGTGTGTGTGTGTGTGTGTGTGTGTGTGTGTGTGAATTTTACGTGTTTTTGTATGTGGACTATGTGTATTTGATATTGTGTGTGTGTGTGTGTGTGTGTGTGTGTGTGTGTGTGTCTGTTAGAGAGAAAAAGACAGAGAGAGAGAGACAGAGAGAGAGAGACTGGCACGGGATTCGCCTTCCTGTGCACTGCATTGAGATTTGGCCGTGTGTACACATCTGCTGACATCCAGTTCCAAGGTGGTGGCAACACGTAGATCTGCAGTGTCACTTTAACTTGTAAAAGACCAAGAGCTCCCCCGTGACTTACATCCAGGTCAGAATTATTCGACTTTGACCCTGTGCCTGCACTGGCACCATCCATTCATGCCAACATGAGCTGGTTTAAAGGGAACTCCACACTAGCCCCCCCCCCCCCCCCCTCTATCCACTGCCCTCTGTGTGCCAGCCTGTGCCCCACAGCTGCACCCAGCTGGCACTCTTCTCTCGGCAGAATTAATGGTTCCTTTATCCCCCTCTCTCTGTCCCTCTATCTGCTTGCCACCCACATCCTTCTATCCTTGTCTGTCTCGTTTACACACACGCGCACACACACACACACACACACACACACACACACACACACACACACACCATAAACACCATGACTATCTGGTATGACCATTATGGGAAACCATCAATGGTGCGTGGTAAAAATGACTTACTTCCACACCTTTATGTTCAGAGGTCTTAGACTGGCCTAAACGTGTCGATAGGCCTACAATAACCCCAACGAGATAGTATGTTCTAGACGCACACAAAGTCAGTGACTCCAGGTCAGCTCTGTCTGTGGGCGTGACTTTTGCAGAGACAGATTAGGGGGGGGTGGGGGGGGGGGGTGATGGATTTACCTTCTGCGGGGGCGAGCCCACCGCCATTTCCACGTAATAGCCCTGGCCGGACTTCCCACGCAAGTTGTCGATCATATCCACAAAGTTAACGCCCTTTATGCCCCTCCGTCTGCGCTTCAGCTGCCTCACAGGTCCGTGGACCACGGCGGCCGGTGGCTCTGTGCGGGCGCCCTGGCGCAGTGGAAGGCGGATCGCAAGAGGCAGGCCTGAGGTATTTGGTACAGAGTGACCCGTGCTGCCATCATGAATGCAGAAAGTCACACAAAAAAGCACCACCCACCAATTATATGGTGTTTCCATCTTGTAAAAAAAAAATGTTTCGGGGGATGGACTCCGAGATCCGTTCACTTTGACATCTTTACGCAAGTGTTGCTGTTGCGAACAGTTGATAGCATGATGGCAGTAGAAAAAAAAAAAAACGGTATTTAGCCCTTTATTGATTTTATATTGGCCTTGATATCCGCTTCAGCACTCTATTTGAATCGGCTCAAATCACCTTGCAAACTCCTCTTAGTCCATGATATTATACTCTTAGAATACGATGACATCCACTCAGTAGCAGGTCTTCCTTGGGATTCAAAAATAAAATAAAATCCTAGGCGCAATTTTAGATAAACCAGTGTGTTAATTATTTCTGACAGAAAATGCATAGGCTATATTATGGGCTTTTGTCGACTCCGCGCGTCAAAAAGGTCCGATTGTCAACAAGCCGAAGGCCTCTCAATATTCCTCTGATCCCGGTCATTTATGAACAAAATTATCTCTGTTATTGGGGACATTATAATCCGCAGCATTGTTTTCCTACCCGTCCACCCTGTTATCCACCCTCCGTCTTTCTTCCACCTCCTCCTCCATCAGCGCATCCTTCAGAGCTGAACATCTCCCCGCAGCCTCTCAGCCAGGAAGTAACGGAAACACCCACTGCATGCTGGGAGCAGTAGCATTTGCCTTATTTTTCTCGGAAAATAAATTGAACTGGGATTTAAATAGTTAAGCCCCGTTTTTATTAGTGTACGTGACACAAAAAAAGATATAGTCATTTTTATATCAAAATATAAACAGGTATTGTTACCATCATCTTGTGAGTCAAATACCAAGCACCAGAGGCGTCGCTAGCAACTGAAGACGTCAGGGGCGTCAGGGGCGATCCCCCCCCCCTATTTTTACCATGGTACCATGGCATTTTACCATGGTGTTTTTACCATCATCTTGTGAGTCAAATACCAACCACCAGGGGCGTCGCTAACAATTGAAGACGCTGGGGGCGTCAGGGGCGATTCCCCTGATGGTGTGTGTGTGTTTGTGTGTGTGTGTGTGTGTGTGTGTGTGTGTGTGTGTGTGTGTGTGTGTGTGTGTGTGTGTGTGTGTGTGTGTGTGTGTGTTGGGGATTGGGGATTTTGAATTTTGAACATTGTAGATTTGAGGACGAAACGATAGGGTAGGCTAAGGCAAGCTAGACCTAGGCCTAGATTTGCCACTGATTTTCATCATTATTATTGTGTGTTTTTTATTTTTTTTATTTGATGGCACAGAGATCCGGGGCTATAGCCCCGAATGTCCAGGTCTAACGAAGCGCCTGCCAACCACTTAGGAGATATAAGCAAGTATTCGACTGTAATAATAGTACAACAACAACAACAACAACAACAACAACAACAACAACAACTAATAATAATAATAATAATAATAATAATAATAATAATAATAATAACAACAACAACAACAACAACAACAACAACAACAACAACAACAACAAACAACAACAATAATAATAATAATAATAAATAATAATAATAATAATAATAATAATAAACGTATAGTAGTACATATAATAACAATACCACAAAAAACTAAAAATACTACAAGATTGTCCTGTCTATGTATTTTTATCC
>JAXIVH010000954.1:0-2500 GCA_036785325.1 Urophycis tenuis
GGATCAGGAGCAGCTGGGCGTTTGGGAAGTGACACTGTGACGCCCACGGCTCCCCGTGGGCCACCTCCACGCCAGGGGGGGGGCGGCCCCCGAACACTCTCCCATCTGAACAGCAGTAAACATGTCAGAGCGCGGCTGCCGGATCCTCTCCCAGGTCCGTCTCCGGCGCCATGCATCTTTCTCGCCGCGCTGCGCCCGGATCCAGAGCTGCGCTCAGGTGGGCTTGTGATTAACGGCATGGCCCACACAAACACACGCACGCACAGGCACGCACGCACACACACACACACACACACACACACACACACACTCAGGCACACACACACACACACACATACACACACACACACGCACGCACAGGCACGCACACACACACACACATACACACACACATACGCACGCACGCACACACACACACACACACACAAACACACGCACGCACAGGCACGCACACACACACACACACACACACACGCACTCAGGCACACACACACACACACAAGGGGCTGAACTCTGCTGAACCACACAGACCCTGCACTATGATGGCTGTGTGATTATGCCGCTGGTTTATGGTAATGGTCTGAGTTAAAGAGTGGGACTCCGGGGACAGTCACGTGCGCACACACCCAGGAGGAGGTGAGGGAACGTATGGACTCATGCACACAGTCCACAGTCCAGTGCCTCCTCCACCTCCACCTCCACCTTGTTGTGGAGGTGGAGGGGGGAGCGGGCCTCCCCCGAGGCTGTGCAGCAGAGCGTGGACACGGGGTCATCTGAGGAATGCCGGAGAGACCGACACCTGCCTGACCTTTCAGAATACCGGGCTGGAATACTCACACACACACACACACACAGACACACACACACACACACACACACACACACACACACACACAGACACAGACACACACAGACACACACACACAGACACACACACACACACACACACACACACAAACACACACCCACACACACACACACACACACACACACACACAGACACACACACACAGACACACACACACACACACACACACACACACACACACACAAGACTAACTCACACTCCAGCATGTGTCGACACACACGCGCAAAAGTACGGAAAAGTACCAAAAGACCCCGACACTGCGCATACCGTGTGTGCAGGCCGCAGCGTCAGGTTATCAAACCCACTAATCCCCCAGCTTAAAGGTGCATGGACTTAAAGGTGCATGTTGGACTTAAAGGTGCATGGACTTAAAGGTGCATGTTGGACTTAAAGGTGCATGTTGGACTTAAAGGTGCATGGACTTAAAGGTGCATGGACGCCATGCTGGGAGCGTGAGGAGAGTCAGCGTCAGGAGTTCCCCGCCCACTGACTCCAGAACCCAGAGCGTTCCATTACACCATGTCAGTCCTCCGCCTGAAGTCAAGGGGCTGTCCAGGTCTCTGCTGTTCCCCTTGTGGAGCTTCACTGAGAGGACCCCCTCCCTCAAGCGCAGTCTGTGTGGACGCGTGTGAAGCGGTTCTGAAGTCCAGTGTGACAGCTCCCCTTCAAGGAGTTTATAGTTAGCATACATGGTTAGCATAGCGGCTAAGCTAATCCCTGACCCCTCCCCGTGGAGCATCACTCGACACGCGGCCCACAGCACGCAGCTCAGACGTAGCATTGGTTCATTAGCGTTGACGTAGCCGGGCTTCAGAGCTCCTCTGAAGGCATCTGTGGGAGCACAAGCAGCCGCGGTCGGCCGTCTCCACTGGAGTGTTTGCTGTTCTCCCACGCTGCACCACACAGGCAGGAGGGGTCGGGGGGAGGCGGGGCCACCAGGAGGTGAAAACCTTCCATTTCTCCCTTTCTCCCTGCTCTGTGTCCCTCCTTCTATTCCATCCTTCTCCTTCCTACCAAAAGCGTTTCTCCTTCTTCTTACCCCTCCCTAGCACTCTGTCTCCCCCCTTCCTCCCTGTCTCTCTTCATGTTGTCTCCCCCGTCCTCTCTGTCTCTCTTCATGTTGTCTCCCCCGTCCTCTCTGTCTCTCTTCATGTTGTCTCCCCCGTCCTCTCTGTCTCTCTTCATGGTGTCTCCCCCGTCCTCTCTGTCTCTCTTCATGTTGTCTCCCCCGTCCTCTCTGTCTCTCTTCATGTTGTCTCCCCGTCCTCTCTGTCTCTCTTCATGTTGTCTCCCCCGTCCTCTCTGTCTCTCTTCATGTTGTCTCCCCCGTCCTCTCTGTCTCTCTTCATGTTGTCTCCCCCGTCCTCTCTGTCTCTCTTCATGTTGTCTCCCCCGTCCTCTCTGTCTCTCTTCATGGTGTCTCCCCCCTGTCCCCCGTCCTCTCTCCCCGAGGTTAAAGCATGGAGTGTATTTCCGATAAGAACCAACCTCCTCTCCCCTCCCCCCCCACTCCCCTCCCCTCCCCTCCTCTCCCTCCCCTCCCCTCCCCTCCCCGCGGTCCGGCCTCTGGCCTGGTGGAGCGGGTCGGGTCGGGGGCCCGGGTCCAAACAGGCTCCCAGACTGTAATGACTT
>JAXIVH010000954.1:7500-36296 GCA_036785325.1 Urophycis tenuis
CCTAGTTCGTCTCAAACGTCTCGTCTGTGCGCTCTCGTCCAGACAGTCTGTCAATTGTCTGAGGCTGAACTTTCTCTCACGCTAGGAACATTACACACAGACATTAGAGAGAGGAGAGAGAGAGAGAGAGAGAGACAGACAGAGAGAGAGAGAGAGAGAGAGAGAGAGAGAGAGAGAGAGAGAGAGAGAGAGAGAGAGAGAGAGAGAGAGAGAGAGAGAGAGAGAGAGAGACAGACAGAGAGAGAGAGAGAGGTATGGTGGGGAAGGCTGACTGAGGCAGGGTTGTGTCCGTGTTTATTTTGGAAACACGGGTCTGCAGTACAGAACTGACCCCGAAACTTCCACCAGATCCAGGCCCGGGGGAGAGACAGAACCCTCTCTCTCTTTCCCCCACCCCCCCAGGATGTGGGCCATACAGGTGGACTCGGTTCACGTTAAGGTATGGCTCATGGGCATACAGCCTGCCCTCTAGGGGGCCCAGAGAAGGGCTGTTTCCAGAGGGAAACGGCACGGCAGTGAGGTGATTAGTGGTTATAGTTTAACCAGAGAAAAATGCCCGGTCCCTGACCCGAGGGGGCCCGGCAGGGCGGGACATGTTTCCTCAGACGGGCCGGCGGTGGCGCCGTGCGTGTGAGCCGAGCCTTTCTGGGCTCGCCGACCTCTCCGCCTTCTCCCTCAGTCTGTGTGAGTGGCAGCCCCCCCGCTGTGCAGACGTACCACCAGAACCCCAGTCTGTGTGAGTGGCAGCCCCCCCGCTGTGCAGACGTACCACCAGAACCCCAGTCTGTGTGAGTGGCAGCCCCCCCGCTGTGCAGACGTACCACCAGAACCCCAGTCTGTGTGAGTGGCAGCCCCCCCGCTGTGCAGACGTACCACCAGAACCCCAGTCTGTGTGAGTGGCAGCCCCCCCGCTGTGCAGACGTACCACCAGAACCCCAGCGCCATGGACGGGCCGCCGCCACCCCCCGACCCCACACCCAGGAGCCGGGGGGCTTCAGCTTGGTTCTGGTTTACTGGACTCGGATTCTTTGGGGGAAAGGGGCCGGTGATGCCGACCCGATGGGCACTCAGTTCTGCTGCGTCTCCCTTGGTTCTCTGCTCGTCTCCATGTCATCACTCACACACATTATATGCCATTTAAAATATTGATTGGAAAAGGTGTAAAACTATAGTGTAATCCAAAAGATACTTTCTCTTCGCTCGATGTACTACTGTACTAGATGAATTGGAAATACAGGGCCAGTATGAGTGACCGACAAACGAACAATCTTGCAATATTACAAATCACATCACATTCATAATTAGATTGCACGGTAACCCATCGGCTCTTTGTGACAAAGACTCTGAGAAGCATGTAGGCAGGAACCTTCTAAAGTAAAACAGCTCCGAGACAACAACGGAGAGGGAAGATGCTGTGCATCCATCCAGCACACCTTCACTCGCCTTATCCAATGGCCTTAGAGGTGACTAAGAGCCAATCAGACCACAGCAACGCATCGGTGCAGATACACAAACAGGAGCAGTGGGTGCAATTAGCACGTGTGTTGTTCATCTCACAGTGGGGGGGGGATAAATCCAAATGATACCAGCGTGTTGTCACCGTGGCCCTCCAGTGATGACGCTGACGAGAGAGCAGTGAGCAGACACGCAAGTGTGACTCATCAGCCAGGACTTGAATACAAATGGGGAACGTTTTGCAGAAGCTTTTAAGCTCCAGGGAGAATCCCGACACGAGGCCCACACGCATTGCCCTCACCCTTTCTACCCTTCACCCCAGGGAGGAGACGCATGACTGCCGCAGAGAGGAAAAGTCCTCTTTCTGGCATTTACAACAGTGTGGAAGGCCAGACAGAGGTCAGGAGGCAGAGCTGAGACTTGCTACTCTATTCGACGTGTCAGGACAGTTGCACACCTCAAACTATATTCATATTTTCAACCCATTGAGCTGTCTTTGCAAAATATCTGGATTGTTTGCCAGAGGACAGGTATTTCTATGTTCACAGGAGGTGTTGCGCGAGGTTCCTACGTGTCTAGGAGTTAATATGGAAGAGTATTGCAACATATGCAGTCAAGTTCAAAAGTACTGTTTTGCCTTGACCATCTGATATCAAAGTGTCTGCACAACGTGGGTGTCCACGAGGCAAACATTATTCAACCATTCTTTTGAGAAATCCTGGGACAGAGGCCCGGAGCAGAGTCTTGGGAATAGCTCCGACACTAGAAAGACTTCTGCCAACATTTTTGACTGACCACATGTTGGGAAACATCACAGTCGCAGACTCTTTTCTATGGTATTGTGTTATGCAACTTCATAGATAATGAAGTGTCTTTGGATGGTCTGACACACCAAACCAAAGTCAAAGAACAGCTTCCACCAATGACTGTTGTGTCACCTCACATCGCCTGTGTCTCAGCCAAAGAGTCCCACTAGAACACTAGAACACTAGAACCCACTGCAAAGACTACAGCCAGCGGCCGACCAGCGTACGTTCTGCGCCTACGTCAGAGGAAGAACCCTCTCAGCCAGCAGGTGGAGGTGTTCTGTGTTGGACTGTGGATCTACACAAACTGGAAACACAGACGGTTTGCTAATGTTTGTACTTCTAATCGAGAACACATTATTAACAACTTATGAATGATAAGATGACATGAAGTCAGAAAAAGTCCTTTGCTGCCTTGCTCACTTCCATCTCTCTTCTCGCGCATTGATTCGCCGACGCTGAACAGCCAATCAGAGGGATTTCTCTCACCGACGGCCCCCGTCCCGAGTCAACATGCTGGATGGGATACAGTGAGGAGACCAGGAGAGTAGAGCCCACAGTGTGAGACACACAGAGGAGACCAGGGAGAGTAGAGCCCACAGTGTGAGACACACAGAGGAGACCAGGGAGAGTAGAGCCCACAGTGTGAGACACACAGAGGAGACCAGGGAGAGTAGAGCCCACAGTGTGAGACACACAGAGGAGACCAGGGAGAGTAGAGCCCACAGTGTGAGACACACAGAGGAGACCAGGGAGAGTAGAGCCCACAGTGTGAGACACACAGAGGAGACCAGGCTGAGTAGAGCCCACAGTGTGAGACACACAGAGGAGACCAGGGAGAGTAGAGCCCACAGTGTGAGACACACAGAGGAGACCAGGCTGAGTAGAGCCCACAGTGTGAGACACACAGAGGAGACCAGGGAGAGTAGAGCCCACAGTGTGAGACACACAGAGGAGACCAGGGAGAGTAGAGCCCACAGTGTGAGACACACAGAGGAGACCAGGGAGAGTAGAGCCCACAGTGTGAGACACACAGAGGAGACCAGGGAGAGTAGAGCCCACAGTGTGAGACACACAGAGGAGACCAGGAGAGTAGAGCCCACAGTGTGAGACACACAGAGGAGACCAGGGAGAGTAGAGCCCACAGTGTGAGACACACAGAGGAGACCAGGGAGAGTAGAGCCCACAGTGTGAGACACACAGAGGAGACCAGGGAGAGTAGAGCCCACAGTGTGAGACACACAGAGGAGACCAGGGAGAGTAGAGCCCACAGTGTGAGACACACAGAGGAGACCAGGGAGAGTAGAGCCCACAGTGTGAGACACACAGAGGAGACCAGGGAGAGTAGAGCCCACAGTGTGAGACACACAGAGGAGACCAGGCTGAGTAGAGCCCACAGTGTGAGACACACAGAGGAGACCAGGGAGAGTAGAGCCCACAGTGTGAGACACACAGAGGAGACCAGGGAGAGTAGAGCCCACAGTGTGAGACACACAGAGGAGACCAGGGAGAGTAGAGCCCACAGTGTGAGACACACAGAGGAGACCAGGGAGAGTAGAGCCCACAGTGTGAGACACACAGAGGAGACCAGGGAGAGTAGAGCCCACAGTGTGAGACACACAGAGGAGACCAGGGAGAGTAGAGCCCACAGTGTGAGACACACAGAGGAGACCAGGGAGAGTAGAGCCCACAGTGTGAGACACACAGAGGAGACCAGGGAGAGTAGAGCCCACAGTGTGAGACACACAGAGGAGACCAGGGCCCAACATGTCTGATGGCGGCCCGGTGGGTCATGAAGCTGAATGCTAGGGTATCTGGGATGCCCTGTGGGTGCCCAGCGGATTCCCCTTGGGTGCCCTGTGTGTCCTTCTACCTGACTGTACAGACGCCTGTCATTGTCTTTAGTAATCCCAGGCCGCCATGGAGCCCTGCTGGGATATCAACCCAGAAACTCAGAGGCTCTCCCAACACAGCCTTTGCACTCAGAGAAAGCTATGGTTTTGCAATAGCACACACAGATAACATTGTTGGAAGGAATTAGGTCTCAGTAGATTGTAAAAAGGTAGGGGACTCTCTTCAAATCCTAACCCACTCGGTTTCGAGGCGTGCAACGCGGACAACATGTGTACTCATTTGGGCCGACGTCGTTGGGTTCCTCCGAGGGCTGCAGCCTTGCTAAATGTTTCCAATACATGGAGTGAGTGAGTGCTGTGGCTTCCTGCAGACCACAGCTACATGCCTGCTGGTTGCGCTGGATGACGCAGGGCCGTGCCGGCAGGGCCCACCTTTTTCCACACAGAACCCAGCAGCTGCTTCTCCCTGAGAACCGCCGCGGGTCTCGGGGGGGGGGGGGGTTGTGATGTCACAGCTGTGGTGAGGGGCGGAGCCTAATGACACAGACCCGGCTGGAGGGTGGGGTGTGTGCGGAGGGAGGGGGGGGGGCAGAGACTGAACTAAAGTGAGGTATCGTCCTCCGAGGCTGAGAAGGAAGAGGCCTCGCTGTTTACCCCGTCAACCAGCACGTGAATGAAGGACATGAAGCTCCACCCAGCGTGGTGGTGGTGGTGGTGGTGGAGGTGGAGGTGGAGGTGCTGGTGCTGGTGGATGTGGTGGTGGAGGTGGAGGTGATGGTGGTGGTAGTGGAGGTGGAGGGGGAGGTGCTGGTGGTGGAGGTGATGGTGGTGGATGTGGTGGTGGAGGTGGAGGTGATGGTGGAGGTGGAGGGGGAGGTGCTGGTGGTGGTGGAGGTGCTGGTGGTGGTGGATGTGGTGGTTTGAATGTAGTTTAGAGCCAGTATAATGCATACACCATGTAATACATCTTATACATACGGCTCTCTCACACACACACGCATGCACAAACAGGCACACGCGCGCGCGCACACGCATACGCGCACACACACAGACACACACACACACACAGAACGTGTTGGGTGTGGAATGCAAAAGGAGATTCACAACTGGGTCCCTTTGGACATCTGGACCCGCGGTGTGGCCCTCAGTTCTTCCTCTCAGTCAGTGTAGAACCGTGTACAAAACACCCGCTTCAAGAACCCGTGTGTGGAACGTTGCAGGAGATCCTCTATGTAACCCCCCACACACACACACACACACACACACACACACACACAACACACACACACACACACACACACACACACATACACACACGCACACACACACACACACACACGCACACACACACACACACACACACACACGCACACACACACACACACACATACACACACGCACACACACACACACACACACGCACACACACACACACACACACACACACACACACACACACACAGACACCCCCCACGGCTGACATCAGGTGACCTGGCTGCGTTGTGGCGCTCATCAGCTGACTGCGTCAACAAAACATCAGGATGGGAACGTGATGAGGAACATGGCGCCCCGAGGTTCAGAGAGAGGTTGTGGATTAAAGAACGCCCCCTGGGGGGGGGGGGGTGGTCAGGATCAGGTTCCAGTTACAACGTGTTTACACAGCACTTCATCACAACATGCAGTATAGCAGAGCGCTTCACACACCACCAGCACGCAGATAGAGTTACAAAGAGTGCTAGCGTGTTTCAAACTCCATGGTTTATACAGTCAGTGTTAGCATATCATGGACACACACACACACACACCACGCACGCGCACAAACACACACACACAAACACACAAACACACACACAACACACACACACACACACACACACACACACACACACACACACACACACACACACACACACACAAACACACACACTTCTCATACATGCATCAGCACATACTGGGTTTGAATGGCCCCATGGCCCCTGATTGAGGCTCTGCTGGGGTACTGTGGCCCTTTGGGTTTTAATGATCAGGCCGTAGTCCAATGTAGCACAGGCCTGTTGTCCGCCCAGCGCGGCCTCGGCCCGGTCCCTTGGTGTCATGGAGGACAATAGGCCCACGGGAGGCAGCCAATAGGGAGAGACCTCCTCCCAAACCAGGCCTCAATGTGCACACAATTAGGGACAGTGGAATTGCTTAATTGGAGGAAAATGTGTTCCTATATCGAGGGTCCACATGACATGAACCTCAACAAACTGGGTATTTAATGAGTTATTAAAAAAAATCCATACATGCAGATAAACGGTGGAGAGGGAACTAAAAACCATGCATGATTATACGTAGGGGTTAATGTTCCAGAGATATTATGGGTAAATCCTTAATTCATATTTGCAGATTACATATGTTTAACTCTTTGTCTGCTGTCGATGCGTCCGCTGGGCGCTCAGTCCGAGCTGGCGGGCTTACGGTCCAGAACAGCCTCGGCTGCACTAGAAACTACTCTAACGTATATAGGAGATACAGGAGATGTAGAGTTGTGCGCGCGGCTTCAGAGACTCTGAGAGGCTCCGTGGTTCTGGCAGCCTCACGGGCATTGACATATACCGTCTGCACGGGCTCTACAGACGCCGTCGGGGCACGTACACACTGGCAGCCCACAGACGACCGTCTGAGGGGTCCAGCGGGGAGGAAGACCACCGCTGTAGACTTGGAAAATAGGTCAGTCAGCGCTGCCTCGCCTGAACTCGGAGCGTTTCGCATGAAATGCAGGACACGTCGGAACACAAACCCGAGCAGCATGAAGTGCGAAGCGACACGTTGAAAAGCACGACGCGTGATGGAGACGCCCGGGCTTACCGTGGGGCGACGTGGAGGAGGACTGCTCCCTGACTTGGTCCCTCCTCGGTGAAAACTTCCCACGCAAGACTTTCCGTTAAATGCGTGCTCGAGAACGAACGAGTTCTGGAAACGTGTTGTCGTTTGGTCGGTGATAAGAAATACAGAACGGAGTCGTCTTGAAGGAACGCTCCGAGGTGTGGGTCCGATCCAGACCGTGGTCAGAATATCTTCAACACCCCAACATCAGCACCGCACGGTGCTGGGTCACGCGTACCGCTCAAAAGAACAAGACGCACAATACTTGGATCTGTTGCCCTGAAGTCTTTTATCGTCTCCCCATAGCCGAGCCGTCCATACACGTCAACACCGAACCCGTCCTGGAGCGCTGCGTCCAGAGGCTCCGTCACGCAGAACACATCCCGGGTGGCCCGGCTCTTCCTAAGTACATCGCCTCATGGCAACGCTGGTCAAGTTGGTTTTCAATGGGTGGTCGTTCCTTTGGGGGCTGGGAGGGGTGCGCTGGGCACTCAAGAGAGATGTCACGACGGCAGGGGGTCTTCCTTCGGTGCTTTTTCCAGATGCCGACTTCGAGAACATTCAAGTGGGGCGGGGGTCCGCTTATTAGTTTTCTCCGAGGGTCCCGACTCCTCTCCTTCGTCCTCCAGGAGACGTCGTGAGTGTCGCTGTCCAGTCGCCCCCCGTCCGTCTCCAGAGCCGCGCCTCGGACCCTCGCCAGCCCGTGTCTCCCCCTCGTCGCGCGCGGCGGACGAGCCCAGACTCTGCCAGCTCAGCGCGTGCTGGCTGGCTCCGCCCCCCTCCCCCCCCCCCCCCCCCCAGCGGGGGCTGTCCTCTGCTCAGTATCGAATTCATATCAATACTTATCATATTCAGATCAATACTTATCATATTCAGATCAATACTGAGCGCATTCAGTACAGTATTGACCATATTCAACTCAGTACTGATCATATTCAGCTCAGTACTAATCGTATTCAGCTCCCAGATGAGCTCATAGGGCTGTTACTGGAGACACGTTGACCGTAAAGCGGGTCCAAGAAGCATACATTATTCCATGAATCATCAACAGGAGACCTGCAACAGGTTACATTTTAAGAGGCGTGCATTTAAAGAGTTGCCTTTACCTTGAGGTGGCCCATCTTTACCTAGAGCTGATTCTCAATGTCTGTAGCAATAGCGTAATAACCTATGTGTGATTTCGAAGTGTTATAGACCTATATTGCGTTCCATTATTAGTAGCCTTCGTAAGACCCCAGCCTGAAACACACGCTGTTTCCAACTTGTTCTCATTGAGAAGGAGCATCACACGGTCATTATGAGGTTCACAGTGAGTGAAGACAATCACTGATGGAATCAGGAGGTTGGATGTGTTTCTGATAGACTCAAAGGTTTCCATTATACTAATGTTGTACTGTATTGTTTGGACTACATTGTATTAGATTGGCAGTATTGTTACACACAGGAGCCGTTTAATGACAATGACAATGAATACGTGTGTGTGTGTGTGTGTGTGTGTGTGTGTGTGTGTGTGTGTGTGTGTGTGTGTGTGTGTCTGTGTGTGTGTGTGTGTGTGTGTGTGGTGTGTGTCTGTGTGTGGCTAACATCATCTCACTCCTGGTGATACAACCAAGGAGTAGGCTATCTTAAGATACAGAAGCCTTAATGTTTGTTGGCACTTAAGTTAATAAGTTAAATGCAAATGTGATGTTCACAGTGCGATATTTTTGTTCAGCATTCAATATTAGGCGAATTCTAACGTCTTACAGGAATAATTACCAATACAATGTCATAAAGATGTTGATCTTGATCGGACCTTGATCGGATTACGGAATTAATTTAACTACAAATAAGCCTTTTTGTAGTAAGTTTTGAACTTAGGGGGTACATTTGACATTTAAATGTATAAACGTAAAACGTTTATTCATCATTATAAATATTAACTAATGTAATTGTAGCCTATATATCGTCCCTAAAAGTATCATAGACCCGCCCAAATGTGTGAAAGACATTCACGGATGCGGAACCCTTCTCCCGGAAGTGTCCCGCGGTGCGCGGTGTCCGTGTGGTTATCAGGTAACGCCCCCCTCCTACTAGTGTCCTACTAACCCGTCCAGTACAGTGAGAACCACCATGGAGCCCACCAGGTACCGCTGTTTGAACGCTCTGACAGGGTGCCCCCCCCCCCCCCCCCCGCCCCGGGCAGCCCCCCGCTGTGTCCGTGGGTCAGCAGCACCCAGCTGGCCGTCCGGTGGTCGTGTCTCTGGTCCACGCCCTGCTTGGGGGGGGGGGGGGGGGGGGGGAGGCGTGCTGCTGTCCGCGAGGGTTGTCGGTGTGAGGGAAAACAGGATCAATAACTGCATTTTATAAACCGAATTAAAAGGAAGTAAACATAAATGACGAACATTTGTGTTAAGCTGTATCGTGTGTCCTGCACCAGACAGCTGATCGGGACGCTCGTGTTTATGTTGAGGGCCCTTTGTTTACATGCTGTCCCCGTCTCCGCGGAGGGAGGAGACGGGAGGAGGAGACGGGTGGAGGAGTCGGGAGGAGGAGGAGACGGGTGGTGTGGTGTGGGCGCTGTGTGTGATTCCTACCAGCTGTTTCCCGCCTTGAAAGCCATCTGATCAGCTGCGAACACACACACACACACACACGCACGCACGCACGTACACGCAGTGGGAGAACGGGAGGGAGGGGGGGGAAGAGGAGGAGAGAGCTCCACTCACAACGAGGGAATCCCGTCAGCTGAGGAGCGCTACAACTGCAGCCACACACTCCTGCACCGCGAGGACACGGCGCTGCGGACGGAGGACCACCGCCGTCTGGGACCACCGGACTTGGGGGCAACTTCCACATTGTTTCCGATCTCCCAGCAGGAATTGGGGGAGCAGAGCCGGACTGGCAGCCATGGAGTACTTCATGGTCCCTGCTCAGAAGGTGCCCTCCTTGCAACATTTCAGGAAAACGGAGAAAGAAGTGATCGGTGGGCTTTGCAGGTGTGTATTCTTCTTGGGGGTAACAGCACGGGGGACTGGGGTACGGGGGACTCGGGTACGGGGGACTGAGGACTGAGGACGGGGGACCACGCTGCTCTGGTGTTATTGTGTACAAGCCCACCACGGGGAGCGGGACCTACAGGCCGTGAAACACCGACACCGTTGTTACCTTCGGCCAGCGCTCCTGACCACCACTGCCACACCGGTCCGTCCAGATGTATCGATCCGTTCCTCGCTGATCGATACATCTGTGGCGAACCAACACGAACCACGTGGTTCTGCACCCGCCGCTCCGCCGTAGCGCGTGCGTCTCGCGGTTTAAACCTCACGCGCTTCACTCACTCATTTGCATGCGATACGATGGGTTAATGATAACGAGGTGTATGTATAACGTATAGACGTGATGTATAATGAATAGATGTACCCCGTGTGGAGGGGCTGCCGCGGGCTCAGTGCGAAGTTACTGAGGGTCGTGCGGCCATGCTGGTGGTCGGGGCTAAAAAGTGTTATGGTCCAGCGCTACACGCTGGTCCGAGGGACTGCGCCACCCGTTCCCCGGGTGGAGGCCGGTCCTTTAGTTAACTTCTCCGTCACTCATTCGACGGATAGTTTGCTCCTGGGAGGTTTCAGCGCGTCGCGAGCCGCAGCGCGTGCTCCCCCTGCGTGGTCAGGGCAGCGTGGGGGGCAGCCACATTGGTGTAATGGCGGAGGAAACCAAGAGTCGTATGGACGGGCTGCTTGTGGGCATTGCGTTGACGTGTGTTCGTAAACTAGTTACGTTATGTTGTAGCTAGTGTCAAAGCAGCCAGCATTACACCAAATGAGTAGGCTAGTACTCGTATTAGTAAAGGGGGTGTGTATGTTACACAAGGCCCGTCAATGCGTCTCGTCCGCAGCCTCGTTCCTACATGGAGGCGGAGGAATCTGCTGGGTGGACGGGAAATGTAGTCCCTACATATCATTTGTAGTCCTGAATAGAATTCCTTTTCTGAATGTGCATTTAACTTCCCATTTGTCACCGAAGATTATAACATATCCGAAAAGTTTTAAATGCAATTGTTTTTTTTGTGATGCAATAGCCCCTTTAGTTATTATAATCAGTGTTGGACTTCAGTGTTTGCCCCACACTCGTCTCTGTCTGTCTCTGCACAGGTTCAGTATTTACTTTTATTCGTTTAGATTCAAGATTTAGTTGGTACAGATAATATTCACCTAAACCTTAACTAATCTTGAAAGAAACTGTTATATGAATTATGGACATTTTACTTCATACATTCATGCACACCTTTTTTTTACCCCTATTTATATAATTATTTTGTTCATGTTGACCTTTTCTCATATCCTATTTAAAATATGGTCACACAATGGCCCTAGACATGTAGTCATGTCATCATGTAATGTAGCGTATTAAATAATACTGTTAATTACATTGAATGGAGGCATCACAAGCATTTAAACTGATATACTGTTGGTCCAATGGTGATGCGTTAAGTCACATCCTTCAGGAGGGAATCACATCCTTCAGGAGGGAATGTGGTCCAATCTACTCAAAAGGGGGTCATCAAAAGCCCCAGGTCTCCCCAAGACCACGCGTGTGTTTCATAGTGCAGCATAAGGTCTCTGTGTGATGGAGGTGTGGTGGAGGTGCGTTGGATGTGTGATGGATGTGCTGCGCCCCCCCCCCCAGCCTGGCCAACATCCCCCTGACGCCAGAGACGGCCAGGGACCAGGAGCGCCGCATCCGCCGCGAGATCGCCAACAGCAACGAGCGCCGCCGCATGCAGAGCATCAACGCCGGCTTCCAGTCGCTGAAGACGCTGATCCCCCACGGTGACGGGGAGAAGCTCAGCAAGGTGGGTCGCCCCGCTGCCCCCCCCCCCCCCCCCACCCCGTGTGCCCCGGGTCGCCCCGCTGCCCCCGGGGCAGCGGGAGAGAGAGGTTGCCGTGGTTACCGGTCCCTCTGGTGCGGGGTCACGCTCTTCTGGAATCTTGAAGCTTCACAAGCAGAGCGAACCTCTTGTCGATGTGAACGCCACAGACTGTCTGCACGCGTCACTTCAGGCAACTTCACCCGGAATTCTTTTCCCCCGGTGGAATTGAATATTTTGTAATTCTGTCACCTTGTCCGGAAAGCGACGGCTGCAGGGAAAATAGGGCAAGCGCAGGACTACAAAGTACCAGCTCCCGGGCAGGAGCACTGCGGCCTTGTTGTTGGTTGTCTTGTTAACTCGGGTCTCTCCTGTCCAGGCTGCCATACTCCAGCAGACCACAGACTACATCTTCAGCCTGGAGCAGGAGAAGACGCGGCTGCTGCAGCAGAACAATCAGCTGAAGCGGTTCATCCAGGTACGGGGCGTGCACCTGGGTCATGTCTGGGCCGAGCCGCCTGTACAGCGGTGGGGCGGTCAGTGACTGCACACGTCATTGTAGTTCACCAAGTGTAGCTGACGACATATTTGTAGTCCACAGTTCAATTATAGTTTTATTCTGATTTTATAACGCACCCAGTTTTGTTTAAATACAAAACGACTGACATTTATTGTTTTGATAGATACAATACATTTCTTATTGATGAAGATTTTTATACACGTGAAGAAAATAAATGGCGGTCAAAGCTCTTAACCCCGGAATCCCCCGATCCACCTGACCAGGAGTTCAGCGGGTCCTCCCCAAAGAGGAGGCGCACCGAGGAGAAAGACGAGGGGATCGGCTCTCCGGATATCCTGGAGGAGGAGAAGACGGAGGACCTGCGGAGGGAGATGATGGAGCTGAGGCAGCAGCTGGCCAAGGAGCGCTCCGTCCGAGTGATGCTGGAGGAGCAGGTGAGGAGGAGCCTGGCTATGATCAGAGTGATTCAGAGGAGCAGGTGAGGAGGTGCCTGGTTATGATCAGAGTGATTCAGAGGAGCAGGTGAGGAGGTGCCTGGTTATGATCAGAGTGATTCAGAGGAGCAGGTGAGGAGGAGCCTGGTTATGATCAGAGTGATGCTGGAGGAGCAGGTGAGGAGGTGCCTGGTTATGATCAGAGTGATTCAGAGGAGCAGGTGAGGAGGAGCCTGGTTATGATCAGAGTGATGCTGGAGGAGCAGGTGAGGAGGAGCCTGGTTATGATCAGAGTGATGCTGGAGGAGCAGGTGAGGAGGTGCCTGGTTATGATCAGAGTGATTCAGAGGAGCAGGTGAGGAGGAGCCTGGTTATGATCAGAGTGATGCTGGAGGAGCAGGCGAAGAGGAGCCTGGTTAGGATCAGAGTGATTCAGAGGAGCAGGTGAGGAGGAGCCTGGTTATGATCAGAGTGATGCTGGAGGAGCAGGTGAGGAGGAGCCTGGTTATGATCAGAGTGATGCTGGAGGAGCAGGTGAGGAGGAGCCTGGTTATGATCAGAGTGATGCTGGAGGAGCAGGTGAGGAGGTGCCTGGTTATGATCAGAGTGATGCTGGAGGAGCAGGCGAGGAGGAGCCTGGTTAGGATCAGAGTGATTCAGAGGAGCAGGTGAGAAGGTGCCTGGTTATGATCAGAATGATGCTGGAGGAGCAGGTGAGGAGGTGCCTGGTTATGACCAGAGTGATTCTGGAGGAGCAGGTGAGGAGGACTGGTTAGAATCACTCAGAGCGATGTGAATGATAACAACGTTCCTTATGGGAACAGTCAAAGAGAACTAGCAGTGCTCCTTAATTTAAAAAGTTAGGCAGTTGTTTTGATTTGGATTGGTTATGATGTGATGTATGTAATATTGGAGTGATGTTATTAGTGCAGTGACACGCCACACTAATCTCAACCAATCAGAACAGCCCGCCTCACCAGAAGGCCGTTCAGTCATTGGTGGTAGAGCATGATGTGATGAGCTGTGGACGTCCTAACACCAGCGTGTGGTGGTCCTCAGATGGAGAGTCTGGACGCGCAGCTCCGTCCAGAGCGGCTGAAGGTCATCACCCAGCAGGTCCCAGAGCAGCTCCTCCAGAGCCTGGCTCAGCGGCGGCACAAACAGGAGCAGCGTGACGTGGACGTCTCGCCGGCCGGCAGCCCGCAGGTACGCACCGCCACCGCCGCCATTGTAGCCCGCGGCCATGTTAGGTACGCCCACAGGCCCGCCGTAGAACTGAGGAACCGACCCTCTGCCCGGCCCGTCAAGGTTCTCCTTTTGTCCCTCCAGGCGTCGGCCCCCGCCAGCCCCCCTGCCCCCACCCACCACGCCACCGTCATCGTCCCGGCGCCGGCCCAGACCCCCCAGCCTCACCACGTCACCGTGGTTACCATGGGCCCGCCGTCCGTCATCAACGCCGTGTCCACGTCTCGACAGAACCTGGACACCATCGTCCAGGTGGGCCGAGGGAACGCTCTGGACCCCTCTGACAGGACAGAGGGGTCTTTTAAGATGTTTTAACTGTTATCCTGCTTTTAGCAAAGCGCCATTTGATTCATTGGTGATTTTTGGAACCGTTTCCTGGTATGAGCTGTGGGTGTTTTTCTGTCAATGGTTCATATTGTTGGCAACACTGACCAGCAAGCAATACAGTGAATCACTTAAAAATCTAAATTTAAACATTGCATTTCATTTCCATTGAATCAAAAGCAGAACGATTTGCATAGATTAGTAGACATACACCTCTTGGTATGCTGCCGTCATTGTAGCTCCTCGGTTTGTTTACGTGTGCGGCTGCATGGCCGGTGACGTCACTCTGAGCCGTTGTGTCTTTACCGCTCGCGGCCTCCAGGTGGTGCTGTTGCTGCTTGTGTTTAACGCGCTGTTCTCCTCCCCCAGGCCATCCAGCACATCGAGGGCAGGGTGTGCGTGGCGGAGGACGACCAGCGGCGGGCGGTCATCGTGTCCTCGGGCCGCGCCCTCTCCAGCCCGGCCGCCTCGGACACGACCTCTGACCTCGTCGGCACCGGCGACCCCCCGTTGCCCTGAGCAACACCACGTCTCCCGCCTATCAACGACCTATCGCGCGCACGTGCGTTCGCATGCCCCCCCCCCCCCAAAAAACAAACTACAGGGGGCGGGGCCAGGCGGGGTACACCCTGCAGCGCTCCTGGTCAAATGGACACTTAGTTGGTAGACCCTTTTGGAAAAAGCACTCTCTGTGATTTACACTCTGCCACACTGTGGCTCAGCGACAGCCCCATAGGTTTACACTTACTTTCTGGAGTAAATACTGATGTTTTTATAAGCTCTACAATCATGCCCCCCCCCCCCCCCCCCACACACACACACACTCTCTGACTCGCTGCTTTGGACGCCCGCTATGATCTACATTTCTTCTTCATTCCTCTTGGTAATTGTGGACTTCTCCAGAGCCGCGTGTGCAGAACCAGGAGGTCCAGCAGAACGCCGCCCACCAGAGCTCCGCGCGGCCGCCATTCCCCGGCGAACACACCTCTGCGCCGCCATCTTGTTTTTATACACGCCGGGGCTGAGCTTGTGAGAGACTCCAGACTCTCTCTGCCTCCTCAATCAGAGGCAAACCCCCCCGCATCCCGTCTGCTCCTAAGTCTGTTGTTTTCACATCACATCTGCGGCTCTCTGGTGTCCAGCTGGAGTCAAGACAAAGCATAGATAGTGATTGTACTGACACACACTGAGGGGTACTGACACACTGAGGGGTTCTGACACACACTGAGGGGAACTGACACACACTGAAGGGAACTGACACACTGAGGGGTTCTGACACACACACACACACTCTGAAACGTACTGAGGCGGTGCTCACGTCTGATTGGTGCTCATGGGTAGCGACAGCTCTGCGAGGGGAGGGGGGGTGAGGGGGTGAGTACACTTCTGTCTCTTGTTTTTGTTTGTATGTTTGTTTGTTTTTTAATGTTTGCCAGGCTGGGTTCCTGGTGTTCCCCTCTGTAACCCTAACCCCCATGCTACATTGGACTTGAAGCACCACGCTAAGACGAGCTTCACTGTGGACATGTGACTCCTCTTCCTCCTCTTCCTCCTCCTCCTCCTCCTCCGTGCTCCGCATGCAGCACGAGCAGAACCGCCGACCTGCTCCACACTTTCTTTTCGGGCTGCTTTTCTTCAGCGCCGTCCGCTTCCTGTCGGTGGGGCCGCTGACTCCGTGGGGCCACTGACTCCGTGGGGCCGCTGACTCCTTGGGGCCGCTGACTGTCTGTGGGGCCGTGACTCCGTGGGGCTCGCATCGCGTGGTCCTCAGTTCAGCTCTCTGTGTCGTCAGGCCAACCAGGATCCATGGTGTTTCCTTGATGTGGAACATGAACTGAAACATCTCTCCCCCTGAGTGACCATGAAGACCCCCCCGAGGCCCCCAGGGCCAGCCTTAATGTAGACGTCTGGTCTCAACACCCCCCCCCTGGTCCGGACCCCGCAACACAGGCTGCTGAGTCCTCCTCGCGTTTCCCCTTTCAGTTCCCGGCTCACAATGGACACATCTGCTTCAATATCACACACGCACACACACACACACACTGGAAACAAACTTACTACTTACACACCGGATTATCCTTCCAAATAACGGCTGTAAGCGGTTCTGATTCGGTCCAGTCTGGCCTCAGTCTTCAATGATACTTCTGTCTTTTTTATTTTACAATTTCACCTTTTTTTCCTCCCACCAATTTTGTTTTGGTGCGGAAATTCCATACATGAAAACTAGACATTCCAAACTCACTTTGATTCCATTTACTACTATTTAGAAAGTAGACACATCCACCTGTGTTGATGTTGGCACAAACCTGCCAACCCCGTGTGTCTATTTTGTCCTGTTTTGCATACGTGGAACATTGAACTGCTGGACAGATATGTTTGAACATGCTTCTTGGTTAAAATGTTGCACACTAAAAAAGCAAATGGTGGATTTCCCTTTAAACAAGTGAACCGAATGATGTGTTCCCCCTTTTGTGCGCTCTGCTTTATTTCTACAAGTCTCATGTTTGTGTGTTTCATCGTTCCCCTGACTGAAGCCAGGCACTCCTCTCCGCTCGACACGATGTGTGTGTTTGTAAAATGCATGTGACACATCAGTGGTCTACAGACGGTGTTTTCTTAAACGGAGGTTTGGATCATAAAGCACTTATACTGTATCACACCAGAAGCAGCCTTTTTGTTTTGTACGAAATCAACCGTCATGTCAGAGCCCATTGTCCCCTTCTGGCCCCACGCTCTCCACTCCACTGAGTTCCTCCTGTCCTCCTTCCCCTCTGTCCTTATCTTCACCGTCTTGTAATCACTTCATAACATGTTTTTGTTAGATCTGCCAGTGGACAGAGTCATCAAGAAGCAATTTTTTTTCTTTGAGAAAAGTTTTGGGAACAACGAGGCTTGTGCCTTTGTAAAGTCAGAAGAATAAAGTTTGTACTTTGTTTTTTACAAGTTGGGTGAATTGCGTGTTGTTGTTTTTTTAACCTGTAAAGTTAAACCATGCTTGTTATTCCACTCATTAATAACGTGATCATTTGACATGTGATTTTTGTGTGTTAGGGAGAGATGGCAGCCCATCAAAACCTTCACACTCCAGGCAGGGCATTTAATCACTCAGCTTTGGTGTGAGAAATATTCATTTCAAGTTCTGTCAGGTACGTGGCATTCCAGTTTATCGCTAGCAAGAAATGTTGTTTTGTGGACTACGTGTCCATCCCACTAACATGGACCTGCAGGACATACCTGGCATGCTTTTCATGAAGTCGAGGCTGCATCAGACTCTCATCTTTCAGGACGGTGCTGTGGAGATGATATGAATCACTGTGACTCTGTTAGCATTGAGATTAAGCCCACCAGGTCATGTCCATTAGCCTGAAGGTGGTTCCAGATAGGATCCCACTTCAGCTGCTGTGTTCCCAACACATGAGACCTGAGGTTAAAGTACTGCCCACCACCAAACCGCCTGCCTTAGGACATGATTTCAGTCTGTAATGAATCTTTGATTTATTTGCATATTATCTCACCAAAATGACTCTCAACAGACTCTTAATTAAGGAAGAAGGATAAAGATAAAGGTTTGTGCTCCCTAGTCTCTGGCCCGCGGTCCAGTGTGGAGCAAACCGACGTAGAAGCTGGTGTTGATGAACACGTTTGTGTTGCTTGGCAACGGCCCAGTACCAGCTCAGCTGCGGAACGGCGTGCGCTGATGGAACCGAAAGAAGATGAAACCAGCCGTAATGTGTTGTGGTTCATCCATGTCACGGATGAACGGCACCTGGAGAACGGTTCCGCTGCATCCCGCCGGGTCAGGCTGTTCCACTCCACACCAGCACGGCCGGGATCGGTGTGAGCACCCTGGGGCGTGGTACCGGTGACCCATCACAGTTGGGTCACACTGACACCCAGTATCACAGCGCGCCCTCTGGCTTGGTGATGTAGCGGAGGATTAACCTGCGGAGGGATTACAGTGCACAGGATGGGTACCTCCAGAGCCCCCTAAACCCATATGTGTATATACTGTATATCTATATATATAGGTATATCTATGTATCTATACAGTATATGTATGTATACACACTCATTAACATTCAGACATGGGGTGAGATTAAACTCCAGCCTGGTGATGGAACTGTAATCTGCCCGACATTTCGCAGTAGTCAGAATTCTGGTAGTTCGATTCAGCAGCTTTTCATCTCTCCTACGCACACACACACACACACACAGCTATGAAGCTGAAAACGCTCCTAACGTTCATGCACATGTTTTGGAACATTGCGGTTACTTCACCAGCAGAACTAAGTGTATGGTTAATCCCCATCACCACATCCGTGACCGACTGAAGCTTTGAGTGGCGACAAAGCGGGCCAGAGCACGCCGCCGCATCACGCCTGGCGCGGCGTTGTGCAGCACACGGCCGGTGTGGCCGCCGGGAGGAGAGAGTCCACCGCAGTGGAGAGCTGCTCCCCTCATCTTCACGCTGAAGGCCAGCGGCCGTAAAAAGACAGTCAGCTGCTTGCACACGTAGTGCCCTGCTGGTATGCTGGGACTCATGACGGACACATGCCCATGTGCACACGCACGCACACACACGCACACACACACGCGCACAAAGACCAACTGCCTTGCTCTGTTTTGCCCGGCCCCCTTTTCCCAGTGCAACCTTTGACCTTCTTCCCTTGGTATATATAGCCTGCGTGGCTATCAGAGTTCTCCTTGCGGCCATCATGAAGGGTATAGTGTCAGTCTGCTGCTTTGTCTCCCTGCTGCTCTTGCAGGCCACAGGAGGTAAGGCCATGGTTTCTGATTCTTCTTTAGTGTTTTGCGGGGTGTGTTTGTTAACGGATCGGCGCCGGGCTGAATGGCCATCGTTGGTTGAGAGACGCAGGTTTAATGTTGCGCTTGCATGTGTGATTGCCCTCATACCTCTGGTCCCCCTCATACCCCTGGTCCCCCGCGCTGGGGGGAGCCGGTGACTCATCCATTCGCGGTGTTCATGCACTGCAAGTGTGTTGGCTCCGCGGCTCCACTGGAAGAGAGCGGATCTGCATTCACTGTATGTTGGGAACGAACGTGTGGAGGATTGGTGTCTGTTTTGACCGGGTGGGGGTGAGTGGACCGGGTGGGGTTGAGTGGACCGCGTGGGGTTGAGTGGACAGGGTGGGGGTGAGTGGACCGGGTGGGGTTGAGTGGACAGGGTGGGGGTGGGTGGACAGGGTGGGGGTGCTTCCTCTGATCGGCCAGCAGAACCGCGGCGGTCTATGAATAGGCGAGGCCATCATGTTGGTCCAGCGCTGTCTGAACAGAACACGTCGGCTCCATCGTGGCGCCACACTGAGATTCCTCCGCGGCTCAGCGGCTGGGAGGTAGAGACCGGCAGTATGGGAGAGAGCAGAGGGCTGGTCTCTCTGCCCTGGGATCTGAGGGCTGGTCTCTCTGCCCTGGTGGCAGCTGTCTGAAAGAATTCCCCCATCTGATGGAAAGTCAAGCGGCCGCGTGACCCCCCCCCCCCCCCTCCCCCCCCCCCCCCCCCGGGTGGACGAAGCCCCCGCCATGCAGAATGACATCCCTTTCCCGTTGTGGGCGATGAGCTGTTGTTTCACAGCGGTTGTCTCCGTGGCAACGTGAGCGGCGCCCTCACGTTGGCGTCCCCCCTGGACGTGGCAGCCCTCTGGGCGCCGGGCGGGCGGCGTGGTCACGCCCCCAGGGACCCCCGGTCATGTGGCGCCCGCGGCGGCGGCGGCGGCGGCGGATGGCAGCGTGAGCGGACGCCCGGTGCTTGGCGGCAGATTAGCCCACCTGGGAGAAAGGCTGACAGGCTGCCGTGTCTCGCACCAGTGCAGGTGGCTCCTCCCCGCCCCGTCAACCCCGCCCGTCACCCCTGTCTGTCCTTGGGGGGGGGGGGGGGTTCTCAGCCCCGGGCCTCCGCAGTCCTGACCGCTGTCAGGTGTCTAAGATTGGCAGCCTCCCCCCCACCGCCGGCACCCACACCAGCAACACCCCTGAAACCCAACACCGCCCACTACAGATTTACCCCCCCCCCCCCCCCCCCCCCCCCCTCCTCACCCCCCGCAGCCCGTCAGCCCTCAGACCGGCCCCACAGCTGCTGTCATCCTGCACTGTCACAATCACAATTTATTCCCAGCAGTGGGCCATGTAGGGACATGCATTCTCCAGGCAGGAGGGGCCAGGGGGGGCCAGGGGGGGCCGGGGGGGCCGGCGCGGCCCGCTCTCACCTCCACGGCGCTGCTGGCCGTGCTGCAGGTGTGTGTGCACACCCAGACAGAACCGGGCCATTGTGAGACGGGCTCCTGAGTGGCGCGCTGTGATTTTGTGTCCATGTAAGTGAATGTGATGTGAATGCTAACAGGGTGTTTATATCCATCCAGACAGTGACATTGGTCAGCTGCATAGTTCAGCATCTTAATCACATCCCAGAAGCTTGACGATGCTCTGTTCTTCAAATTGATTGATTGAGTGATTTGGGGCAGTATTTCCATTTGTCCCAAACATTTGGCCCAAACATTTCTATAGTATACTTTCTTAGATCAATACAACCAAGCCTTATGTCCAGACTATATGTCAAGTAGTCACAACGAGAACTAAGGAAATCCTTCTGACGGGCTCCAAATCTTCCACATTGCATGTAGACAGTGAGAAGCATTTCTCTGATTAAATCCTGCTCTGTTTGCTGCTCGATCGTGGCATCCTCTTCTACGGAGGATGGAGCAGGAACCATCTCAGGCGTGGTGTTTCCACGAGGCTCCCTGAAGGCATGCAGTATGTCTGGGACATCCCCCCCCCCCCCCCTCCTCCAAGGTCATAGGATGTCCTCCTTGCTGGCGGTGGGACAGCAAGGCAGGGATTCAGGCGGGGATTCAGAGGCAGCTCAACACCCCATGGAGCCTCTGCCCTCCTGGCCCCGTGTTGAGTGTTGAGCAGCCGGCCCCCACGCCTCCTCCCAGGTGGTACACGGACCGGGCTGTACCTGTAGAAACCCCTGGGACTGGTGGAGTGGGCTCTAGCGTCCGGGGCTCAGATGTGTGTGTTGGTACGTGTTCAGTGCTGCGCCTCCCACTGTCTTCCTGCCCCAGGAGAACATGGCCGCCGCGGCCCACATGTTCCTGGGACAACGTGTTTATTACCGCGCCCGGTTCGCCCGCCGCCGGCCGGCACGGTGGCGGCCGCCTGCGGGAGGCGAGCGCCGTGAGTCTCCAGACGGACTGACACCCACAGCCTTAAAATAGGGGGGCGGCCATTCTCTCACCCTCCTCTTTCCATCTTCTGACCCATTGTAAGGCTATTTCTGACCGCTGGGTGTTCAACCTCCAGCAGCTTCAGCCACCTGTTGCCATCTGTGGCGTCCACTCCAAGAGCCCTGTGGCTGTGGAGGGGTGAGGGTGAGGGGGATTAAATGGTTAACACACGCTGTATGTGTGTTTGGTTTTCGGACGTGTTCACCTTTTTTTTGTCGGTCTAATGGGATTCTTCTTGTGTAGCTCAGCACAGCAGCTCCTCCGTGGCATTGTGTTTGTTGTTGCCCAGTTGTTGGGCCCCTAGGAGCACTGGGCTCCTAGTAAATATCTTATGCCCATCATGCGTGCAAGTCTCACACTTCTTGTGTGTTCTGAAGGTATGCTATTCTTACTTCTTACCACAAAGTACAGCATAGTTGGCGTTACGTAGCCAGAACCCTCCCGACCCGGGACGGAACACGGCCCGGTTCCCCTCAGGGACGGGGCTGTTAGCGTTAGCTCTGCACGGTCGCTACGCCTCGACTCGGCCCACTGCATCACTTAGCTGAGCAGAACCAAGACGCGTAATCCACAGAGCTAACGGGCCGCCGCCGAGCTGCGTCCCACCGGGCCCACCGGGGGCCGACCCAGCGCCTCGGGGCGGGGTCAAACCGCCGGCATTTCGATTGGACGGCCGCTCCCGCGCTCATGTTTGCCCAAACTACAGAGGGTTGCCTGGCAACATGCTCAGTGAGGACACACGGTCCCCGGTACTGATGTCAGTTGTTCATATCTGTCCCCCCACCCCCCCTCCCTGGTGCCGGCAGGGTTAATATGGAGCTATGGCGCTGGTGCAGGAGACACCGGCCTGATCGAGTGGAGCTGTGTGGCCGGTCGCGGCGTCGGGGACGGACTAGATTGGAAGGTGTTAACAGCCTCGCAGCAGTTTAGAAGCCCACTCAAGAGGCTGGTGTGAAGAGAGTGCCCTCGGTGAGGGAGGGCTCGGGTTACCCAGGCTCCACTGAGATCTCGCTACGGGCCTCGCGCTCTGATTGGTCGGTGTCCGCGCGTCACGGGGGGGTGTTATGGCCGGACGAGCCTTCGTTTTCAGGCTGTAATCAGGACAGTCCTCTTGGACACCCTGACACCTGCCAGTAAAAGGGTAAAGGGGCATTTAGCAGACGCTGTTGTCCAAAGTGACTTACAATCAGTACACTTGTGGGGTTCGACATGTGGAGGAGGGGGATCAAGGGGATCGAACCGCCGACCCTACGGATAGTGGACGACCCGCTCTGTCTGCCCGCTCTACCCTCTGAGTTACTGCCGCCCCAAGTCCCTCGCCATGCGACAGAGAAGCGTGTTTTACGCAGAGCACAAAGTGGGCATCTTGTCCTCACAGTTGTTGTGGATTCTCATGTGAAACCGCTGTCCCATTTCAGTCACTGTGAATCAGACAGACAGACAGACAGGTTCACGGGCCAGAGCGCACCCTCTGCGCCTCGTCCCTTAAAAACAACCGCGCGCCTGGCAGCTCCTGGCAGCGTGTGTGAGGAGGAAGCCTGAGGAACGCGACGCGTCACGTCCTAATCTGTCTCAGGGTGTCTTCTGGTCGCGCGGCTCGATGACAGCCTGCTCCATTAGACATCACAGAGTCTGAGTGGAGTGGGAGTGACGGCTGGGTCACGTGACCCGCGCGACTGAAGTACCGGTTCTCACCGTTATAAAAAGACCTGCCGGCGCCAAGCGGCTCGCGGTCCACTGAATCCTCTGGCGACGGTTGAACCCGCGTTTTCACGCATTGGTTCGCGGAGACGTCGTGGAGTGAACTCCAGCACGGCGTTTCCTCTGGTGCGTCAGGAACCTGGTGGGTTTGTTCTCACACATTACAGGCGGTTATTTTGAGCCGTCTGGCGGCTGTGAATAGACCCGGCGCTGCTGTTCCTAAAGCAGCCGTCGGTGTCACCGCTGTAACACTGCCACGCTCTGCAGAAAGAAGCCTCTGCCAAGAATATGGCATTATTAATACCCCGCGGGTCAGTTATTCACATCAGCGTTAGCGAAGCTCGCGTGTTAGCAGAGTGAATGCCGCTGAGGGAATCACAGGTCAACGTGTCAGAGCGCACCTGTTGACATGTTAACAGGTGTGCTCTGTCGGTTCCTCGTGGGTTTGGTGTCCCTGCAAGCACAGGTTTAGATAATGCCGAGGGCTCTAAATGTAGAGTATAGAATAGAATAGAATAGAAATACTTTATTAATCCCATGCTGGGAAATTCCAATATACAATATACAATATACAGTATGAGGAGGAGGGGGTCTTCGCTGAGAGAGGTTCATTTCGTCTATGTGTGTATTCATATTGTTTGATTATCGTTGATCATGTGCCGATACACAAATCGAGACACTTCACTTGGGTTGATAAACAAAAGGAAGTTACTGCTGGTAGTGTGATGCACTGTCACGCTGTGTGGTTCAAGTGAAGTTCTCAGACACTCGGTAGGAGATTCTGGAAGTCAGGAAGGGAACAGGACACGAGAGGCAGAGTCACCAGCAGCCAAAGGCGAGTGCTGGCTGAGCTCAAATGGCAGAAGCTAAAAATGTACACTGCTTGTTCGGAAATGTACTTTCTTCACAGGAAGCACGCTTCAGCAAGCGTGTTAAAGAAGATATCTATGCATCCAAAGTAGAGGGAATTTGAAGTGAAACTTAAGCATCCTGTAAATTCACTTCACCCAAGCGATAAAACTAAATGCCTATAAAACAAAAAGCTCCACAGAGGTTTGTCTGTTTGTCCTTGACCTCCAGTGGTCTCTATCTGCTGATTATGCACGTGATTCAACTCCTTAATGATCTCCACAGCAGAGCGGCCTCCTGCTGAGATCTGCTAGGCCTTCAGTCGCTCCTCTCTTAAACCCTTCATGGAGCATTTCTAATCGGAAATGCATTTCATGCTTATTGGCCAGCACTACCGTAAGCCAGGGGGAGTCTGCAGAAGATCCTTCTTTTCATTTTACTGGTTGTCCCATCATGTTTAGATTCATTCAGTCGTGATGAAAGGGATGTGGAGAGATACTTGACTGACTGGCAATAACCTATGAAAATGTGATTGCATGCATCCTTTCTCTCTATGAAAACTGGCATTTACATTTGATTGAATAGATCATCGCGACTCTCAGTTCACAATATGTTCTAATTCAATTCATCAATAAATTAATGCAAAACAAAGACATAATGATCACAGTTCCCCCCCCCCCCCCCCCCCCCCCCCCACCATGTCCCCCCTCTCCCTCCCATGCAAATGCAATCAGCCATGTATTCATTTCAGGAGAAAAACAACTTTGTCACGGTGAAGGAGTCGAATGCCACGCCGCCCTGGCAGCAAACTCCCCTGATAAGTGTGAACCAGGAGCCACCAACTGCCGCTAGAAATAGCCCAGCGCCCCGCCCCTGTGGGGCTCTGTGAGTCGGGTTGGCCCAGAGGCACCCAAGCCCCCTGCACAGCGGCCACACAGAGGCCAGGCCCCCTGGGACACACAGAGGCCAGGCCCCCTGTACAGCCCCCTTTACAGCCCCCTGCACAGTAGCCACACAGAGGCCAAGCCCCCTGGGCCACATAGAGGCCAGGCCCCCTGTACAGCCCCCTATACCGCGGCCTCACAGAGGCCAGGCCCCCTGCACAGTAGCCACACAGAGGCCAGGCCCCCTGTATACGGGCCTCACAGAGGCCAAGCCCCTGTACCGCGGCCTCGCAGAGGCCAGGCCCCCTGCACAGCCCCCTGTACCGCGGCCTCACAGAGGCCAGGCCCCCTGTATAGGGGCCACACAGAGGCCAGGCCCCCTGTATAGGGGCCACACAGAGGCCAGGCCCCCTGTATAGGGGCCTCACAGAGGCCAGGGCCCCTGCACAGCCCCCTGTACCGTGGCCTCACAGAGGCCAAGCCCCTGTATAGGGGCCACACAGAGGCCAGGGCCCCTGTACAAGGGCCACATAGAGGCCAGGGCCCCTGTACAAGGGCCACATAGAGGCCTCTTCCTGGGGCTTTGGCATAGAAGGACAGGCGACAGCGGCCGGCCAATGGGTTCCGAATGGGCGGTTAAATATGGAAACACAACAAGCGAGGATTACAATTCATTGTCCTTTCCTGCAGCGTCGCTGGCTGCCCCGGCGCAGAGGGATCAGCCGGGTTCTATTTGTGTTCCGCTCCTCATCGGGGGGAAGTCCGACCAGAGAACCGCTCTCGCTCTCTCTTCCAGGTCCAAAAGCGGCCACGTTCAGGGAACGTTGTCTATGTTTGTTTATCTTAGCGGGCTTTGCTGTTGAATTAGGAGCTGGATGGGAGCGGCAGCTGAGAGCTGGGTTCGGGTCACGGGTGTGAATATGGAGATGAGTCACCGGCGTGTTGTTGGGCCGGTGTCCCGGTGTGGTCGTGTTACCCGCCCGGTTCTGACCCGACCAAAAGATGATTGGGTTGGATGAGGTCTCCCAGGTGTGTTCTGCTGAACAGAGTGACAGATCACTCTGCTGGGTTACATTCACGGTAAACAGGAGGAATGCTGGAATATAGCGGCTTAAAATTAAACATGGTGGCAGATCTAATCCAACATGGGAACAAAATGCATCTAATGAAACCTGTTTCATTCTGTAAAAGTGTTGATTTCAGAATCTTTTCGGACAATTTGTACAAGTGATGTGAATTACTGATGTTATTGATTGAAGACACTTCACTAATCAATTCGCAGATGCATATATATATATATAAGTATTATAATTAAATATTTTTATTATTACTACTATATTATTACTATTATTTAATTTTTCTATTATTATATAATTATTATTATTATTTTTTTTTCCTGAAGACTTAAAAAATAAAAATAATATAACTTAACTTTACTTGCTTCAGTGAATGCATCTTTTTGTGAGGGTCAACAATGGCTGAATTGTTTTTCAAACAAATTAATTATTTTTTTACCCCTCAGGCAAAAAAAAAAAACCCTCAACAATGAATGAGTTGGATGACCTTTTGTTTCTGTCTCAAGATGTGATGATGTGATGTGTTTGGTGATGATGTGATGTGTTTGGTGATGATGTGATGTGTTGGTGATGATGTGATGTGTTTGGTGATGATGTGATGTGTTTGGTGATGATGTGATGTGTTTGGTGATGATGTGATGTGTTGGTGATTCTTCCCAGAGGAGGACGTGGAGATTGTCCCCTCAGCCCTCAGAGACAAGTCTCACATTGAGGAGACCCTTCGCCTGGCCACCGATGACAAAGCAGGAGACTACGCAGGTAGGACAGAGGGGGTGGAGCTGGGGGTGCAGGGTGCACAGGGTGCAGCAGCAGTAGGGTCACTCTAGGGTCACACTAGGGTCACACTAGGGTCACACTAGGGTCACACTAGGGTCACACCAGGGTCACACTAGGGTCACACTAGGGTCACACCAGGGTCACACTAGGGTCACACTAGGGTCACACCAGGGTCACTCTAGGGTCACACTAGGGTCACACTAGGGTCACACTAGGGTCACACCAGGGTCACTCTAGGGTCACACCAGGGTCACACCAGGGTCACACTAGGGTCACACTAGGGTCACACTAGGGTCACACCAGGGTCACTCTAGGGTCACACCAGGGTCACACTAGGGTCACACTAGGGTCACACTAGGGTCACACCGGGGTCACACTAGGGTCACACCAGGGTCACACCAGGGTCACACTAGGGTCACACTAGGGTCACACCAGGGTCACACCAGGGTCACTCTAGGGTCACACTAGGGTCACACCAGGGTCACACCAGGGTCACACTAGGGTCACACTAGGGTCACACCAGGGTCACACTAGGGTCACACCAGGGTCACACCGGGGTCACACTAGGGTCACACTAGGGTCACACTAGGGTCACACCAGGGTCACACTAGGGTCACACCAGGGTCACACCAGGGTCACTCTAGGGTCACACTAGGGTCACACCAGGGTCACACCAGGGTCACACTAGGGTCACACCAGGGTCACACCAGGGTCACACTAGGGTCACACTAGGGTCACACTAGGGTCACACCAGGGTCACACCAGGGTCACACTAGGGTCACACCAGGGTCACACTAGGGTCACACCAGGGTCACACTAGGGCCTCATGGGGGTCTGAGCCCAGCACACAGTACGTCTGTATGCATGCAGGTTGATTTGTCTTGTGCACAAATCAACCTGCATGGTGGAAACAAACAAACGCTACACTGTGTCTTTTATTTACCAAATCTTGAATTTAATCAATACTACAGGAAAACAGGGATGCACGTGTGTGTGTGTGTGTGTGTGTGTGTGTGTGTGTGTGTGTGTGTGTGTGTGTGTGTGTGTGTGTGTAAATGCATTGGTTTCCTCGATAGAGCTGATGGTTTCTGATCACCATGGCTACTGAATGCAGTATTACGACAAAGAAACACTTCACCATAATTAATAGCACAGCTTCTGCTCCACTGACCATGAAATATGCATTTGTATTAACAGCCACACATATCTTATATTTTAATAATTCAACACAACTTGCCTAGTTGTAGTAAGTGCTGCATATTTGCATTTCGAACATTTGCGTTTCTTCCTCTCTTAATTAGCCAGCCTTGTGTTCTCTAGTTTCTCAAACAGTTCTTCTTCCTTCTCAGCGGCCCTCCAGAGGCTACGTAAGATCTACCACTCGGCCATCAAGCCCATGGAGCAGGCCTACAAGTACAACGAGCTGAGACAGCACGAGATCTCAGGTACTGCAGCCCAGCTGGAGGAGGTGGAGGAGTTGGTGGTGACAGAGGGGGAGGTGGGGGTGGAGGTGGTGGAGGAGGAGGAGGTGGTGATGGTGATGGTGGTGGCGGAGGAGGAGGAGGAGGTGGAGTTGGAGGTGGAGGTGGTGGTGGTGATGGTGTTCTGCCCTGTGGGGTTGTTATGTCTGTGGTGTCGGTTGAAGTCCATTGGGTGGAGAAAGGGGTGGGGGGGCTCTCTAGTGCTGAACTGAAGGCGAACATCAAAGGTTGTCTCTTGTGATTGATGCTGTGGTGAAGCTATGAGGAACACTGGCTTGTCTCAGCCTCAGTAAACCCACATGTTTGTGAGCGTTGGCCTTCGTGGTCCAGCTGAAGGGTTTCAATAGAAGGGTTTTCCATTACTTTTTCTCTCCTTTTTGTTAGAATTTTGATTATGGCACCAACCTCTTGTAGCTGGAGGGACAATCAATCA
>JAXIVH010000955.1:0-15000 GCA_036785325.1 Urophycis tenuis
AACTACCCACTATCCCCCCAAAGATGTCACAAACATCCTAAAAAGTAGTTCTCCAACTGCGCTATAACTGTTGTATTGACTGCAAGCTCAAGGGCTCCTCCGATGCCCGGGGGCTGAGGTGAGGGGGGGTGAGGGTGGGGGGGGGACTCTCACCTCTGATATCCTCTGGAACTGGCTGTGTGCCTGGCTGCATTTCTCGGCCGTCTCCAGGGCGACTTTGTAGTTGTCCACGAAGGCCTTGTACACCCCCAGCTGGCTGGCCTGCAACAGGAAGAACGCAACCATCAAAGAGGGACCAGAGAGTGCATTGTGTATGCTATCCTAAGCATTGGCTGCCCGAGGAGTACAGTAGAGGGCTTGTATATCAGAATGCATCATGGGATATTTTTTTGTTGGCGATACCGCACGGCATTTTGCTTTGCCACGCCTCTCTTTAGAACACCACACATAACGCCGAATCATGTCCCAATTAGTTACTGAATGATGACCAACACACTTTGTTTGGTGTCAAAATGGAACATTACTGTACAGCAGAGTATGTTGTACAGTACAGAGGTGTTTTATAGTGTGAAAGGAACATGGCTGCACGGTATCGAGTCATCATTATTTTTGCCAATTCAGTCTGCAGAACACAGTTAATTTGGGATCAAGCGTGACACTTTGTTGAACAGCACATTTATAATGTCCCGAAGTATTTTCTCGCCGTGACGTAGCAGAGGTTCAATAAAACCAAAACTCCCTTAATCACTTTAGAATTATTTCCCCGGAGACATTGGGACAAAAATGACATTAAAAGGCGGGTACAGTGAACTCGCGCACGCACACCCACAACATTGAAACAAGAAGAAAGCCCTTAAGAAAGTCCCCCTACTCATCACATTGAGACATTCACCAGGTTCCCATGATGTCACTGTACCAGGGTTTTAATTGAACGAATCGGAATGGAGTCGTGGTTGCAGGGGGGGGAAGGGAGACACCCCCTGATGGACAGACCCTGCTCAGAGATGCAACTGCTGCCACCAGGATCCACAACTAGAAGCCGGCCTCACAGCCGACCTTTCCACACTTTGGAATAAACTATTTATATCTGCTGAGCCAGTTGGGCTGCAAGTAGCATCCTGTGTGGTCCACGTGTAAACGCCAGTAGGAATAAACGATCACAGCAGCTGCTAGTGAATCTAGTAAACGAAGATAAAGAAAAAAAATATATATATATATATATATATATATATATATATATATAAATATTTACACAGTATATCAATTCAAATGTTGAACTAAAAGCCAAAAAGAAGGTATTAATTGAAATAATTACAAATAATTACGAATTGAAACAAATTCCCAACGCTTCTAAAGCATACAGCACTGGCGCCTCTCAAAGCACAGTTGTCAAATCTGTCTGCTCAGGCTGACATTTTCTCTTTAACAGCATCACAGCGGTCAGTCCGCTGGGTGCATTTGCATGAAACAATGTGGGAGAGAAAGAGAGAGTGACTGTTTACATAGAAACAGTTTGAGAACTCGACGACAAGCGAGAGTTGTGAAATCAGGCCGTGTTGTATGACAAGCGCATTTCAAAGACCGGTGTTATGGATTATCGTTTACTTTATTTGAGAGGTTGAGAGGGGATTTGGGGGTTTACTTACCCTTTACTGGCAAAAATAGCCCCCAGGCAGTGCACAATAACGCAGCACTTTGATAAATGGATCAAACTTGGCTCCACATGCCTGATCGAAAGAAACCGCAAAGTATGAACCCAAAAGCAGTTTCTCAGGGTTTGAGGTTTCAGTTTTTGTGAAAGCCCATAATGAATTGTCCAGTGTACAGTGCTGTGGCGCTCTGCCCTTTGTTGGATAAATGAAACAGACAACCAAAGCAGACAAAAAGAAAAGCAAAATAATTCGTAAATTTACTGTCAAATATGTTATTCCTCTATAAATCCAATAGCTTAAAAATGGAGCAGATTGAGCATTGATCATTGAGTGACTTTGTTCCTTGACAGAGAAGCTTAGAGAGTTCCCATAGCATTTTAAGACCACATCTCTATAGATTGTTGTGTACACATACAGTATCATCATCTATGTCCTAGAAAAAGAATTGTCCACAAGGACAATGCATGGCGTTGATTTACACCCAAATGATAACTTTCAATGCCGTGCTGAAATAAGCCAAATGAAGTACGTGACCCAGAGCCAACGTGAGACTATGATAAGAGTATCACACGTACTAATCCTAAATGGGCAAAATCGGTGGAATCAGGAATAGCTTCACTGCCATGACTGTAAGAATCAAAGTGAATCGAGCCCATAATTCTCTCATGTGTTCAATCACATCAGCGCCATCGGCGTGTTTCGATCCCGCTCGTGAATGCAGACCCACAGCATCCCGAGTCTGTCCAGCGACAGGCCCTGACGGACAAGTCAAGGCCGGAGGCGGTTGCCAAGGCGACAGCTGGATGCTTTGCCGCCATTGTTTTTGTTCCATTTTCTTGTTTCTCTCCAGGAAGTGTGAGGAGCCGTGACCCTCTGCCCGGGAGCCTACTGCCACTACTACTGCTACTTGATGCTGCTGCCACTACTACTACTACTGCTAATGCTACTGCTGCTGCTACTGCTAATGCTACTGCTACTGCTACTGCTAATGCTACTGCTACTGCTGCTACTGATGCTGCTGCTGCTACTACTACTACTGCTACTGATGCTGCTGCCACTACTACTACTACTGCTAATTCTACTGCTGCTACTACTACTACTGCTAATACTACTGCTGCTGCTACTGCTAATGCTACTGCTGCTACTGATGCTGCTGCTGCTACTGCGACTACTACTGCTGCTACTGCTGATGCTGCTACTATAACTACTACTGCTGCTACTGCTACTACAGCTACTGTTGGCCCTGGCTGGCCCCTTGTGGGACAGCAGGAGAGAGCAGACCGGATGATTGAATCACCATCTGTGCCTGTAGTCCTGAGGCCGACTACATATTTAGTCGCCACCGCGCACGCACACACACACACACACACACACACACACACACACACACACACACACACACACACACACACACACACACACACACACACACACACACACACACACACACACACACACACACACACACACACACACACACACACACGATAACACGGGACACCAACGCAGCACAGATGGGCGTTGATGACTTTACTAATGGGTGTCACTGGGGGGTGGGACTCCTGTTGTTGGTTCCAACAGACAGTGAGATGGAAAAAAAAAAAAGTGAGAGAGAGAGGGAGGAGAGACAGACAGACAGGGAGAGAGGGAGGGATGGGGAGAGGGAAGGAGGGGGGACAGAGACAGAGAGATGCAAGGGGAGAGAATGACAGGGAGGGAAAAAGAGTGAAAGACAGACAGAGAGCGAGAGAGACAGAGAAAGAGAAACCGAGGGAGAGTGAGAGAAAGAGAAAAAGCGAGCGTGACAGAGAGAGGGTTTTTTTTTTGTCTCTTATGTGTTTACGTTGTACATTTTCTGTTGATCATGAAGCCAAGTAGAAAGTACAACACAAAAACTAGCAACACAAAAGAGATGGAGTGTTGCGCCGCCACACACACACACGCACACACACACACACACACACACACACACACACTTGTAAAGCAGCCTTCCAAGTCAGAGCAAATGGAATATTACGTGATTTTTACCACGTAAATAAACCCGGCTCCGCGCCTTGGTCGCCGCTACAGTCTATTAATCCTCCACCACCAGTGTCGGGGAAGGTGCCCGGTCCGTTGCCAACGTGGTGCCCCAAGAAACAGTGAATCACAGTGTAATGGAGAGATGGTATTTTTAGCACTTTAATGTGTCTCTTTGTGTCTGCCCGGGCTCTCGGCGTTCACGACTCCACCGTGAGCCGACAGGGTGTGTGTGTGTGTGTGTTTTTAAAAATTTGCCAATGCGTCACTCTCTGCACATTAGTTAAAGACCAGGCAACAGAACGGGCCCCCCCCCCCGTGGCCAAACGCCACGCCTCTGAACGGGTGAATTTAAATAACCTCTGGCCACCAGCAAAACGATCACCAAATGACGCCTTGAATGGAGGGAGAACTACGGGTATCCCTGTGAAACTTGTCTTACATCCTACAAGAGGAGGACAGACACAGACACACATGACCTTTGACTTGTAGTAAGACTGTGGACAACTGGGTCCGAATCTGACTCGTCAGCATCTCAAGTCGACCGCGCGCTGCGCCTCGAAAAAAGACCACTAAACGGTGCTGAGGAGCAATGCTTACCACTCACATTGTTATAACCACCAGAGTGTGTTTTTTTTTCTCAAGGAAACAACACAATTACAGCCAAAGCATCCACGACAAATGTGTTTTTAGTTAAACCAATAAGCCCGGGGAAGGAGCGGGTGGGTTTTGCAATGTGTATTCACTCTTCAGCAAAAAATAAATAAATAAAAAATGGTTCAGATCCTCTTGTCATGGCGGCTTGCTGGCCGTACCCCTGGTGTGCCAACATGCAAGGGGACATGGCGTGGTGCAACACAGGTTTCTGACACTTGTGGTCACACGATGACTTGCGTCGTTTCCTGTCTCTTTAAGTCCTCTGTCAAAAAAAATCTGAACCGAAAAAAAAAAAAACCCTACATATATTTATGGCTTGTATGTATTAATGCAGCCAAGCGTATGGGGGGTTGACACGCCAGTGCCCGTAGCCATCCAAAACAGAATCCTCCTTGATTACGCGGCGCTTTTATCCAGCAGCACCAAGAACAGCAACTCCCCAAAGAGACAGCCTGGAACCGCTGTAATACTATCAGACTGCAGGCCCGCTCGGATAATTATACCTAACAGTAGGTCTCTAATATTACGGTCGGCAAGCAAACTACAAGACACGGCAATGGTACAGTACACACACACACACACACACACACACACACACACGCACATACATACAAGTAAACTGCAGCTGACAGCTGGACAACCCACAGCTTCTGCAGTTCTGACTCGTGGATGTCTATGTTCTTTAGGAAAACATGGAGTATCAGGCTGGACTCAAGTGCTATCTGTTTGGGAAAACCTATTTGGACCTCGGCTTGGAAGGACAGTGGCTGGAGTGAACCCGTTTGGTTGGTTGTGGTTGAAACCTTGCATCTGTATGCATCCATGAGCAGGATGCCCTTCATCCATAAAACTGTCTACTAATGGTTCCCAACTCTCCAAAAAAAAAAAAAGAAAAGGTTATTCGACTAGCACCAAAGGTACGCTTCAAGGACACTTCTGGTAGCTGTGCTTTAAACCACTGGTGTCAATTGTGGGGCACCAGGGCACGCACAGACACACACACACACACACACACACACACACACACACACACACACACACACACACACACACACACACACACACACACACACACACACACACACACACACACACACACACACACACACACACACACAGGCGGACACACACAGACTCGTGTGTATGAAGTGTGACCTTCTCGTCCCACTGGCTGGATGTTGGGTACAGGGCGTCGTAGAACTCCTTGTGGATCACAAAGATGTCCTGGATCTTGTAGAAGATGGTCTCCACCTGCTGGATGGTCAGCACCGGCTGGGAGGTGGTGGCCGTGGCCTTCAGGGGACGCATGGGCTGGGGGAGGGGAGGAGGGGGGGGAGGAGGGGGGGAGAGAACGAGGAAGAGAAAGTCAGAGAGTGGGAATGGGATATTACATGATGTTTTTTTAATAATATTATCCAAAAATAATTAACAAAGGCCGGAACTGAATTCATTAAAAAAATATATATACTGTATATATATTTATATACATATATAATTAATGATTATCATTTTTATGAAGGGTAAGTGGTGGGGAATCCATTCCACACAAGCTCTCAACCACCACCCACTTGCACTTGAACTCGAGCTCTGGTTCATCGTTCACCAATGAAAACAAAAACATCAAGAGCAATCATGCTGCAATCAAGAGACTCTCCCGCGATGCTTGGTGTTTTCTGCGTGGCGGTGGATTTGAAGAGGAGAGAGCCACACAGAGGAGAGAGACACACAGCACTAAAACCTCATGACAGGATGTGCAATGGTCGTGTATGAACACAGACAGGCCAGGGCACCGGGCCGTAAGCCATTTGCGGAAATGTCTGCAGCTAGGGTACCCTCTTTAACCCGACCGCTAGGGCTAACCACTCGGAGCGTGTGCGTGTGTGCGTGTGTGTGTGTGTGTGTGCGTCTTACCAGCAGAAGGGCCTCCAGCTGGTTGATGTAGATCTCCTCGCTGGCCAGGAAGCCAGAGAGCACCAGCTTCTTCATCTCAGGCCCCTTCTCAGTGTCTCCCTGCAAAAACACAACATGGTGGTCAGAAAAAAAAAAAAAGACAGTTGACGTCTGAAATGCACAGCTTGTGTGCGTGAGAATGCAGAGAAGGGGAGCAGAGAATACGAAACAGAGAGAGGGAGAGAGGGGGTGTTATATTGACCTCTTGGTTCAAGCTGACTTAACATGCTGAATTACCAAAGACTTAATCAATCCATTGAACGGCGTGTGTGTGTTCAGTAAAAAAGGAAGTAAGAGCAGAAAGATACTGTAATTTATTTTTATTTTTTTATTTTATTTTTATTTATTATTTTTTTTAAATAGCGCACAGTGAAAGCAGCCAGTCAGTACGTAGGACTCAGGATACAGAGGATTCCCACATAGGACTCATAGGATGCATAAGACTCATAGGATACATAGGACTCATAGGATGCATAGGACTCATAGGATGCATAGGAGGTCTAGCAGGTATCTGAAAACAGCAGCGAGCGGTGAGTCAGGAATGTGTGTACCCCGAGCAGGTGTTTGACGTTTGTTGAGTTTGTCCGGCCTGACCGGCTAACTAGACGTTTTCACGGTTCAATGTTGTCGGGACTCGAGAAATGGAACTGCTGGTCAAACTCCAGGTTTAGACATCTGCCTGCAATGTGTTCTCTCAGTGATACGCATTACCAGCAAGCATCACAGACAGAGAGGCGTTTCTTTGTATGAACAATACGTCTGGGGCTGTAGGCGTGAGGAGATGATGTTAAAGTTAAATTGTTTCCACCAAACGGCTTGACAATAACAACCTCATGACACAGCATTTAGCATTACAACAAAGAAATATGCAGTCAAATCGAGACATCATGCAGAACATGCATGATTGCGATGAGTTAGTTCAACGAGTACATTTAGTTTCAGAAAACACGAATCAATAATATAATAACCTCAATCCAACACATGATATGATGTTGATATCATATGAGATCCCTTGGGGAAATTCATTCCGAGCATTTTAACCCATGCTACGCCAGGAGCTAGGGGTAGAGGCCTGCGTCCTCACAGGGCCCGCGAGCCCTCGCCAAGCGTAGTGCCTTGCCTCGGGGCAGGGCAGGAACGCTAACGAAACCGGTAAACTGGCGAGACCGCTGATTAGCGTCCATCACGCCAGGCTTCAAGCTACGCATCTGGGGCCCGAACCACCAGTGAGTGTCCTATGATGAACCACATCATCCGCGGTGACTGAAAACACGGTTCATCCAATCACCGGCCAGCAAGTACTGCACCTATCCAAACCACATGCAAGACTTCCCAGATGGTTCTGTGTCACAAACCATCTGGCGGGTCAGGTGAGGGAACCGTAGCGGCGGGAACACGGGGAGAGAACATACAGACGCCACACAGGAGCCCCCACCCACCCCCCCTTCGGGATTTGAACCCAGGACCTTCTTGCTGTGAAGCAGCATGGTTAACCCACTGGGCCACAATGATGTGGGACATGCAGCAAGTGTCTTCACTGTGCAAAGAGCCTGATTGTGTCATGTCTTGGCACTTGGCACACAGAGATGTTGTATGCTAGCAATGGTTAACCTAGCAATTCAAATGCTTGAAACTTGTTCTGGTGACTTTCATACTGTATTAGCAGCAATGAAATGTTTCACCTTCTTATGACAAATGTACTCTTTGTAAGTGACACTTAAAAGTGTCTGCTAAATGCCCTAAATGTAAATCTAAGTCTGGTAGGTCCTCAAAAGGAACACCAACTTGTGTGTGTGTGTGTGTCCATCTAAAGTTTAGTGCAACTCTCCACCTCTGGACACCGTGAAAGAGGTTCATCACAAGGCCTCACAGTTCGCCAGCATCTTAGAACCACACATCAAGGCCATATGGTTTGTATGATATGGCCAGGATAACAGTGTGGTGGTGCATAACACGAAGCGAGATCGTGAAGCACCTTGACGAGCAAGCAGAAATGCTGTGGGAGCTCATGTAGGATTAATGATTAACACAACCCAGCCAAAGCCCTTTTCACATATCATGATATCAGAAATGATTGGGGGCGTGTGCGCATGCAGGATTACTTATTAACACAACTCTACCGATGCCTCGATCCCTCGCGATCCTGTCTTGTGACATCAATAACCAAGACATATTTTGAATGCTGAGCTAATGTTGTTAATGAGTGAGTGAGTAAGTGAGTGAATGAGTGAGTGAGTGAGAGTCCACTGAGATCATTATACATTCAAACATGTAAATCTCACATTATAATACCAGTATTTTAATGTCGGCAACAGCAATGAAAGCAAGTCAACAGTCATCAGCTATAATACAACAGAGGCAACGGTTCAAAGGTAAACAACATAGTACTAACTTTTTTCTGTGGAAAGGCTTCATAAATGCAAGTCAGACATCAGTATTTACTACTTGCCACTGTGAAAAGATGAAGGAACTACCGTGGAAGTCTGCTATAAGTGGGGACATTGCTGACGCGCAAACAGAATAATTATCATTAACACGTGCAGTGTGTGTGTGTGCGTGTGTATGTGTGTGTGCCACGTAGAGAGTATTCAGGCAGTAGACATCACAGTGTGCTGAGAAACAGACAGGAAACTGAGAGGAGACGCTTTTCTTCCCACAGTGGGAATGTGTGGAATACCCCCACACACACACACACACACACACACACACACACACACACACACACACACACACACACACACACACAACACACACACACACACACACACACACACACACACACACACACACACACACTCCCCTCTCCACCTTAACTTTACAAAGAGACTCTGTGCAGCCACGTGCATAGCTTTTAGCATCGGCTATGGCTATGGACCTGGTGTCCCATGGCAACCAGCTATACATGACTTAGTTTGCTGTGCTTCCAACACACTGCAAGTCCAGCACTTGAAGTGTGTGTGTGTGTGTGTGTGTGTGTGTGTGTGTGTGTGTGTGTGTGTGTGTGTGTGTGTGTGTGTGTGTGTGCGTGTGTGTGCCCTTGTGCGTGATGAAAAGCAGCACTGCCCTGCGTTATCAACCCCGCGTTATCTCCAGCAATCACCACACGCTAATAATGTCAGTGGGGGAAATCTGTTATTCCTCCACCGCTTCATTTTCAAGTATGCTTCAAGAAAGCTGTGCATACTCACCAACCGGTTGCCATTGCAATGAAACACTTTGGGCGCAGACACACACACACACACACACAGTGAGGTCACACCACACACACGTACACACACACACCACACACTAATAACACTTCCCACATGGCTATATTTAGCCAAGTGTTCTGGCCTATGCGAATGTCAGATGTGTGTGCATGCATGTGCTTGTCGTGCAACACACACACACACACACAGCAGCAGCTTGACAGCTGTGCTCCTGCTAATGCTCAGTTCGCGGCAACAGCGGCCGGTTTTATTGGCCTCTCTCGCCTCGCTCGGCGGCCGCCCCGGCGTCCTCACCTTGAAGATTGGCGGCGCCGAGGGGGGTGGTGGGCTCCGGCTCGCCGTCGCCGTACTCAAACACCTCCTCGTCCGCCTCCTCCTCCTCCTCCTCATCCTCCAGCCACCTTGTCCAAGTAGCCCAGCACTTCCTCCTCATCCTCCTCCATCTCCCCTCCCCCGGTCTTGTGTCTGTTCTGTCTCCCCTTCTCCCCCCCTCTCTCTCCCACTCACTCTCTCTCTCTCCCCCTCTCTCTCTCTGTATGTTGTCCCCACTACCCTAGCTGGGTTGTAATTGTTATTCTACGCCACCGTCGCCTCTTTCAAAGTCAGCCTGCACACATCCACTGCGTTGAGAGAGCTCTCTCTCTCTCTCTCCGCACCGCATCTAGACGCGGATACGGACAGGGAGCAGCACGCCTGCTTAACCCCTCCCCCTTCCTTCAGCTGGACTTCCTGGTCTGCGTTTATGTGTGTGTGTGTGTGTGTGTGTGTGTGTGTTATAGTGTTCCGGCTCAAAGTCGATGAGGTCTGGCCTCTCTTTTCACCCCTCCTCCCTTCACATGGTCCCCTCCCCTGGCTGAAACAGCCTTGCAACACACAGACAGACACACACACACAAACCATTTCTCAGGCACTTCCTCAATAGGTCTCGCTCAACCTCTAACTCTCTTTACCCTGTCCTCTCTCCATCTCTCTCTCTCTTTCTCTCTTGTCTGCCACATTCACCCGGCTCTTGGCCAATCGTTGTACAGCCTAGCACGCTCTCCGCAGCACACACTTCCTGGTTAGCGTTTGTTGTTTTTTTTCTTTCCTTTCCCTTTATTGATCTCTCTCTCTCTCCCCCTCTCGCTGCCTCCCCCCCCCCCCTCCCCCCCTCCCCCATCGGCCTCTGTCTAATCGATCTGCCTGGAGCCCTTAGTGCCGAGCTGAGGCTAAGCCCGGGCTGCTCTTGATTACCGAGGTTCATTTCTGCTCGTCGTTTGTTTGCAGCACACTGGCAGACAACACGGGCGCCACGCCGCACAAGAGACACACACAGCGCTCTCCACGCTGAGCGCGCACACACACACACACACACACACACAGACACACAGAATGACACACACACACACACACACACACAGAGAACGATATTGCAGAAGAGGGCAACGTGGAAACCCCAAGCCTCTAAATATAGAGATGTGAATAAAGACGTATAAACATAAACCCTGCTGATTGCTCGTTATGACGCAGGCGAGAACACACGCAAATGTCATGGTGACGAGCGACTGACGAGTGACGTCGTTCACCCCTCTGTGTGAGGTGTGAAGGAGAAGCCTGCACCCCGCCGTGACCCCACACTCAGATAACCTCGGCCCTCCTGAGCATGGGATGCTGCGTTTCCGAGGACAGGACCGGGTGATGGGGAAACGGTGCAGAATGCAGTGTGACCCCCCCCCCCCCCCCCCGCCCCCCAATGCAGAATGTGCATACAAGTGAGTTTAGAGTTTAACGCAATGTGATTTCTACGACAACCAATATCTACCTTGCCATCATGGCTTTCATGGGGTGCACGCGCGCACACACACGTACAGGCACATGCGCACGCGCGCACACACACACACACACACACACACACACACACACACACACACACACACACACACACACACACACACACACACACACACACACACACACACACACACACACACACACACACTAATATATCCCAGGTATACTATTTGACTTGGCAGGGCAGGATTTCTTGCGTCAGCCGAGTAGGGGAGTTTGTCGACTCAGCAGAAAGGAAAGGCACCCGCTAAACACTGAGGAGGCTGAGGGTGCTGGACACAGGGCAGGGCCGGGGATGGGAGAGGAGAGGAGAGGAGAAGAGAGGGGGTGGGGGGTGGGGGTGGTGGGGGGGGGGGGGGGACCTTGGCTGTCCATGAAAAGCTTCCCCATTTGAATTCCCCGTACGTCTGCGTTGCATTAAACAGCCCTGCAGATGCCGTTCAGGGGCGATGTGCAAGTAGACTAAACAGTCAAACTGAGGCTCCATGCGTTGAAGTGTATGGTGAATGAAGGAAATTAATTGTTTTTACCCCAGTAATATTTATAATTGAAAAACATTTGATGCGTGTTCTTCATACTACAAAACTGGCTAAAACCCCCAAAATTCCAATCTTTGACATATGGGGCTACTGAAGAAACCCACTGAACCACTGCTTAAGCCCATATTTGAACAACGTGGGGGGATATAGAAAGATATACAACATGGTGCGAAGGCAGAGTTTTCAGTCGCCGGCACGTCCTTTCCTTTGTTGATCTTACTCAATCCCGCCACTAGATGGAGCTGTTGTCTAAGCATTGGTGGCTCTCGATCTCCAGATCATGCACACAGCGCCCGGATCATGCACACAGCGCCCGCTCCACGGCAGAGCACAAAGGACAGCTTTGAGTTGCACTCAGATTGTTGGCTACAGCTCGGTGTCCATCACGCCATGAGACGATTTCAATCTCAGTACTGTTTTTTACTTACTCTCTTGTTTATTTCAAAGCGTATTCTCTGAAATTCTACTCGAATTCGCACAAACAAACTAAAGGCTCGGCATTAAAAAAAGATTTGGGTTGTTTTTTCCCCTTCACTGGTCTACACATGTAAGGAGGTTGTTTAAATGCAACGCCTGTAAAATAAAAAAGGAGAAAATGGCTGAGAAATGTGTTTCTGATGGAGCCCGGCCAGAATCTGGTCCCCATTTGAACACACAGGAGGAGGCTTGATTGCCAGTGTCAGCGCCTTCACACCAGCTGGAGACTTTGAGTCACTTCCTGAAAAGGTCCTGATAAACCTGTATTCTGTATTAGCATGTTGCTGTGTGGTTAAAAGCTATATACAGTATACACACACACATACACATATATATATATATACATATATATACATACATATATATATATATACATATATATATATACAGAGAGAGAGAGAGAGAGAGAGAGAGAGAGAGAGAGAGAACTGAGGAAGGAACTGAGAAAAGGCCAGTCGTCTCTTATTTTTCTTTTTTTTTTTTTCTCAGTGAAAAGGTTAGCTGACAAACAGGAACAGCCAATGCAATGCGAGACAAGAGTCTAGACTTGAGAGAGGTCACGCTTCAGGAAGTGACTAGCGGAAGGTAGGATATTTTACTTCGTCAAAAAAAAAAAAAAAATTCTGTCTATGTCACTCATCCCCTGTCAAAAATCTGTGTTGCAATCACTCCGAGTAGAATAAAATACAACTGGGCTAAGATAGCCTCGGCAACTACAAACGCAATAATGTTTTACTGTTTCGTTTTCAGTTCTCAGTTCTCTGCAGCAGGTTCTAGGCGGCAGCAGTGCAGCAGTCCACTGCAGTATTTGCAGGAAACCGTGTTGCGCCACCGTCAGTTGTCACCTGTGTGACATCCGAAACGTCTCAAGTCAGGATGGCTTGTCTACTGTCCATCACAAGTATCTCTGATGCCGTGAGCCTCTGACCAGCGGCCTGCAACCCGAGGATCATTGAAGTTTTGTTTACCTTAGTTACCCGACCATACGTCAAAATCTGAGGTCAAACAGAAGTTCAGCAGGGGAATGGTAGAGGAAGCAGAAGTGGACGACCTCAGAAGCTGGACAGAAATGCCTCAACTTGTGTATAGTGTAGTAGTCAATAAGACACAGCACCTGCTACCTTCACACCTCTAACTCTTCAAGTGTGTGCGTGTGTGTGCGTGTGCGTGCGCGTGCGTGTGCGCGTGTGTGTGTGCGTGCATGCATGCGTGTGCGTGTGCAAGCGTGTGCGTGCTCTCACCCCGGGCAGAAGCCCCTCTGGCGGGGAGGGGGAGGCGGCGTCGCCGTGGGGCCCGTGCGGGGTGCAGGGCTGCGGGGACATGGTGGGAGACTCGTCGATGAAGGGCATGGTCTCGGAGCCGTCCTGGGACTTGACGTCCTCGGGCCCGTCGCCCTCATAGCCGTCCGTGGTGTAGTTGAAGTCTGCGGGGGGGGGGGGGACAGACGGGACACGGGGTTAGGACACGCTGCGGCACCCACTCAGTCATACACACACTTTTTTTTTTATCCATTTCAGTTTTATTCTTCCACATCGCGTTTTTTTTTTTTTTTTTTTTTTCCAAAGATGAAGAGTCGGAGAGTGGCGGGTGTGACGTCACGGTGGGGGAGCATATTAGGGGTATTTTAGGCCCGCCGACGACGACGAGTAATTAGCCTGGATTTCCAGCCTCTCTCTCTCTCTGGGGACAAACACCTCCGCAGCCCCCCCACCGGAGAGCCTGGAGTAAGACCCCGACAGTTTGGGGCCGGCCGACCCAGACTCACTGGTTGCTGAGCAGCTCATATGACGATGTGAGTGTTGTTGATGTTGAGGGCATAAAAAGATGAACATAAGCTTAGTGCATGGATAGCAGAGGGAGTGCAGAGAGGCCGATGTAAAGACTTTATCAAGAGAGTCTAGGAATTATAGAGTATATAGAGTAAAGTGAGAGAAGAGATTAGAGTGTAAATAAAGAGTATAGAGAGTAGAGAGAGCAAAGAGGTTATATAGATTGTATAGAAAAAGTAAAGGGGGCAGAGAGATTGCAGGGTGTACGGAAAGAGTAGAGAGGGAGAAGAGAGCCCATAGAGGTTATAACAGGTGTATTGAGAGAGCAGCGATAGCACAGAGGTAATAAAGAGTGTATAGAGAGCGTGTGCAGCAGTCAGGGGGGGGAAAAAGCCCCTCGGTTGAGTCCATGAGTGATGGCTGCCATCAAATCCTTCCGATGTGACAGTGAGCGGAGGAAATACACCACCTCTCTCCCCTCGGTGTGCATCCGGGAAATGCAGCCATTTATTTGGCGGTCAGACATGTGAGGGAGCTATAAAATCAACAGGCCACAGCCGCAGGGTAGAAATCACTTTCGTCAAATCACCGGAGCTGAGAGAGAATGATAGATGGACGGTGTGTGTGTGTGTGTGTGTGTGTGTGTGTGTGTGTGTGTGTGGTGTGTACCGTCTGCTAGAAATGGCCCACTGCACATAACAGCAAAGCCCCATGAAAAAAGCCAGCGTTGCTGAGACGCCACGAGGAGACGACGCCACAGGCGAACAGGCAGAAGACATATGCGCCAGTGTGATGATAATGAATCGACGGAAGAGAGTAATGTGTGTGTGTGTGTTGTCAGGAAGACGACACACTCGCCTCATGCCACAGCTGTACACGCTTCGCTGAGTGACTTCAG
>JAXIVH010000955.1:20000-36273 GCA_036785325.1 Urophycis tenuis
CTTCACTCCACCACTCATAACAGATCAGATCAGGCAACTTATGTGGATATTACCGCAGGATCCAAAGACCGTGATAATGAATCAGGCTGTGGTCCGTTTCCAGACCAACTCTGACAAAGTCTGCTCTGTTCACATGCCCGTCTGGGTCCGCATCCATGGTTACAGCCCCCGATGTGTTGAGAATCTAAACATGACGAGTGGATGCCATTTCTTAGTTCGGCAACATGTCGATTGCCTTGACGTACTGATCTGTATTGACCATGATAGCTTGTGAATCTAACAAGCTTGTCTGGCACTCTATGGGCCTGACGATGGCGTGGATTGCAGGTCACAAGACATTGTGGAGGGGAGGCACGAAACAGGAAGTGGGGTGGGGGGGGGAGACGATGGTGGGTGTAGAGAGACAGGCTTGTGCTAACCACCGAAGTGTCCTTGGTCATAGCTGAGCCATTACTGGGGGGGGGGGGGGGGGAGGGGGGGTGGCAAGGAGGGGAAGGGGGGGGGGGGGGTCCTAATTCTCTCCATCGACCTGTGTGTGGTGTAATTTACCACTGCTGGCCCTGAGTGGACTGGTTAGTGAAATTAGCCACTTAACAATCCTCAAGGCACAATCACACACACATGCGCGCGCCTTTCACCCAAACACGGCCTGCTCCTGTCACAACAGACACACATTAACTCGAGAGGAACACTTGGGCGTTTTGATGAGCCAAGAGGTCTCGCTTAAGGGGCGGGTGTTCACTGCCGACATTGGCTTCTCGGGAAGGATGATGGAGAACATCAGGAACAACAGCTGGGAGACGGGCCCTGCGGAACGTTGATCTACATCCCCTCATCTCAGCCTCCACAGGGAACCGTTTTGTACATCGGAAGATGCTTTACGAATGCAGCTTCCTGTGAATTCAGATGCACGTCATTCACGTCTTGGAGGACGCCTGTGGGGATCGAACCCGGTGTTTTTTCAGCCGTGACTTGAACACCCCATATGGTACGATAATATCATACACCAACCTTGAGCATAACAGATCCATTTATGCCTCTAAATACCTAATGACCTATCGACCTACCGCCATAAATAACCAATGATTTACAAGTGTATGGATCTATAAATACTATTGATATATTTATGCATTCTACTAAATAGCTCCCGAGCGCTCTGTTACAGACAGGATCGGCATCACCGACTGTTAACAAAGAAAAACAGCCCGACTTGCGTAGATTAGTAGACAATGGTGGACAACCCTCTGTGGGCGGGTGAGAGTAGAGCTGAGAACAAATTTACCTAAGAGTGTCTGTAAAACAGATAGAGGAGCCGAGACAATGTAGTTATTTGTAGAGCTCCCCCCCCCCCCCCCCCAAGGGTCCTGCCCCTGGCTCTGCATCCCTCCCGCCTGAGGTGGATGGAGGCTTGTGTTCTTTCTACAGCTCGGGTGGGAGTAATGGGCTGTCAGAACCCCAGCCAGACCGGGCCTGAGTGGCAAAGGATGAATGCTGCGCGGTGCCACGGCACGGTGGACCTCCAGAGGCCCGGCGGAGCAGAACATCACGCACGGCTCAGAACTTCACTAGCTGTATGGTGTGAGGGGGGGGGGGGGGATGACAGGCACATCCATCACAGACAGCGCAAAACACACACACACACACAACCACCCATGTAGCTGGTAGCCGTAAAATAAGTGTAAACCCATTTTCTTCCTTAGCGCTGTTGCTATGGACATTACAAGCTACAGTACGTACAATAATCCATACTCATGCTGATCAACACAAACGGCTAATAATAAACAACCACCCTTGGATGGCTGTGTTTCAACTGAATAATTCACAAGACATTTTTATATCTATTGCATCTATTAAAAAGTTCTGCATCACTCGTCGTTACCAAGTTTAATGGTAACGTCCCCGCTGCACATGACACACGCAATTGAGAACCTGAGGAAAAATAAAGCAATTCACACACTATCTACATACATCAGACACCATTCTGGCCACTGAACGCCAGTGGGAGCGTATGAACTTTGCACAGCACATCCCTGTAAACCCCACATGCGGTAAACGCAGCGGAGAGGGTTTCTGCTGCAGTGCGAGGATTTCACTGCTCAGCATCTTTTTTTGGAACAGAGCAGAGAGATGACATCACTGCCCTCCCCTCCACAGTGGACTCAAAGTGTTCAACAGGCTCACCTGAACCACACCTGCTCAGGGACTGCTGAGTACACACACACACATGAAAGCAAGCACACTTACTAGCTTTCGCTCACCTGCACACATGTGCACACACACACAAAGAAAAGCAAGCACACACTTATTGGCTCGCATTCACACACACACACACACACACACACACACACACACACACACACACACACACACACACACACACACACACACACACACACACACACACACACACACACACACACACACACACACACACACACACGCGCTCTCTGTCACACACTCTCACACATGGAATTCACACCTTTGCACAATGTCTCAGTTTCCCTCTGACTCCGTCTGTCACATTATATACATGCAAAGAACAAGGCGCAAACACTTTACAATATCTCCCCGTGCACAGTCTCCACGTTTCTTTTTTTCACAAACAACAATGAGCTATTTGTCACACAACCACTAGTGCTGCTGGCTCAGAAAAGCCTGGTGTGTGCGTGTGTGTGTGTGTGTGTGTGTGTGTGTGTGTGTGTGTGTGTGTGTGAGACTGTGAGTGTGTGTGTTTCTCTCTACCCTGGTGTGTGTGTGTGTGTGTGTGTGTCTCTGTGTGTGTGTGTGTGTGTGACTGTGTCTGTGTGTGTGTGTGTGTGTTTCTCTCTACCCTGGTGTGTGTGTGTGTATCTGTGTCTGTGTGTGTGTGTGTGTGTGTGTGTGTGTGTGTGTGTGTGTGTGTAGGTCTCCACATGTCAGCGTACGACTGTTATCCATCAGCAGGCGACGCCAGGGAAATTAAAAAATGCTGTTTTTTGTAACAGAGCTGCTGGTCCTGTTGGCCCGGCCCGGGGCCGCCTGTTCTACACGTCATAATAAAGTCCACCAGACAGACAGACTCGCACGTTTCACTGCTGCAGCTGCACGGCAACTCAGCGAGGAGAGGCCCCACTGACGGCACGTGTACACACACACACACACACGCACACACAAGCACATGCGCGCACGCACATGCACACACACACACACACACACACACACTTCAATTATTACGACTAAATGAGGACCCAATGAAACTCCAGGGGTAAAGTGGTTGTTTAGTTTTACTTTAATGGGATTGTGCCGTCGATTAAAATTATATTCTCATGCGAGGCCGGGGTATGGTGATATGTTTACGTGGTGATATTTCTAAAGGCAGCACATTAGAAGGAGCAGATTCATGGGCCAGATGGACAGGATTTTGTATTCAACGGGAGAACGCCCCGCGGTTCTTTCAGTCGAGAGCTAGCACTGTGATCCATCTACATCAGAAACTAATCGATAGACACACCGCACACACACACACACTCACACAACCATGTGCGTGTGTGTAGCTGAAAACCAACCCTCTTGTTCATCCGGCCTTTTTACACGTCAACTCAGAAAAGAAATCCCTTTTGAGGGATGAACAATTAGCAGAAACAAGTCACACGTAATGACTGATTCGTATCAAAGCTAATTCAAAACGATCCCTCTCCCGATCGCTAGATTGGCACATTTCACAGATACGTTACACAAGAAGTACTTCCTGTTCCTGGTAAAAAACAAACAAACAAAAAAATCAATATTTACCCAAGCGTTTCAATATGGCAAGCAGAAAGTGTCATTTTTCAACGTCAACCGGCATTGTGAAAAAGCATACGGTGCAAGCAAGACAAGCGCGGAGTCATGGCGCCGGTCAATTGGCCCGCGTCGGCGCACGCCGCGGCGTTAATTGTGATTAACGAGGGCCATTGTGGCCCCACGCCGCCGCCTCCTTCTCAGAAGAGCCCTACGGCGCAACATCCTGCCGCTACCAGGCAGACGGAGAGGGGACAATGGGCTCTGAATGGTGCGAGCCACTGAGGACAGGAACACACTGTGCCTCAGAACATGGCAGGGAACAGCTTCCCCCACCCCCCTTAGCAAATAACATCAAGATCAACATGAAGACGGGCGGTTTGGTGGCTCAACGGCTAGCGCGCTAACCGTACAGCGCAGTGTAACCGCAGAGACCCGGGTTCGATTCCCGCCTGCGGGCCGATGCTACCATTGTCATTCCCTGCTCATCTCATCCCTCGGGCCCGCCTTCCCCATCTCTCTTTGCTGCCCGTGTCGATAAAAGGGCCCGGAAAACATACAAAATAATGGAAGATCAAGGGGAAAACAGCATCAACATTACGACCCAAGGTTGCTGGGGAATGTTGGCGAGATGAAGATCAACATGAAACCAAGATGTGATCGCGATGCTGAACGTGATCTGTAGCCCGCGTTAGCTGCAGTCTGCACATCCTTCCGACACAGGCAGTTAGGGTCTGCGTGTGTGTGAGAGACAGCGCATCGCAGTTGTGGAATGTGTTTTTTGGATTAACCCATTAATCATTTGGCCTAGAAAATTGCAAATGCCATCACATGTTACCAGAGTCCAAAGTGATGTCTTAAATTAGCTCGCTTTATCGGACAAGCAGCCAAGAATAACTCAAGTACTCAAGTATTTTATAGCGACTCGAAAATCAAATATTGTACTTTATAAATCAACTAATCGAGTAATCATTGCAGCCCTATTTAGATGAATGGATAAGCATGCACTGACAAAGAGAAGCTCACATGAATGATGAGACTGCAGAGCCTTGAGAAGTGTAAGAGTTTTCTTGTCGTTTAATTTAATTAAGCATTGAATGAATGAATGACTGAATGAATGGATGGCAATCATGCTTTAATTGGGAATGACAATGAATGCAGCCCCTTAATTCAGTAAGGAATTATTAGTGTGCACTGAGAGAAAAAGTACATTGTTCTGAACAAGTAAGCAAAGTATCCTTGGCGTGTAAGGGCTTTAAAATCCTTTTTGTGCCTCTATATTCACTCCGACAACGTCTGCTGCGCTCGCCTGCCTGCCAGTCTGATGTTATGCTAATGGTAAACAAGGCTAGCTAAGCTCTTGTGAGCTAACCTTGCACCACAAGCAGCCTCATTCAATAGTGAAAGGGCTTTGGGGGCTAAAAAAGCCTGGTCTTTGTTGCTATTGCCCCCCCCATCTCACCAGCAGGCCCCTCTGATCAGGGAGATCATAGGCTTTGGCTTGAGGAGAAGCAAAGAGCGCTAACCGCTACATGCCGCTAACAGACTGGGCACACTTTGAAAGGTCAATGCTGGAGATGCTGGAGTCCCTGAGGATCAGCTGAGGATGGAGACTGTGGGGGCGGGTCTGAGAGAAGGTGACAGCCAGACCTCAAAGGGCTTTGTTGAAATAGAAAATGAGAGGGGGAGGGAGAGAGAGAAAGTGAGAGAGAGAGAGAGAGAGAGAGAGAGATGCCAATCAAAATCTCCAGGCCGAGAAAGGATATTTAATCCTCTGAGCCTGCAGAAGAGACAATTTCAACAGACTTGACTTTAATTCGGAGTTGTACATTCTGTTAGTGATTCGGCTAATTAAGATGTGCATGTGTGTGTGTGTGTGTGTGTGTGTGTGTGTGTGTGTGTGTGTGTGCGTGTGTGTGATCTTTTCCCTCCAGTGAAAAGCCCTTGTCCCCCTCTGTCCTATAGTCCAGGGTGCGTTGTGGTGAAAAGCAGACGGTGCCGGTTCTGCTACACCAAGTACACACCGATGTCCACACCGCGGCTGGGTATCTCCACAGACCACATGTCCGTACGCAGACAGAGATAAGCAAGCACCACCTTAGCTGCACAGACGCGTTCAATAGAGCCACCACCACCCCCAACTCTACACACACACACACACACACAAAACCCTGCGTTACCATGGTAGCCAGCCACCATACATATTAATTAGCTGCCCTAAATCCTCAAGGCACAGATTGGTAACTCCAAGTCACTGCACACAGATTGGGATAACCACTCAATCTCAGGCACGCACATGCGCACACACACACACACAGCCTCTGAGCAGTGCAGATGGGCAAATCCATGCACAGGAGAGCTGTACGCGGTTGTAGCACCCTGACACATACACTGCCGCTCTGGTGACACATTCAGGGAAGCCTGCGCACAGCACTACTCCGTCTACACACCGCGTTGAAAACCAACGCAGGCATGTGGCGTACAGTCACGTCTCCGCCTGAATGTCAGTCTGTGGTTTCTCAAGGAGGCCTCCATCCCTCCATTCATGAGCAGGCGCAGATATTGTCACACACACACACACACACACACACACACACACACACACACACACACACACACACACACACACACACACACACACACACACACACACACACACACACACACACACACACACACACACACACACACGGTTATGGTTAGCCACACACCATGCCTGTGCATACATGTACAAGGCGTCTTAGACACCCAGGCTGCCTGCCCTTGGTGCTCTACGCCACATCATTTCCTCTGCAATCACATGTGCCCCGCCGGCTAATTAAAGAAACAGGAAGCCGTTGGGGGCTCAGAACAACACAGGTCTAACACCCCACCTTGTGCGCAAAGAAAAATAAACGGTGGGCGGCGGGTTTCGAGACGCAAGAGTGAATGGGGTTGGTTCAATACAAACGGGAGCGAGCAGAGTTTCTCATTACATGATGGCGATGGGGATTTAAGAGGTTTAAGTCGTTCACTCCGGGGGAAGCCCGTGTGGAGCAGAATGCATTAGCCGAACGGGCCGGAGGTTTATTTAGCCACTAGAGTTACTAAAGTGACAACGCCTCATGTGGCCGCCGCCCCCCCCCCAACAAAAACCAACAACAATAAAATCCAAATCATCTCGCATCTCGATGGAGTCCATCTCGAGACGGTCACACCGAGTGGGCTAACAGTGAAGTGAATACATTTGAGCGCACGCTGGAAACAAAACCATCTGCGTGGTGGTGGTGGTGGTGGAGTTTATGACGACGGGCGGAAGACATTTGCCGGAACAGGGGGGGGGGGGGGGGGGGGAAGTCCGCGTTTGTTCCCCTCACAGTCAGACAGTGTGTGACGGCCATGGCCGGCAGCATGCCTGGCCCGTGGCAGTCCTGTTGCCAGGCACACAGAGCCGGCCTCAAAGCAGAGGGGGGGGGGGGGGGGGGGGGGGGGGGGTTGGGGAGCACAAACGACTTGTTGTCCGACAACTGTTTGGTGAGCGCCACTCTGGTCGTCATCCATTTACAGTGAGGCTCGTAAATCTGGCGAGCTGCTGTTTTGTGTGTCACTGACCCAGATCTCTCTCTGCCTGCCTCCACACAGACAGGGACGAATAGATTATTTGAGATGGAACCTTGGAATAACCTTCGTTTAATCTGCAACATGCGGTCACGAGACAGGTAGTGAAGCTTTTGGAGTAACACACATAGATTTGTAGAAAATACACACATGCACACACATTATGAAGGGCCCATGGAGGAACACAAGAGTTTGGTCCATCAGAAGGTAACATGGTGAGAGTTTAATGAAAGTGGAGAGAGTGATTTAAAGGTGTGGTTGCTGTGACAAAATTAATTAAATCTCGGCCTGTTGGTCTCTCTTTGTGCCTCTCTCTCTCTCTCTCTCGCTCTCTCTCTTTCTCTCTAACTAAGCAACACCTGTGATTGACCACCTATGCTGCACAGCAAACAGAGACTGCCTACTGACAAAAGAAGGTCAACACAGAGTCAGACCATTAATCTTTCAACACACACACACACACACACACACACACGACACACACGACACACACACCTATTTACCACCAGATGATTTCTCGATTTGATATGCTTCACCCTGCACCAGATAAATATTCATTGCCAGAAAATAAATTCATAAAAAAATGACTACGCCCCAAAAAACAGCGTTTTAGGTACCTCGTGGCCTGGTGTCTTTTGAAGCAAAGAGAGAACAGATTGGCAACACAGTCGCCCGACTCTCACTTCTTATCCTCGACCAAGTGAGCATCCAAATGATGTGCAGGCCAGGGGCGCCATGCTGGGGAGTGAGGTGGGTGGGGAGTGAGGTGGGGAGAGAGGAGACAAGCGCGGAGGAACAAAACAAAGCCTTTGCTAGCTGGCCCACGGGCGATGGTGGGGAAGTGTTATCACTGCTTTGGCCAATTAAAGAAAAGTGTATCCTGGAACCCTGTTTTTAGACGACCCATTAAAATGTGGGACGTGTGTGTGTGTGTGTGTGCGTGTGTGTGTGTGTCAGAGTCAGTCTGAGTGGCGGGTTCATTCTGGAGTGCATCAACCCTTTCAATTCATAATGGACACCTCGTCTCCTTGCCTTCCCCCCCGTCCCTCTCTCATTTCCCCTTCCCCTCTCTCGCCCCGTCTCTCTCTGTGTGTCTCTACCTTGCTCTCTCGCGCCCTCCCTCCCTCGCTCTCTCCCTCTTCCGCTTGACTGCTTTGAATGCCTAATCACGGCCCCAGCCTTCCGGGAGGATGTCAACATGGCTGTCCCGCCATTGGTGGAGAGGGTGCCCTCACTGGCAACGCGATTGGCTGAAGCGGAGCGAGGTATGGGGTGGCAAGGGGGGGGCAGGGGGGGGGACGGACGGGGTTGGTGGTTAGCAACTGGCGAGGATGACTACCGTCCGTAGTAACACACGCACATAAAACCCCCTCAGGACAAGTGCCCGCCCCGCCCCTCCACCACCCCCTCCGCCCCTCCTCCCCATCCTCCCCATCCTCCCCTCAGATGCTGCGAAAAAGATTTGCGGAACGCAAACGCAGTCAGACACATGACACACCCACTAACATCAAGCACAACAAAGGACGGGCCCCGGACTCTGCCGTGAGAGAACACACCCACGGCGTGACGAGATGAACCCCCCCCCGGACCCCACCGGCGCGTTGGGCGGCGGCGGCGGCCATGGCCTATGAAACCCTTCACGGTTGCATTCCTCAAAGATGCGGCGTGAAGTGGGGTTCTGTGACGCTGGCGCCGCCCATTGTTGTTGGGGGGGCGGAAGGCGGGGGGGGGGAGCAGTGTTTCGTCACGCAACACCGAGAGCCACAACTCGGGGATTTGTTCGTTTATTCATTTCGGTCAAATCACTCGCGCTCCCCCTCCCACTCAGGAGTCAAAGGAGTTGATCTCCACTTATACCGAAAGGGTATCAGCAGGGGGAAATTACCCCTCGTGCTGCACTCTCCTTACAGTGCAGTCGGTGTGTGTGTGTGTGTGTGTCTGTGTGCTTGTGCGTGTGCGTGTGTGTACTTATGTGCTGGTGTGCGGGTGGTGTACACACATACGTGTGGAAAGCAACATGGCTGTGTTCTGCTGAGCCACAGTGCGAGCATCAATTATTCACGACATGTCATCGAACAACAACAGCCAATCAGCCTAGTTGGGGGGGGGGGGGGGGGGGGGGGGGGGGGGGGGGTGCATAAATAATACGCACAGACAGGAAACGCACATATGGCGTTCGGCGGGCGCTTCTTGCAGCGGCGTGAGTGTGCACGCTCTGACCGCTGACCTCGCGTATTCTCGGCGCCAGCGTTTCCATGCACCTTCTCCTGCAATGTTTTTTTTCGCCTCACTTTCGGCTCTCGCTCTCCAGAAGGCCTTTCTCCTTCCTACCGCCGCCCGCCTCGCTCTCAATGCCTTCTCACCCCAGCGGTTCCTCCACTCACGCGGCGGCCCCTGCCGGCGCCGTTCCTCTCTCTGTTGACGCGGTTCCCCGAGCGCCTGGCACTGAAGGCCGGGCCCCCCCTTTCCCCTGCCGACGGTGAAATGCCTTGTTTCGCAACACGAGGCGGAGAGACACGCATGACGCCTGCTAAGTGAGAACCCCTGAATGGGGGCATTTAGGGGGAAGACAGATGCACGTGTGTACGCACACACACACACACGCGCACGCACACGCACACACGCACACACACGCAGAGGGAAAACCACTGAGGTAGCAGGGGAGAGGAAGTGTTACATAACCGCCCTCCGCTCTGCCATTCGCCTCTCTCTCTCTCTCCCTCTCTCCCTCCCTCCTCTCTCTCTCTCTCTCTCGATCTATGCTCTCTCCCCATCTCTCTCTCTCCCCGTCTCTCTCTCTTTCTTTCTATCTCTCTCTGGGCAAACAAGCCTAATTCAGACTCAGTTTTTTTTTTTTCTTTTTTGCCAATGCACATTTCTACAACTACATTGCAGGCAATGTAACATGGATGCCATATCTAGCGAGAGCCCGAGATCATCAAATGAGTGCTTTGGCGACCGTGGTGATAGCGGCAGAGGAAGAGGAGAGAATATGCTCGTGGACTGTATTGACACAGGCGACATAACATTGTTCACACTAGCGCTCGACAGAACTAGTGCGAACACATGGCTGGGGTTGGTGGGAGGGGGGCGTAGTCAAAATCCATACTCGCACTAGGGCAGTAGCAGTAACATCAATACAAAAACCGCCACCAGGCTGCAGTGCCGTGAGGATTTGTTAACCAGTAATCGTGGTTGTAGAAGTAGTAGTGGTATCCATTATCTGTTGTGTAAGCCGATGTTGGTGTAATGGTATGAGTAGTAGTAAAGGGTAAAGGGGGCATTTAGCGGGCGCTTTTCGTCCAAAGCCGACTTGCAATCAGTACATTTACGGGGTTCGGCATGTGGACAGTTGGGGGAGGTGAGGGATCACGGGGATCGAACCGCCGACCCTTCGGTTGGAGTGGACGACCCCGCTCTGTCCACTGAGCTACTGAGCTACTGCCGCCCACCAGGCCAGTCTGCAACCACCATTTAACCTGAGTGGTGAGTGACTGCTGGACTGGGCCTGTGTCGCCCCACGGCCAGGCTGTAGTACAGATGTACCAACCGGTTGCAGCGGCGGTTCAATTCTCGGCGCTGGGAGGCTGGGTCTGACAGTGGGTGGCGTGTTCTCCTCTGTGGTTTGGCCACAGCTGCTTGTTGTTTGGAAACACGAGCAGGCACACAATTGATCCAGACCCCGGTTCTGCTGGCTGCCGTGACACGCTCATCATTTAAACAAATGGGGGGGAGAGAGAGTTATTTAGTGGTTGGCGTGTGCGTGTGCGCGGCCACAATAATTACCCCTGTGCCAGTAGAGCTTTTACAACGAGCGAGGAACAGGTCCAGCTGTGTGTGTGTGTGTGTGTGTGTGTGTGTGTTAACACTCCCCCCAAAACGCCTGCCTCACTTCGGGACGTTGTTCAGAACCACCCTGCCGTGTCAAAACAGCAGAACACCAAGAGTCGGTCAGCACCCAACGTCCAACACTAAGGCCTCCTGGAAACGGATCTGGGACGGGGCCATGTGTCGATAAAGAGGTGCATTGACAGCCAGCCGGGCCGATGCATTAAGGGAGTTAAGTATAGCCAGGAGCAGGGAGGGGCCGCGGTGCCGGCCTTCTGGTGTCATCGCGGCCGGTTGAAATGCACCTGGTCAACACAACAACAAGAACACACCAGGGGTATCGGCAGACATCTTGGGGAGATTGCAGGCCCCTCTGTAACGAGACAACTGCTTCAAATCAACGTGATTGAGTCTGCAGGAGACACGACATCTCTCATGGCAGGATGGCCAATGTAAAGTCCGAAGCGCACCGGCCGACTCGAAATAATTTCTTCGGGAGTTTTCGAAACAGACCAGAGAACGACACAAAGCAAGCGTGAATGTCCAGCTCCCCCCGCTGCATTCATTTGCTCCGCGGTCCTTCGTGTCATCAAAAACAACACAACCCACGATTTCATATTTGGTCGCGCCACAAAGACGACCCGAAGCGCGCGGCCCGTACGCAGCGGTCACCGGGGCCGCCACGAGACTCACCGCGGACGTGACCCGGGCCAGAGAGAGGGAGGCTCAACCTGCCCCCCGCACGTGTGGCTCCCAGAGCCCCGCGGCCCCCGCGGCCCCCTCTAGCCCCGCATCAAAAGGCGCCACTCCACGTAACGGGCTTTCGCCGGCCTGGATGTGTTGCACAACATGATTAGTTACAATCCCCGCAAAGGATTACACTTTTTTTTAATCAATTCATCTCATGTGTGAAAATATTGACTGCGGAGGTCAAGGACTAATGCCGAGCAGCACCCTCTTAAGCCCTGGCTTTTTTTGGCAGGCGGCTGCCAGGGTTTATGTGTACGGCGGAGGAGTGCGATGAGTTGGGTTGGGTCTTTCCTGGCTGTTGGGTGAGGAGCCGAGGTGCGTGTCGAGCTCCCGATGATTTGGGATTGGGCTGCGGTGCTCTCTGTGTGTGCGTGGAGGAATTGTGCAAGTGTACGGCGTGGGTCCCTGTGTGTGTATTTGTGTGTGTGTGTGTGTGCGCGGTAAAAACAAAATCTATACCCTAAAGGGGATCATCCATAATCCATGTGATGTAAAAGTGGATTGGAGATATTCAGATTGTGCTGAGTTTGGATGCAGCTGAATGCTAATGCACTTAATACATTCTGGAAATACTTGCAAAGCGCCGTTTTAAGCGTCGGTTAAGTTGCCCCGGGTCTGACATCATCTTTGAAAGAGATTGATCCTCCAATCGTATTTGTGAAAGGATCACAAAGGTACGTCAGACGGATGTTGTTTGGATCAAGGGCTCGATTGAAAGGTCCCTGTTTGATTTGAGATGATACTCACTCAGGCAGTACAGAAGGCTTGGGATAACCACAGATGGTGCTTTTTCAGACATCTGTTGCCACAATGTGCACAATCGTGACTACATGGCAGCCATGTGTGCAAAAAGAAAGAATAGGCACAAAACAAAGCGAGTTGCTGATGTAATACATTCACTGCACAATACCTGACACACTTCACCAGCACTTTGATCTGTTTACAGATTCAGTTTTTCTGACTTACCTGACATGAGGAACAGACCCATGGAAACAACTTCAGAAGCCTGCGAGACGAGACTAATCAGTACCAAAGAGTTGCCCCGGAACCCGAGCAGTTCTGCGGACCACAACGCAGCGTGGATCTCCCCGGTGGAGCCAACAGACGCCGCGAGTCCGAGCAGCCGAAGCGAGAGCAGTCAGGTCGCGCTGCACGAAAAGGGCCGGAGCCGACTGTAATCACAGCTGCGGCGGCGGCGGCTGGGTTGTGGATCTGTGATAACATCCCCCCACGATAAATACAAGCTACTCAGGGGGAAAAAACGACGGACTGGAAAGACAAGGGAAGTGCAGTGCAGCAGAGTGGCTGGGAGATGGGAGACGCCTCACGCATGGGCCCCCGGCTCATCCTAACCAATGCTGATTGCTCTTAATGGCACAGACTGCGCGGAAGTGGCTCCTGCCTGCTAAGCACTCACCGTGCAAACTGTGGTAACTGCTAATAACGTGACCTCTGGGCCGCGCCGCAGGTTGCGTCCGGGACAGCAACTCCATCGGAAACCGTCCAGCTCGGACGCTGCAGGGGTGCCGATATCGAAAAGGGAGATTCGGAGAAACAACGGCGTTTTTTCCGCGCGGCTGTCGATGGGAATCGGGGCGTCGTCGCGAGCTAGGCTGTGCTTTGTGTGGTGGAGCATTGATGAAGTGAAATGTCTGTAAGGGAGCGACTGAGAGACTACAGTGCCCAACATGTTACCATATCAGCTGGTCTTACATATGGGAACGCTGAAGATTCACACTGAGGCACTGAAGACGCGAGACGCTGACTGCCGTGACGTGACGACGCGAGGCCGGGGGGGCGCTGTAAATAACCGGATTAAAACGGGAGAAGCGTTTTTGATATGCTAATTTCGCCTCTACCTGCCATATAGACCTTCAAGCGTGTGTCTCTTGACGGTTACTGCCGTGGACTGCACATGCGTACTGTACATCGGCCGACACACACACACACACACACATATACACACACATGTTCAGGCGAGCCAGTAAAAATAAAAGTAGGCCCTCAGCCGACTCCTCCACAGAGTTAAGGAGCCCACTCTGACGAGGCGGCTCCCTCGTAAACTTTCGGGATTAAAAATGCAGTGCGCCGGCAGCTCGCAAACTGCAACTTCCATCAAACTTTAATGATCCGGTATTAATTACAACTCATAAACACGGAGACAATGAGACGCAACTCCGGCTAAGAGATAACGCGGCGGCGCAAGGTTAGCGTTAGCCATCAACCATGTTGATGTTCACCGGCTTCAGACCACATCTAGGACAGCCAAAGTGTTTGGGTTTTTTTTAAAGTTTGGAATATGGGACAAAATTGATTTCTCGTGAGGCGATGCTCCCCATAAAACACACATACACACACAGACGCACGCACACGTTGTTCTAACGGGTGGGTCAGAATGTGCCGCCAGTGTGGAGCCCACTAGCCATCTGAAAGCCAGCCGTTGTTGACATGAATTAATATCAATGTTAGCAGGGCGCTTGAGGGAGAGTAATGAAGAGGCGCACACACACACACACACACACACACACACACACACACACACACACACACACACACACACACACACACACACACACACACACACACACACACACACACACACACACACACACACACACACACACACACACACACACACACACACGGACCTGTTTTAACACCAGCCACAGTAATACACACACACACATGCTTTGTACATGTGTGGCAGGGCGAGCATGGCCCTGACTGAGATCCTGATGGACAGAGCAGCCAGAGAAGACAAAGAGAGAGTCGAGACACGAGAAACGCGGTCCGCCGTGTTTTGAGAACCAAAAGGAGCAGGAGATGTGCAAACGATTGTTGTTGTTTTTTTTCCCTAAGACGTTGAGAGGTCGGATGTTATTGAGTGACAAAGTGAGAATACAGCCCGGAGCGGGAGAGAGTAGGAGGGAGAGAGAGCCAGAGGGAGAGCCAGAGAGAGAGAGCCAGAGAGAGAGAGCCAGAGAGAGAGAGAGAGAGAGAGAGAGAGCCAGAGAGAGAGCCAGAGAGAGAGAGAGCCAGAGAGAGAGGCAGAGAGAGTGTGAGTTGGAGTACAGAGAAGCAGGGAGAAGAGGCACCTGGGACCAGGGAAGCGATGGGGGGGTGGAAGGGGGGGGGAGGTTGGAAAACACCTGCCAAGACAGCACATTAATGTGTGCACAGCTGCCCGCAGAAAGACCAACACAAGCACGGACGGACAGAAAGAGATGAATGGAATGGGCGCAGGCATGCAGGTGACTGGGGTGGAGGAGGTGGAGGAGGAGGTGGTGGAGGTGATTCTACGTACTGCTGTAGAGAGTGTCTATCCAGGAGAGTCGGGGCAGGCCGTGAGCACTGACCGGTTCCATCCTCCCTCCGCGAATCCTCTTCGGCTGAGCCTTTCCCTCCCTCTCTCTCTTTCTCTCGCTCTCTCTCTCTCTGTCTCTCTTTATGTCTCTCTCCTCTCCTGTCTTCCGTCTCCTCTCTCCCCTCTTGTCTAAACCCTTCTGCCCCCGCGTGCGCTGTCGTCTTACCCCGCGGTGTCCTGCTCTGCCCCTGGTTCACCAGGGTGACCACTGCCTCATCTCCAAGGGAACAAAAGGAATTCGGATCCAAAAATGGGAAAAATCATCAACCGGCGAGCGTTCCAACACTGCGCTGACGATCACGGGAGGAGAGCGTGTGTGTGTGTGTGTGTGTGTGAGACTGCCTGGTGTATCTGTGGTTTGTGTGTGTGTGCGTGTGTGCGTGTGTGCGTGAGAGAGAGAGAGAGCGTGTGTGTGAGTGTGTGTGCCTGTGAGCAAAGCAAAGCCGCGAGTGAGGGAGAAAACAACAGGCTGGAGACGACCACCGCGACCGTTGCTAGGGGAAGAGAGAAGCACTCCCCTCTCTCTCTCTCTCTCGCTCTCTCGCACTCACTCAACCAACCAACCAACCCCCGCTTCCCTCCCTCCTTCCCCTCCCTCCCTCCCTCCCTCCCTCCCTCTGTGGAGCTTGCGCACTCATCTCTCTCTCCTCACATCACCTCGTTCACAGACAGTGTATGTCATACACTGTATGAGATACAGAAAAGCAACACAGTAATTGCAGAGTGTGTGAGTCAAACTGTGTGTGTGCGTGTGTGTGTGTGTGTGTGTGTGTGTGTGTGTGTGTGTGTGTGTGTGTGTGTGTGTGTGTGTGTGTGTGCGTGCGTGACAACAACAGTGATGTCAAGCCAACTATGGGAACATCAGTACATCACTTGTGTAATGAGAGAGACGGAGGGGGGAGTGAAGACGAGCCAGAGAACAGGACAGAGGGGGGAGAGAGGGAGATTAATAGGGAGGCAATGGGTTCGAGAGGT
>JAXIVH010000956.1:5000-10000 GCA_036785325.1 Urophycis tenuis
CCGAGCTGAGATTCTCCGTCGTCACTTCAAACAGTTTTCACGGCGTCCAGCCACTCCCACCGGCCCCGCCCCCCAGAGAGAGATTGCCTTCGCGTTTTTTTTTTGGAAAGCCTCTGCGGTGTGATCTGATCAAAGCCGGCTGAAGGGCTGAATGTAGCGGTCGTGTGGCTGTCGTGGAGTGGACAGTACGCGGGGTGGACCGTACGCGGGGTGGACCGTACGGGGAGTGGAGTGGACCGTACGCGGGGGTGGACCGTACGCGGGTGGACCGTACCAGGGGTGGACCGTACCGGGGTGGACCGTACGCGGGGTGGACCGTACGGGGGGTGGACCGTACGGGGGGGGGGACCGTACGCGGGGTGGACCGTACGCGGGGTGGAGTGGACCGTACGCGGGGGTGGACCGTACGCGGGGTGGAGTGGACCGTACGCGGGGTGGACCGTACGGGGGGTGGAGTGGACCGTACGGGGGGTGGAGTGGACCGTAAGGGGGCTGGACCGTACGGGGGTGGACCGTACGCTGGGTGGAGTGGACCGTACGCGGGGTGGACCGTACTGGGGGTGGAGTGGACCGTACGGGGGGTGGATTGGACCGTACGCGGGGTGGACCGTACGCGGGGTGGAGTGGACCGTACGCGGGGTGGACCGTACGCGGGGTGGACCGTACGGGGGGTGGAGTGGACCGTACGGGGGGTGGAGTGGACCGTAAGGGGGCTGGACCGTACGGGGGTGGACCGTACGCGGGGTGGAGTGGACCGTACGCGGAGTGGACCGTACGGGGGGTGGAGTGGACCCGTACGCGGAGTGGACCGTACGGGGGGTGGACCGTACGGGGGGTGGACCGTACGCGGGGTGGAGTGGACCGTACGCGGGGTGGACCGTACGGGGGGTGGACCGTACGGGGGTGGACCGTACGCGGAGTGGACCGTACGGGGGGTGGACCGTACGGGGGGTGGACCGTACGCGGGGTGGAGTGGACCGTACGCGGGGTGGAGTGGACCGTACGCGGGGTGGACCGTACGGGGGGTGGAGTGGACCGTACGGGGGGTGGACCGTACGGGGGTGGACCGTACGCGGAGTGGACCGTACAGGGGGTGGACCGTACGGGGGTGGACCGTACGCGGAGTGGACCGTACGGGGGGTGGAGTGGACCGTACGGGGGGTGGACCGTACGGGGGTGGACCGTACGCGGAGTGGACCGTACGCGGGGTGGAGTGGACCGTACGCGGGGTGGGACCGTACGCGGGGGTGGAGTGGACCGTACGCGGAGTGGACCGTGTACGGGCCGGTCCACGTCGTGGCAGATGTCAGCTCCGCAGCCCCCGGGCGCTTTGCTGCTGAGCTCCGACTGTGGCGTGCGAGGACTACAGATGTGGCTCATTGTCTTCTGAAATCAAGACTTTTAAAGTATAAATGCAGGGGCCCTTTTGTGTCGTCCTGAACTGACAGGGAAGGGAGACGAGGCGGTGGGCGTGGGGTTGGGATGAAAGAGAGAGGGAACGACGTGGCAGCAAATGCTGGAAATGGTGTGTGGGCGACTGAAAGGTTTATCGCCGATCTGGGTTAGCTCACTAGCGGGTGATATCCATATATCTGTCTCAGGCGTGATGATGTTGCTTAACTTTTTGGTTGTGTTATGTTCACAGTTGTGTGTGATTACACCTCTGCGCAATGTGTCTCGAGCAAGATCACGAGCACGCTACGAACACGCTCCAAACATGCTACGAACACGCTCCAAACACGCTACGAACACGCTCCAAACACGCTACGAACACTCTACAAAGATGCTACGAACACGCTCCAAACACACTACGAACACGCTCCAAACACACCACAAACATGCTCCAAACACACCACAAACACGCTACAAACACGCTACAAACACGCCACAAACACGCTACAAACACGCCACAAACCACACTACAAACGCGCCACAAACACACTACAAACACGCCGACAGATGTTTTTTCCGTCCGACGCCTGGTCTGGGAGTGAGAGGAACAACAAGCCGGCCGGGCGAGGGTGCTGACCTCAGCGTAAGCCGAAGTTAAATCACTCCAACCCATGGAGAGGAAGATGGAGAGAGGAAGATGAAGAGGAAGATGAGAAAGTTAAGGAGGAAGAAGGGGAAGGAATGTAAGAGAGTGAAACAGATGTACCTCAGCCCGTATGAGGGGGAGATGGAGAACCAGGGACAGAATGAAGGACAGTTTCTGGGCTGACTGCGTACTCTCTTACTACTACACTGTACTATACACTGTGTACTGTGTACTATACACTGTATTCTGTGTGCTGATTAGTGTGTACTATATACTGTGTACTGATTAGTGTGTACTATATACTGTGTACTGATTAGTATACTGTACACTGTGTACTGATTAGTGTGTACTATGTGTACTGATTAGTATACTATACACTGTGTACTGATGAGTACACTATACACTGTGTACTGATTAGTATACTATACACTGTGTACTGATTAGTATACTATACACTGTGTACTGATTAGTATACTATACACTGTGTACTGATTAGCATACTATACACTGTGTACTGTGTACTGATTAGTATACTATACACTGTGTACTGATTAGTATACTATACACTGTGTACTGTGTACTGATTAGTACACTATACACTGTGTACTGATTAGTACACTATACACTGTGTACTGATTAGTATACTATACACTATACACTCTGTACTGATTAGTACACTATACACTGTGTACTGATTAGTATACTATACACTGTGTACTGTGTACTGATTAGTACACTATACACTGTGTACTGATTAGTATACTATACACTGTGTATTGTGTACTGATTAGTACACTATACACTGTGTACTGATTAGTATACTATACACTGTGTACTGGGCTCACGCTCATCACGTGTAAGTACTTCTTACATCTCCCGGGCGAGGGATGCCCTAACGAGGCTGGGAGAGAGAGAGAGAGAGAGAGAGAGAGAGAGAGAGAGAGAGAGAGAGAGAGAGAGAGAGAGAGAGAGAGAGAGAGGAGAGAGAGAAGAGAGCGAGAGAGATAGAGAGAGAGAGAGAGAGCTGGGGGGGGATGTATCACAGAGAAACCACAGCTCTGGATCTAATGATGTCCTAAACACCCGAGCAAGGCTTCATCTTCCAATGAAAGCCTGGAGAGGGGGGGGGGCATCACTCCCCCCCCGGGGGAGGGGGGGGTGGGGTCAGCGGTGGTTGTTGGCGGTTTTATGGGTTCGACCTCCAGGGGGTGGAGGCTCCGGGGGTCGCAGCTGGGAGGTGCAGCCAGAGTGACGCGTGCCCCCCCCCCCCTGGGGGCGGGGTTAACAGGACCACGAGGGAGGCAGAGAGGCCGGGGGAGGCTGGTAGGAGCTGCCACACCGTGGGGGGCCGGCCGTGTGTTTACTGGGGAGACGACGCTCCGTGTTGGGCCTGGAATACACTGGAATACACAGCCTGGTGCTGGAGCTGGGCTGAGTAGTGAACTGGGCTGAGTGGGTGAACTGGAGCTGAGTGGTGAACTGGAGCAGCGCTGCGTCCACTCAGAGCTCTCAGGCTTGTTTGTTGTGTGGAGGCTGAAGCCGTTGAGACGTTTTTCACACAAAATCAAGTTCGCCGAAATCGTAACCTAGTTAGAGGATTTTTCTTGTCGACTAAGGATAGTGGGACTTACCCAGAGGACTCTTCTCACTGTTGTTTTAGTGTGTGTGTGTGTGTGTGTGTGCGTGTGTGTGTGTGTGTGTGTGTGTGTGTGTGTGTGTGTGTGTGTGTGTGTGTGTGTGTGTGTATGTGTGTGTGTGTGTGTGTGTGCGTGTGTGTGTTTGTGTGCGTGTGTGTGTGTGTTTTGTGTGTGTGTGTGTGTGTGTGTGTTTGTGTGTGTGTGTGGTGTGTGTGTTTGTGTGTGTGAGTGTGAGTGTGTGTGTTGTGTGGTTGTGAGTGTGTGTGTGTGTGTATTTTTGGTTCGCATTTTTGACATATTTGCATCAGTGTCTGTCTTTTTACTGCTGGTGAAACAAAAAGTGAAACAAAAGTTTATTGGAACAATTTCCGTAAACGGTTTCTATTCTCTGGAGATGATAATCCACCCCTGAATCTGGATGGACTGGCCCAACCTCATGAAAGGACTGATTCCTTTCAAGAGCGGATGTCAAACCCACAGCTGAGGGTTCGGGCTGGTCGGCGTAGAAAGGGAGGGTGTGACTCCCGCCAGCAAGACACAGAGTTTTGGATAGTTTTGGATCAGCTGTACCTTGTGGACTCACCTGAAGTGTTTGCAGCGTGGCCTATTGCTGGCAAACAAGCAATACACGCTCCTAAAAGGTAGGCTGTCCTAAAAGGTAGGCTGTCCTAAAAGGTAGGCTGTCCTAAAAGGTAGGCCGTCCTAAAAGGTAGGCCGTCCTAAAAGGGCAGGCTGTCCTAAAAGGGTAGGCTGTCCTAAAAGGTAGGCTGTCCTAAAAGGTAGGCTGTCCTTAAAAGGGTAGGCTGTCCTAAAAGGGTAGGCTGTCCTTAAAAGGGTAGGCTGTCCTAAAAGGGTAGGCTGTCCTTAAAAGGGTAGGCTGTCCTAAAAGGTAGGCTGTCCTTAAAAGGGTAGGCTGTCCTAAAAGGGTAGGCTGTCCTAAAAGGGTAGGCTGTCCTAAAAGGGTAGGCTGTCCTACAAGGTAGGCTGTCCTAAAAGGTAGGCTGTCCTAAAAGGTAGGCTGTCCTAAAAGGGTAGGCTGTCCTAAAAGGGTAGGCTGTCCTAAAAGGTAGGCTGTCCTAAAAGGTAGGCTGTCCTAAAAGGTAGCACTAGATTCCCACCACGACCCCAACCCCCCCCCACCCAGCAGACGAGGTGAAGGGGCCGACCTGCTCTTGATGTGGTCCTGGAGGTCCCCGCGGGCCAGGGTGTGGCTGCAGTGCTGGGTGAAGGGACAGGCCACGCTCAGCTTGTCCAGCAGCTTGTGCACCAGCAGGCTGGGCTTGCGGCAGCTCTGCAGCATGAGGGGCGCGCGGCACACGGGGCAG
>JAXIVH010000956.1:17500-20000 GCA_036785325.1 Urophycis tenuis
TGACAACATTCTCTCAGTATCATTTCAGTCAGAGTGCTAACGTCACAATGATGACCTGAAGCACGCTTCCTCCTACGGTACTTACACGACTTCATGAGCAAATGTCTCGCTTTCCCAGGAGAGAGAAGTTCTGTCCACTTCCTACCTGGTCAGGTACGGTCCCTGGACGGCTGAGCAGCGCTAGCTAACAGGCAAACAGGCAGAGCCAGGGGGGAAAGTTAAGACACTCCTTGAACCAAAAAAACAGAAAAGAAAGGACTTTGTCCAGGAGACAGGGCCGCCTGATTGGCTGCGGCTCCCGCTGTGGCGTAATCTAATCTGCCTGGCAGTCCCGGGGAACTCTACCTGTGTCAACTGAAAAGCTGCTCACCTGAGTCCCTACAAGGTGAGCAGGGAGTGACATGGGAGAGGAGGGCGGAGCCTAGAGGGAAGAAAGGTGATCATGAGAGAGAACTGCCCCGACCAGATCTGGGAGAATGACACCAGAGAGAGAGAGACAAGAGAGAGAGAGAGAGAGAGAGAGAGAGAGAGAGAGAGAGAGAGAGAGAGAGAGTGAGAGAGAGAGAGAGAGAGAGAGAGAGTGAGAGCGAGAGTGAGAGAGAGAGAGAGAGAGAGAGAGAGAGAGAGAGAGAGAGAGAGAGAGAGTGAGAGAGAGAGAGAGAGAGAGAGGAGAGAGAGAGAGAGAGAGAGAGATAGAGAGAGTGAGAGAGAGAGAGAGAGAGAGAGAGAGTGAGAGCAAGAGAGAGTGAGAGAGAGAGAGTGAGAGCAAGAGAGAGTGAGAGAGAGAGAGTGAGAGCAAGAGTGAGAGAGAGAGTGAGAGAGAGCGATAGGCGGAAGGGGGAGCGAGCAAGAGAGAGAGAGAGACAACAGAGAAACAATAGAGAAAGGGAGAGAGCCAGAAACAACAGAGGCAAAGAAAGAGATAGCAGAGAGGGGGAGAAAGAGAGACAACAGCAAGACAAAAGAGAAAGAGAAAAGATAACCATTCTGTGTGCATAGTTTGTATAGCTGTGATGAGCCTTATTGTGAGCATTACAGGTGTGTGGGCTGACTCATTGGGCGTAGAGGGTACCTGACGTTAAAACAAAGTCACAGCCAGGAAATACAAACAACATGCACACTGTTGTGGACCCTATCAGGGCCCGGGGGGGGGGGGGGGGAGGCCTGCTGGAGAAGGTTCTGTTCCACTGGGACTCACAACACAGCCCTGGACTCTGAATACATGTATGCACACAGACACACACACACACACACACACACACACACACACACACACATACACACACACACACACACACACACACACAAACACACACACACACACACACACACACACACACACACACACACACACACACACACAAACACACACACACACACACACACACACACACACACACACAGACACACACACACACACAGACACACACACACACACACACACACACAGACACACACACACACACACAGACACACAGACACACACATACACACAGACACACACACAGACACACAACACACACACACACACACACACACACACACACACACAGACACACACACACACACACACACACACACACACACACACACAGACAAACACACACACACACACACACACACATGCCCTATAATCAGAGGCAATGACACCATGTTTGCAGCATGTTCCCCTAAGTCTGTGCAACAGGACACTGGCCCGGTGAGGACAGAGGATTTCCCTCTGTTGTGGTTTCCCTGAGTGTGTGGCCAATAGCTGTGTTATATACCTGTGTGTGTGTGTGTGTGTGCCTGAGGTTTTCCTCATTGGCGACAGCTGGACAGGTGTGACAGACAAGACAGTGAGTCACCTGACTGGCTGATGTCACCGTCTCACACTGCTCTGTCATGTGTGGAGCTGTTTGTCGTGCAATAAATAAATAAAATGCATGTTTCCTGTTCTACTTGTTTCTTACTGTGGATTTCAGAAGAGCTTTGATGCAGGCACCACGACCCAGCCGACGTGATTGATAGGCTGGACTAAGATTGTGACGCTTTTAAACGGGATTTGCAGAGATGTTGCAAATATGGATACCCCCAGATATGTGCTTGGTGAATTCCAAATTGTTGTATTTGTCATTCTTATGATTATTAGTGTCATGTTATGGCTCCTCCTTCGATCCATCACTTGATAGACGCCATGTTGGCTGCCTCAGCAGCCCGTCAACGCGGCCGCCATATTGGAGAGGGCAAGACTGGCCTGAAATGAATTCAAGGTTATGGGGTTTTGCGTGTTTTTTTTTGTTCAAAAGAACCCGGAACACTGATACGAGTTCTTACGTGGGTTCTTTTATCTAAGGAGGAAACGGTTGAGCAGGAACCAGGTTGTGACACACGGGCTAACATAGCAGCGGACCTTCACTGAGCGCCGATTAGATTAGCATGCTAGACGTTCAGCAGGCAGACCAAGGCCCCATCCTCTCATCACACCTGCCGCCGGCGTCCTCTCGCTCAGACGGGACAA
>JAXIVH010000956.1:27500-35000 GCA_036785325.1 Urophycis tenuis
TCTCCATGTTCTGATTTAGCTCAGCGTAGCGCTGACCCGCGGTAGGCATCGGCCCATAATATGTGGGCTAACACGCTATGTATGCTAATATTCTAAGTAACCTCACATGCTAATTATGCTGAAATGCCAAGTACTCTAACATGCCATGTATGTTTAACATGCTCAGTAACATCACATGTACTCTGTACTCTGAAATGCTAAGAAGACTAACACGCTATATATGCTAACACAGTAGCCTCACATACTAAGTATGCGAAAATTGTCCAAAAGCAACCAGTATTTTGTCAGTCAGTCAGTCATTTTCTAAACCGCTTATCCTCTACGAGGGTCGCGGGGGGGCTGGAGCCAATCCCAGCTGCAACGGGCGAGAGGCGGGGTACACCCTGGACAGGTCGCCGGCCTATCACAGGGCTAACATATAGCAACGAACAACCATTCACACTCACATACACACCTATGGTCAATTTAGGTCAATTTATGGTCAATTTAATTAACCTAATCCCCAACCTGCATGTTTTTGGTCTGTGGGAGGAAGCCGGGAGTACCCGGAGAGAACCCACGCAAGCACGGGGAGAACATGCAAAACTCCACACAGAAAGGTCCCAGGTCCCAGGTCCCAGGTGGATTCGAACCCAGAACCCTCTTGCTGTGAGGCGACAGTGCTAACCACTGCACCACCGTGCCGCCCCTCCAGTATTTTGTACTGGTACAAAATACTGGGTAGAGTATTAGTACTTTGCACTCACTGGGTAAGTACAAAGTACTTTGTCCTTAAAAAGTACATGCTCAGTAAGGAGCTTGTGAGTAACCTCACTAATAAGTATGCTCAAATGCTAAGTGCGCTAACATGCGACCACGTACTAAGCATGTGTAATACTCAGCATGCTGAGTATAATAACATGCCAAGTACCCAAGGATGCTCAATGCAATAAGCTTCAAGTGGAGGAGGTAGGAGTCAAGTACACGAGACGGGAGGCAGACATTGATGAGATCCAGATGAATCCCAGCATGTTTTGACTGGGATTGGAGCCCGCTCCTCACCCACACTGTCCTGCCCCGACATCAAACATCGTCTGTCTGTGATTGCCTGTGTACCCTAGGAGGACCTTACCCCTTCCTGTTTCCTGGTTGTCTTGTTAGCCTGACAGGTTAGCCACTGGGCAGAAGGGGACATGTTGACAGGTAATTTAGCACCTGTGGACAGGCTGGGTTCGAGGCTACTTAAACTGTTGGTTTGTGTTAGCCACTCTCTGGCTACCTGCTCTTCCCTGATACAGATTTCCACCCGTCAGTTTGTGTCACCTCATTAATTTTTCATGCACCGGTTAACATTTAACTCACAACTCACACTCTTGTTCATACACGCTTCACACAACAGTAAAGGTTAGTGGGTCAGGGTTCAAATGATGTTCAAAAACATGAGCATAATCACTAAACATGAACACCACAAACGGTTTAATACTAAACTGTGAGTTAACTGTTAGGTAATTCTTAATGTTTTTCTTACTGCAATAACACGTGTTAATTCATTAATGTACCCTTATTGTAAAGTGTTACCAATCACTGTTTGCTTGACTGAAGGAAAAATCAACAGCTTTGGGATTTAGATTCCAAGAGGCTGCGTTGTGACGGGCTCTGCGTGCAGGAGATAGCGGTGGAACCGTGTGGAACCGCGTGCAGGAGATAGCGGTGGAACCGCGTGGAGCCGCGTGGAACCGCGTGGAATGCAGATCGCCGTGGTTACATTAGGGCATTCTAATCAGGGCCGCTCTCCTTTTGGCCATTTTGGGGAAAAAAGGTGTGCTGCCACTAACATGTTTTATGATGCCCGCTTCCCAGAAGATGGAGGATTTAGTGATGTGTAAACAGACTAGCTGTGGCCGTCATCCCCCCCCCCCCCCCCCCCCCTCCCCTCTCCCCCCCCTTAATGCGTCAACCCCCCGCCCACTGAAACCGGCTTCTCCACGCTGCTCCACGCCGCTCCCACGTCGCTCCACGCCGCGCCGCACGGCCACAAACCGCTCAGAGCGACTTGTTTGGAGCCTGGCGGTGATTTGCCTGCGCCGTGTGTTTACCTCCTCCGGCACCGAGGGCCCCAGAGCCCACACACCTGAACGCCACGCTGGCCAGGCGGGAAGCAGAGCCCGGCCTGAACGCCGCTTCCCGTTGAGTGTTTATGAGAGCAGCGCCGGTGGGGGGGCGGGGCTCCGAGCATTCGGGGGGAATTAGAGGTCCATAAATATTCAAAAGCCTCCATAACTGTCAGAATAAAAGGCTTCAGGCTGGCGGAGGCCCGGCGACTTCTGAGGGAGCTGTGGAACCCGCCGTGGTTGGGTTCCACACTTTAGTTTGTTGCGAGTAACTTTCCGACGTTAGGAATGGAAATTGCGGCTGCGAGCAGGCGGAGGATAAACAACGTTAAATCGGAGACGCCGTCACAGACGTCCAGATGTTCCCGTCGCTGCAGGCTGTCTGGTGGAAGCTTCTGGAATACAGACGTGAGTCCCTGGCTGTCAGAGCTAGAGCTGTCTTCCGTTATGGGACATAATTAATACATATATACATATATGTACTTATTTATATATATATATATTGTTTTCCTATTTTTACCTAAACCGATGCCTTGTCTTGGTAATCAATAATTCACATTCTGGTTCTGATTCTGGAGCAAAGCAGGATATCAAGAGACGGGACAAAAGTTCAATGTGATCTTTTTGGGTCTAATTGATCACGTTGACCTTCTGATCGGCGACAGGCCGATCGGCTATCTCTGACAGGTGAGGTGGATCAGTTCCCATCAATACCGTCAGCTGAAGGGCCTGGCCCCGCCCACTTCGACCTGACGTGCAGCTGCACCACACCACCACCTCCACCACCACCACCACCACACCACTACCCCACCACCACCACCACCACCACTAACACACCACCACACCACCACCACCACCACCACCACCACACCCCCCACCACCCCCACCACTAACACACCCACCACACCACCACCACCACACCACCGCCACCACCACCACCATCACCACCACACCCCCCACCACCCCCACACCACCACCCATCACTACCCCACCACCACACCACCACCCCCACACCACCACCCCCCACACCACCAGCACCACCAGCACCACCCCCGCCACAACCACCACCCCCACCACCATCACCCCACCACTACTACCACTACTACTACTGAGGCTGTATCTGCCTGCCAGTCTGTAAAGTAGAATCGGGGGAGCAGTGGTTCCGGTCCAGCGCTGGGTTTCGTTCTCCAGCCCTTTGAAGCCAGCCGGCACCGCGGGCCCAGCGCCCCGGGGCGGGGGGGGGGTGGGCCCTGTGATGTCACAGTGATAATATATCACAACGCTTTGTAGCGTGACCACCCCTGAGGGGAAACGGGGGCGTCGGCGCCAAACGACTACATGCTGCTATAAGGTTAGAAAAGAGATATCAAACATACGTCTGATGCTTGTATTCAAGTATCTGACATGTTATGTTCTCAGAGTTGAGTCCACTAGGAATCAAACCCCTCCCCAGTGTGCTGGCGTTCAGCGCCATGCCTTGCTCGTCCAGTTGAGATCGACGGGGAATCAAACCCCGGGGCTGTCAGCGGGGCTCCACGGGACAGACGGGTGCAGTCTGACGAGTCAGGCTGCGTTTGAGACCAAAACACAGGAGAACCAACCAGCGCTCCCCACACGCCCCGGTGCAGACGCCATCCTCCCGGCGCCGCCCGAGACGACGCGGGTTCTCACGCTCGCACAACAACCCGCCCGGCTCTCTCCCCGGGGGGCCGCGCACAGCAGGGGCTCCGTGACGACAACATTCGCAGGAATAGACGCATGCGGGCGGTCGTCTCTTCATACCACGGGCAACGTGAGACAGTCGAACCCAGTCCCCCCCCCAGGGCTCCCGGGAGACCGGTCGACCTCAGGGACGAGGTCAGAGGTACTACCTAGGGGACGAGGTCTGAGGCACTACCTAGGGGACAGGGTCAGAGGCACTACCTAGGGGACAGGGTCAGAGGCACTACCTAGGGGACGAGGTCTGAGGCACTACCTAGGGGACAGGGTCAGAGGCACTACCTAGGGGACAGGGTCAGAGGCACTACCTAGGGGGACAGGGTCAGAGGCACTACCTAGGGGACAGGGTCAGAGGCACTACCTAGGGGGACAGGGTCAGAGGCACTACCTAGGGGACAGGGTCAGAGGCACTACCTAGGGGACAGGGTCAGAGGCACTACCTAGGGGGACAGGGTCAGAGGCACTACCTAGGGGACGAGGTCAGAGGCACTACCTAGGGGACGAGGTCAGAGGCACTACCTAGGGGACGAGGTCAGAGGCACTACCTAGGGGACAGGGTCAGAGGCACTACCTAGGGGACGAGGGTCACAGGCACTACCTAGGGGACAGGGTCAGAGGCACTACCTAGGGGACGAGGTCAGAGGCACTACCTAGGGGACAGGGTCAGAGGCACTACCTAGGGGACAGGGTCAGAGGCACTACCTAGGGGACAGGGTCAGAGGCAGTACCTAGGGGACAGGGTCAGAGCCACGGCACTACCTAGGGGACAGGGTCTGAGGCACTACCTAGGGGACGAGGTCAGAGGCACTACCTAGGGGACAGGGTCAGAGGCACTACCTAGGGGACAGAGGTCAGAGGCAGTACCTAGGGGACAGGGTCAGAGGCACTACCTAGGGGACAGGGTCTGAGGCACTACCTAGGGGGACAGGGTCTGAGCACGACCAGATCTGCCATGTCTGCCATGAGTTTCAGTTCTGGTCAAAATGACCGGGGTGAGGTGTGATCTATGGTGAGCGGCATGGAGAAGGGAGAAAGGAGCGAGGGGAGAAGAGGTGAGATGTCAAGAGGGAGAGGGGGGAGGGTGGAAGATAGAGAGTGAGGGGGAGAGAGATCAGAGAAATAAGAGTGGGGGAGAGAGGCGAGGAGAGAGAGTGAGTGAAAGGAGAGAGAGAGGGAGAGAGGGGGCAAGGAGAGAGGGAGATACTAGAGAGGGGGAGAGAGGCCAGGAGAGGAGAGTGGGAGGAGAGGAGGTGAGGAGAGAGCAAGAGAAATAGAGAGAAAGGGGGGAGAGCAAGGCAGTAATTACACTGAGGGTGGATGGACTGGGATGATACTGACAGGCTGTCTGCAGCCATCTTGGGGGAGACATGGAGAGGCAGACAGAGGAGGAGAGGTAAACACAGGAGCAGGAGGAGCAGAAAAGGAGGAGGAGGAGGAGACGGGAGAGAATGATAAGTGGAAGGTAGCAGAGAGCAGGAGGAGGAGGAGGCGGTCTATTGACTGTCAGGACACGCAGAGCAGAAAAATCAAATCAAATAAGAAACACTCTGTTACACAGGAGAAGGACAGAAGCAGACGTCATGATGTCTCTATTAATGCCCCAATCTCTCTCTTTCTCTCTCTCTCTCTCTCTCTCTCTCTCTCTCTCTCTCTCTCTCGCCCATCACCGTCACCTCCCCCGCGGCCATTCCGTGACGTCATGACAACGCAGGGGTTAGCATCACTGATGGGGGGAGGGGGGGAGGGGGGAGTATCACACACATAAATAGAAACTGTGGGCAATGAGCGGGCAACACACACACACAACACACACACACACACACACACACACACACACACACACACCACACACACACACACTCACACACTCACACACACACACACACGCACCGCACAGACACACACACACACACACACACACGCACGTCAACACACACACACACACACACACGCACGTCAACACACACACACATAAGCAGCTCTCTCGCTCACACGCAAGTACAAACACAAGCACGTACACACGCCACACGTTAGCGTGTTGGTGCCACATACGCGTGGATATGCATTTAGAGAGGTTTCTCTCTCTCTCTTTTTCTCTCTCTCTCTCTCTTTCTCTCTCTCTCTCTCTGTTTCTCTCTCTCTCTCTCCCTCTCATCTCTCTCTCTCTCTCTCTCGCTCTCCTCCAAAAATGTCCCTATGTGGATTATTAAAGTATTTATCTATCTATCTATCTCTCTCACTCTCTTTCTCTCTCTCTCTATCTCAATCTCTCTCTCTCTCTCTCTCTCTCTCTCTCTCTCTCTCTCTCTCTCTCTCTCTCTCTCTCTCTCTCTCTCTTCTCTTCCTCTCTCTCTTAATCTCTCTCCCCACTCTCTCTCTCTCCCCCTCTCTCTCTCTCTCCCTCTCTCTCTCTGCCTCTCTCTCTCTCTCTCTCTCTCTCTCTCTCTCTCTCTACCCTCTCTCTCTCTCTCTATCTCTCTCTCTCCTCTCTCTCTCTCTCTCTCTCTCTCTCTCTCTCTCTCTCTCTCTCTCTCTCTCTCTCTCTCTCCCCCCTGTCTCCCTGTATCTTGAGCCCCCTCTCCTCCCAGTGCTCGTGCTGTGTTCTGTGTATTAACTCTGTGTGCCTAACAGGCACGTCTGGATCATGTTTTTACTCTCCGTAAAGACAGCGACAGGTCACAGTGTTCTGCTCCCAAGAACTAACTCACTCTGCCTTCCATTTAACACTCACACACACGCAGGGTAAATGGAGAGACTGCCTCTGTAACAGGAACAAATGAAACACCGTCACTCCAGGGAGAGCTGTCTGTCCGCAGACTGTTATTAATGTTCAATGACTGTGTGAGTGTTAGCAAACGTGTTAGCCTGCACCGCCCGGGGGGAGACGACCGGGGGGAGACGGACCGGGGGGGAGACAGACCTGGGGGGAGACGGACCAGGGGGGGAGACAGACCGGGGGGGAGACGGACCCGGGGGGGGAGACGGACCAAGGGGGGAGACGGACCGGGGGGGACGGACCGGGGACAGTTAGCGTCCACCCCCGCCTGATCTGAACCCCGTGGCGTGGAATGGGAATCTAAAGTGGACCGTTGGTCTCGGCTTGAGTGAGCACGACAGGAAGAACCACAGCGGTCCTCTTGACATCACGCCAGCCCGCTCGTCTGGACCCCAGTCCCTAACACTGTCCCCATGGGTCTGACCTAGACCTATACCTAGACCTCATTCAGCCTACATCCAACCTAGTCCTAATCAAGTCTTTATCCATCCTACATCCAATCTGTCCTATATCTCCCCTGGACCTATTAGCAGACGCTTTTGTCCAAAGCGACTTCAATCAGACAGACAATCAGTACATTTGTGGGGTCCGACATGTGGACAGTTGGGGGTGGGGATCGAACCGCCGACCCTCCGGTAAGCAGTCGACCGCCACACCCACTGACCTAGGGGCCGCCCTGCTCCACCCGTTGTCTGAACTCCATCTACCCCAGCCCAGGAGCTGCCCCCAGCTGCCTGAGCAGTCACCGAGGAGCAGGCTGAAGACAGGCCCGTCGTGAGGAGCAGCGTGTTGCTCATGGGCGCCTGGCGGTGGGCTGTGGACACAGGGGGGCGTAATCCATCCCCGACAGAGGCAGCCTCCCAGCCTCCCAGAGCCTTCCTCTACCCGCTCCTGGCTCCTGGAGGCTGAGCAGCT
>JAXIVH010000957.1:10000-15000 GCA_036785325.1 Urophycis tenuis
CACAGAGCTAAAAGTTGAACTGTGGGGCAACGTTGAATTGAAGCCATGAAATTAGCAATTAAAGTCATATTTATTTTTTTTCCCGTTCAGAACATTGAAGTCATGTTAGGTGTCCAGCCCGTGGTGCTCTATTTGTGAAGCACGTTGGTAACAAGAATGGACTGTATGGACTGTAATTCACAGACATCACGGATATCAATGCTAACATCAATAAGGACGAGACGATACGAAGACAAGAGGTTAATTCGCGGGGCAACCGGAGATCGGCTCCGTCATGTGGTTTCATGAATATAAAGGTTCTGGTCCCATTATCAATTGTATGTATTACAAGGAGCTATGTATGTATGTATTCATATGCATGTTTTGTTGAGACACGATGTATTTTAGCAGGTCCGGCTGTTCATGGGCCACTGATGTAAATCAGCAATTAGTGTGCGTGCTCTTTGTGGATCATCATACCGCATAGACAGCTTTCATGGGATTTGTGTTGTTCCATTACCTGTGCAGGTTCATTTGAATCTCTGTGATAGGGAGACGGGGGCCCACATTGTCCGTCAATATATTTGTAGCAACACTATAGTTACCACAGCTGGGATTAGTGGAAGGAGACACCAGGTTTACTTTTAAAGTGATCGACAACAGAATCTAAAAGTATTAAATAGCTACAACTTCTCAGAAAGGGATGTATCCACAACACACCGACTGAATGTCTTGTCAGGAAAATTACATACTGTATGTCAATGTCAAAGTTAATTCAGCCTTGGACAGACTGCCCATCTAATGAGAAGTTAGCAAGTTGGCATTACGTTAAAGTTAATTGTGGCTACTTCATTAGAATTAAGTGGCATGAAGTGAATGAACGTGACTAAACCTAAGAGTAATTAAACACAACAGAATTAAATTTTGAACAACCTCGTCCGTGAATAGATGAATCATTGCCGCCGCAAGGAATTGAGGGACAGCACAATCTCCTTTCCTTTCCTAGTACGGTCTAGTGAACCACATGCTAAAGGAGATAAGAAAGGAAGCATGAATGCACCTTTGAGCCTTTCGATAATACAAACATGGCTGCCACTTTGGTACGTCTGGGTCCTTTCACTCAGTTACGAACCTTCCTAAGCAAAAAATAAATTTAAAAAAGACTACTCGCCCACAGCCTGGCTCTCCGTCCACGGACAATGCCTGGCAAGGGCCCCCGCTTGCCACAATATGCAACAGTTGACATCATCTTCACCACAGCTGTCACTGAAGTCAAGCTCCTAGCAACGTCTCTTATTTCTATAAATATGACCTTCGGTCTGTCAAGCTAATCTCTATGAAAAGCCTTCTAATGAACCAGTTTGAGACTTTGTGAGATAAGTATGAGACTAGAACAGCATAATAATGTACTCCTACATCGGTCAGTGTGTTCAGCGGCCACTATTATGATTCGTTAGCATCGAGAGTGCAAGGCGCTTTAAATTCATGGGAAAAAGCTGTTCTTCGGCGAAGACCGAGAAGCCATTCTTTGTCATTTAAACACTGTCAAGTGCTTCGGCTTCAGAGATGCCTTTTGTTATTCCGATTGCTCTGTCTGTGCCTTTTGCCTCTCCTTCACTCTTTCCATTCTTATTATCTCTTCCTCCCTAACACTGAGGAATTAAAAACATTGAAATGCACTCACGTCCATATAAATCGTTTGTCTTTTTTAAATTCCTGAAATATATTTTAGTTCTTAGCTTTTTTTTATTTTTATTTACGGTCCTTGTGGCGCAGAACTGACCAGAAGCCCTTCATAGTTTATAATCAATAAAGCCACAATAACAAAATCAAACCCACCCACTTAAAAGTGGGTTAAACACATAAATAATAATGCAAGGGACCCATTCTGATGAGCAGAATGGGCCCAGGGGGCAGAGCGGTGTCCGGTACACAGGATAGAAGGGACCGCCGTGTTCCTGGATACCTCGAGTCAATAACCATTGCCACATGACGGTAGAAAGTGATTTTTCATGGGAGTCGTACTGAATTATAGAATGATGGTGAACCTGTGTAGCTCCTGTGTAGATGCTGTTTTTGCTTCAACACAGCCAGAGTTGGGATGAGTTTCCCACAAGGGCCACTAAACGGCAAACAATTATGGTCTGGAATGGTAGATTAGATTTAGGTAGATTTGAGAAGAGATTTGAAAAAAAGGCTCCCTTTTTCTCTGGCCCAGCCATCATTGTTGCGGTCCTGCACCCCTGATTGACAGGCAAGATGGATTCCCTAAACTAATCAGGGAATTGATTGGTCAGAAATGAGCTGGGAGCAGTCTGAAATTTCAAGTTGGCTCACACCACGGAGGCAGGTGCAGTCAACTCGAAACAGATATTCCCACAATGCATCTCACAAACGCACTAAAATAAGAGCTCCTAAGTCTTATCTACAGCACCATTAGTGGTATCAGTCCAACGGTCAGTAGACCGGTGTTTCTTCATCCTGTGGTAGGATGAGGGTACTGCAGGTTGGATTTTATACTCGAAATAGAACAACGTACGATAATAGAAAAAAAAAATTCTCAATGTATATGTTGAGACTATACATTTTATATTATTGTGGAGTCAATAGACTTTTATGGCTTGTTATTATTTAAATAATAATAAATGAAATAAAAGTAAATGAAATAGTCTCCCCATATCAGTCCACCATTTGCACATTAATGTCTTCCATTGATATGTTGTGTTAGTTGTGTGTATGCTAAATAAAAACATTGGTATCATAAGTAGTGTTGCTGACTCTTTCTTTCCACTGTTTGCCAGTCGCCGTGTTCTTCTTAGAGTAATGGTAGCGTGTAAAGGGGGCACTGGCACTCTCAGCTCCGCCGCTGCATGTGTATTTCTCTATCTCTCACTGTTTGCATACAAGGTGGTACGCGAAAGGTCTTGATGCTAATTCAGTGGAACGCCCAAAGTCAAAGGTTGCCATAGAAGACAACATACCGGCTGCTTTCCCCTCGCCGTCGTGATTCAACGTTCACTTTCTTTGCACCTGGATGTCACACCCTTGGTGGGTGAAGAACTGCCGTGGTTGTAATGTTCCCCCCATCATAGAGGCTTTTTTCACCGCACGGACTTTGAAATATGGCACGCCGACTGAGCGTGCACCTATCCCTCTCGGCATACAAAGTGTTTCTCCACGCTGATTGTCTTCTGTTTCACTAACTTTCTCATTAAAATCCCGGTACACAGCGTTATCTCATATCTATCTGCAGAAATGGAATTTGCTGTCACATTAAACAATGAAAAACTGAAACAAGAAAGTGCACTGACAGAAAAGAGAGGAACTGTATTTTTTGCCCTGCCCTAGGACAAGTTGAGCATTTTATTGAGCTGTCAAAAGCCTAAAATACCTTGGACAAATCAAGCAAATTGTGTTCACCTTAATATCTGTCAATACTAACTTGAAAGAATAAATGACGGTATTGTGTGGAAAAAAGTGTAATAGGATTCATAATGTTATCCTGTACCATACCATGTACGTTCTCCTTTAATAATTACTTTCCGGACTCCTAAATTATATAACGTTGCCATCACTCTCAGTGTCCTAATCACAGCCTGCCTCTGCTATCAATTATTGACCCCTGAGGGCTGAGATTGGTAAAGCTTCCACTATTGATTAAGGGCAGTCACATCAGTGAGGCTTAAATTATTGATCCAACCAAGGATCAGACTAGAATCTGACAAGAAAATCATTGTGCAATTGGTGGAGCAACGCAAGGACACATTCATAACTCCTCAGATTGCTTATCAAACCATATGGACGAAGGGTTTCACAGTAACATAAAACTGATGTTTTGATCAGCTCCATGGTTGACCATCTCATCTTATTAAACTCTAAAAGAGGTGGTGGTGGGCAACTTCATTAAAGTAATTTATTTGATATTGAATGGCAGATAGCATGCATCAAATAGCTAGTGACTTCAGACGCCATATGTTACCCAAGTTCCCAGCTTTAAGACGGGGGAAGGAAGGCAGGGCTAAATGATTCAGGCATCCATGCTGCAGCACTGGACCAAAACATCTGATTCTCACGGTATCAGTGTCAGTGTCAGGTGGAGATCTGGTGGGATGTGAAAATACTAAATGGTGTATGGCAGAGAAAAGGAGTGACTGGGAAATCTTCGGCAAGGTGTAAAAGAGAGCAGCAACACATTTATGGCCTCCTGCCGAGCACAGAAAAGAAGTTGAGCGTCAAGTGCATCAATTCGTAGCTCACTATCTCTCTCTGAAGATGATTAAAAACTACATCGGTGAGCATTAAATTGGCAACACATTGGCAGCAGAACACAACAACATCCAGCGCATCAGGCGAGGCGCGGTGTCACCGCTCACTGTTCTCCACCAATAGGAGAGCTGCGGGAGAGCCCACTGGCGCCGGGCCAAAGGAGCAGGTCACCTTTAAGGCTGAGTTATGCTTCCGCGTAGGGATTATGTAGTGATCACGCAATGGCCACGCAGTTGCTCGGACGCAGTCATGAGCCCGTGATGGTTCTGCGTGGGGTTTACGTGTCGAAATGCAATTCAATGCCACACCTAGAGGGACCAGATATGACCATTCTGGTCATTACATACGGATTACGAGTGAGTGAAAAAAAAAGTTTACAGAAATGAAGGCAAAAGTTATATATATACTGTATAAGTTGTCGCCAATCAGTCGAAGCATTTATCACACCGTAGCGGTGTTTAGAGTGGAAACCGGAAAAGCGATCTCCAGCGAATGTAGTTAGCGGACCAATCACAGCCAAAGCCGCTGCGTTGGTGTTGCGTCGCCTCGACGCGCGTCTAGAATTTTTGGGAGCTGCACGTCAGGCCCTTGCGGTGGACGCAAGGGGGAAGTAAAGGGTCCGTAACCCCCAGCGTTGCGTCGACGCCAGCCTTTACCGTGGACGCCGTCAGATGCATGACGTGTTCGCGGGCCTCACCAGCCTGAACAGGGGGAGTCCTACGACGCGACACGTTTACCTCGCACCACGAACGGCG
>JAXIVH010000957.1:20000-30000 GCA_036785325.1 Urophycis tenuis
CCATGAAATTCAAAGAAAAAATCCATGCATTTACATGATAAATAGGGGTGTTCCAATTTAAACGTAAATAAATAAATAAATGAAATTAATTGGAGACCGGCTCGTTTGAAAGTACGACAGGGGGGGTGAAATATAATATAATATGTTCGTCCTTCTCCCTCTATAATTAAAGTTAGTCAACCTGCCAACCCCATTATTCATCGTTCAATTCATATTAGCCGAGCTGGCTTTCAAATATCACCATTTAATTTGGAAACAACTCTATCACGCCAAGGAAACCATTGAAGTCTCGGTGACTGTCACAGTGAATGCCTTGACTTGATTTACGCTAACCTAGGGAAAGCTCAAGACTGAGAGAATGAGTTGTTATTACAGAGCCGGCAATGGTCTCTATGGCAACTCCCAACGTGAGGAAGTTTTACGTCCACATCAATCAAATGTATCCGCCCCGCATGCTGTCATAGACATAATGACATCATGTCATGATTGAATCAATTGTATTTTCTTAAGATCAACCCCCCCTCCCCGCCATCTACTAGCGGGAATCGAACCCAGGTCTCTGGAGACAACACCAACCTGTGTAACATCTTGCCCGTTAAGCAATCTGGTGAAAATATGAAAAACACCATCATATTTTTACTTGGACATTGAATATGCCGGGATGCAAAGAGAATCAATCTGCATGCCATTACATTTTTATTGCTACCTCCAGACAACTGGCAGTGCCTTGCAGTGACGACAGTGGTAGGATACATGAATCATCATATTTGCTGCCTGGCACACAATATCTCACAAAATGTAATCACATTTATTGTGAAATATACCGAAGGGAGGTGCATGTTAACGACGCATACGGAGCAAAGCAAACTGATTCCTGACAGGTCCTAAACTGTAGCGATAGCCATGAACAAAAAGTAGGAACTATTAAGAGGTGCAGGTTATTTTATAGTTGGCTAACCACAATACAACTCTAAAGTCGACCAGGTGTGGCATTTACTGACTTAGCTCACAGAAATTTCAAAATGTCAAATTTGAATATTACATAACTTTGAAATGATGTGCTTCCACTCAAGCTAGGCCCACTTGCAGATGCCATTGAAAATGTATACAAAGGTAAAATTGTCAACAAGTAAATAGAAATAATTGTCTCAAAGAGAAACTGATCGCATGGCCTTTATAGAGCCATTGAGCTGTCTAAATACCCGTTGACAAATCACCAAAATTAAAGGGATGTGTCATTTCCAAACGGATGTCTTCTCCAAAGGACCCATTCAGCAGTGCTAGTTAGGTAGAGATGTATCACCTTCCCTCGTCTTCATCAGTCCCCCTCTTGGATTCACCCTTTTATTGAGGCTAAAAACAACAAATCTCTCCCAGTCTACCTGATGCTCAATGACACTCGCTCAATGTCACCAGGAGCTGTGCATTGTGTGTAAGGAGAAGGTCAAAAACATGTGAGTATCTTAATGTATTATCATTATAATTAATGTCATTCACATGTTATTAGTTACGTTGAAACTAATTCTCACATGTTCTACATCTGAAACAGAAAGAAAGACGCTCTCAAAGAATCCTTTGGCCCCCGAGAGAAACAGCAGATGTCCTTTCTTCTGAGACTGTGTTGTTGTTTAGTTTTTACCAGATGCAGAGCCCCTGCTTAGCTGAGAAAAGAAAATCCTTTCACATCAGATAACTTTGAGTGAGTGGCAGAGTGGGGTCAACACTTCAGTCCACAGGCTTTAGAGCTCAGTGAGCTGCTGTGCATGTAATAAAACCTGCCGATAAGGAAATCCTTGAATAAAAAACCACTAGAGGATGCAACAGCGTTGCGGCTCACATGAGAATGGTGTTGAGCTGGTTGGGTTTCATCCAATACGATGTTCAATGTCAGTTGCAGTTCAACGCTGACCTTCGGCAAATTATAAAATGTCGGCCGCATTTTCATTCTAGAGACGATGGGATGATAATATGGTAACATGCTGAGAACAACCTGATGAGCTTGAATTGATATCATCATCTGAATTCGGTACTTTGGTAATCATGGCGTAAAAAGAGGGTAATACAGTGACAAGATAACGTAATGTCATTAAAAATCTAATTTTCCAGTTTATAATCACATATTGATATGAGTAATACTGAGTAATACGATAAGCAATGTGGTTGCAAGTATTAGCATATGGTGTGGAAGGTGCGCAATATGGAATAATATACTTATAGATTATGTGGACAGTGTGTCAGTTAGTGAGACAATGTAGCTTACTAACTGTAGCTCAGTATAGACAATATAACAATATATACGATAATTTAGCCTTCAAGATATCATCATTTTCAAAATGATTTTTTCAGGTGTTACTGTGTATTCACATAGCAGTTTTGTGTAATAATTTGTGTAATTTAAACCATGCACAGATAATAATGTTATTTCTAGACTATATGACAATAATCTAGATGTTATCTTCCCAGTCTAACAGCTGTCAGACTGTCTTCATTGTAATGATTCTACATATTGTAGACTTTCGAAGAATGGGAGGCTCTTGACATAACTCAAATTAAATTTGACTTGCTTAACTCAAATTCAATAAGCAGGTTTTTGACCAAATAAAGCCAGTACATTTTAGGCAGCTCAAGCTTTTCCCTGCTGCTGTCATTGGCTGAATGTATCCATCCAATCAGAGTTGGGCAGAAGTGACAGCTCCCAGAATGCACTGCTTCCATGCACGGCCTTATTAGGAGCTTTGTAATGGCTTCATCGCCCGAAGCCAAAAGAAACAACGTGTGTGTGTGTGTGTGCGTACGTGCGTGCATGCCTGTGTGTCTGTGTCTGTGAGTTTGAGAACTAGCATGCATGTACGTGAATAAAAAGCTTTTTCAATAGTTTTCAGGTGCTGAGGAGTCATCATTTATTTTCAAAATAATGACTAAGAGGGCTATTATATGAAGAAGAGTCTATTTATTATAGGGGTTTTTTTCATAAGTTAGAGTGTATCATTGTGTGTCTTTTTTCCTCCATTTTGAACACATTGCATTTACACCAAACAATAATACCAAGCAACACACACGCGCACACACACACGCACGCACACACACACACACACGCATGCACGCACACACACACACACACACACAAACAAACAAACCCACAAACCTGCACTTAGGGGTCTGAGGGCGAGGACAGCACATGAGGGTGGCAGGTCTTCCCACTGATATCTGGGGACCAGGACAGGGCTTCTGAAGCGAGCGTGAGGGAGAGAGAGGTGGAAAGCTGGGAAGCGCCAATCAATCACTGATTGGCAAAGGGTTGACTTTCTTCATGCTTATATGTATACTCAGCACTCTGATCACTCCTTGGTGATTGAGTGAGCGCTGCTGGATACAAAATTAATTACCCCAACTAAATTGATTCAATAAGGGATTCTTACATGGATGCCATTGCCTTTAGCGTATGAAAAATACATTTTGTATTATTTATCAAGGCAATTAATTTATAACAAAAAGGGGTGAGGGGAATCCATGATGCAAGGCATAATGTGCACATCAATCAGATTTGAGCTACAGATAAAATAACTTACAGTGAACCATAAATAGGGCTTTAGGTTAAAAGACATGCATTTAGCTGGGAAACACACACCATCTCAAGCTAATGCTCTGTATGTTATTACAGCAGAGAGTTTAGGCTCTGGGGGATGAGAATACATTCAAAATCTATACAAACAGCACTCTCACAAGGACAAACTAAAGCACTAGGTTCAGCAAATGGAAAACCCAGACAGCACTTCGGACTTAAAATGATTACCTGTTTAATTAAAATAAATGAAACATTTTCCATTATCAAAAGTCAAAAAAATTGTGTCAGGTCATGGAAACTGGGGACACAAGTCATCCCTGGGGCATTTTGAGTTATTCAACGATTCTTAATATGAATGATCAAATCTGACTAAAGCTCTACTCTGACTATAATGGCTATATATCTTATATTACCAGTTATTTATATTATTACCAAATAACAATATTTGGAAAATAAAACACACATACTCCAATGATGTAAACCAGTAAGCAGCATGTGTACTGTACCACCAACATGCAGTCAATCCATTATTCACCTTCAAGGGGAATAAAGTGACAGGAGTAGAGCTGAGGACCACGTGGGGATTAGACAGTAAAAGTTCCATCGCCACATCATCAAGTATTTTGTTAACACTTGGAGAAGAGAACAAACACGAAAAATGCAGCTGATTAAATTAGCTGAAGATCATTGACCCAAGGGAGCGCTAGCCAACGCGCTTTAGCTTCCAACTGAATCAAAACTCAAAGCAGGAATTAAACAGACAAACGTCACCATGGTGATGTACCTGTTCTCCCCCAGGTTATACTGTGGCGTGCGCAGCGTTGCGGCGCCGCCGTGCGCGTCCGTGTCGCGTGTCTATTTGGAGATCAAGAGCGCAGGCGTCGGAGCTCCAGTTAGCTTCGTCGCGACAGCGAGCGGGTGCCTCTGAGCGCCGCTAGGCGAACAAGCCCACGTCAAAGTGGATACAAAAGTGACAACGGCGGAGAAAGGAGAAAAAAGCCGTCGTCATTCAAGTCACGAGAACGCGACAAGATTAATTTGATCTGCGAGCCGCGCGCACACAAAACATAATCCAGAAATCGCACAGGGAAATAACTCTGCCATGACAAAGCCATCCTTTCTAACATGTTTTAACTGCTCATCGCCTTTTAATGAAAAAATCGATACCTCTCCAAAGTTGCTGAGTACGCAGCATCGCGCCGTCCAAGGTAAGAAAGACAAATACACAAGAAAATACCCAACCGTGGTGAAAAAACAGAGCGAAGGTATTTTATGTGCAGCTCCCGAGGCTGGGCCCAGCGCTACCCCAACCAACCTCCCCCCTACCATCCATCACCGAGGGGAAATACAGAAATAAAGGAAGGAATACATTATTCTATTTTAGGGAGATGTCTACAGCGTACGAGACACCATATGCTTCCATTATCCCACAACAACAACAACAACAACAACAACAGAAAAAAGACACGGCACATTTGTATGACAGCAAATTATGCTGTCAGCAGGGAATGTCATTTTTGGATGCGGGGTCAGAAGTAATGGAAAGTAATTTTCACCAGAGGCTGTTGTCCATGCAGGATAACTAGTACAACGCACGGCTGTCAGCTCAACCAGGACAAATGGGCAGAAGCCTGCTCAGATCACAGAGGTAACCTAGTTATACCAGCGCCAGGCCTTGGGACCAACACAACGCGCACTAGCCTGCAGTTTGTGTCTCACAATGGCTGCCAATGTAACCTCTGTTCATGAGCGTGTTGACGCTCAAATGATGTTCGGTCTGTGTTTCCAAGTGCGCTACAAAGACCCGGAATTATCAAAGAACAAATCCAGTTGGATAGTTATGGAAACGTCATGCTGAGTGAGGCACTGTGGCCTCCAAACGCACACCGTGAATTCATGACTCTGACACATTTGGACATATTTGAGAAGTTTCATATGATAGATGTTGCGTGATTCCTGCTAGACACCCAAAATGAAGGAGCCGGGGCGAGAGAGAGACACCAAGAGAGCAAGAGAGAGGCTGTTAGGGAGAGTAATGACGGCTACTCCCACTCAAGTAAAAAAACAAAGTTTTGCTCTCCTCTGGCTTCAAAGAGGCCAGCCTCCGAGAGCACTTTGAGACGTGGGGGTCGATGAGATCGCTATGATACTGATTAACGTGTTGAAGAGGGAAAACACGCAAAATCAATTGAAAGGGGAAATGTTACGTTCTTGATAAATGAATGATGGCTCGAAAAATAAATGGCTTTAATTTGTTTGCAGAATTAGCATGGCGAGTCAGTAACACATTGTAAACCAGTGGTACACACCGCCAACACGGCCAGCCTAAAACAAACACGCTGTCGGAGTTTGATGAAGAATCCGAAGGTTTTGCGACGAGATAATGAAAGCTTCCTAACTGTTAAGCAGTAAAGCAAGTAATTGTTTTTTCATGGTCTCAGACTTTTAAATTTAAATTATCAAGTAGAGAGATTAACAGAGCCCAATCTCATGGAGTGCAATTAAACTCCATAATGAAACTCTGGTATGGTTCACTTCCAAAGTAATCACACAACTTAATGTTCAAACTGTTTCATTTCCCCAGAATCCGCTACAATCAGAACTGTTTAAACAACTTTTGGGAAAAAGGCTCATCCAGTTCAGAAGGCTTATTTACCAAGGTATCTCACATTGCAGGGGTATTGAGACTGTAACAGCTAATGACCTCTCGCAATTGAAAAAGGTGAGAAGACAAACATATCACATACATATATAGTCCAGAGGAAAGGGAAAATACCCAAGTAGTGCTTATAAGCGGCGAATAAATTCGGTATTACATATACTCATGTAGGAGTCAAAGATTTCTATAACAAAAATATATATTCTCTCTGGTAAGGGAGGAAATAGCCCCTCTCTCAAATCAAGAAGACCATTCTCCTGTTGTCTCTTATCTGAGAGATCAAATTTTGCCTGAAATGGAAATGGTCACTGGCTGTCACTTTCATCGCAATTTCATGGCATTTTACTCCTTTTTTTTGCATTTCAGAATGCAATGGAGGCTTTTTGGGAACATTGGTCTATCTGTTGTAGAAAAGTATCAGGAAGTTCACGAAAAAGAACATTTAGTGAAAAGCATCGTGAAATGATATATCGACGTCCCGTCAAGAATAAATGATAGAGGTTAGTGACAGTTGGATAATCATGACTTTTGTCCGATATAAATACAACTCTGAGTGTCACGATTTGGACATTAAATATCAATCTCTGATCCACAACACTTGCTAAAGAAAAATGCCACCAATTAGTAATAAAAGGTTAAATATGAACAGGGGTAATTTATTGAAAGCTTGGGCAAACTATACAATGTGGATGTGTGTGTGTTTTTTTTCTATTCGTTCATTACAAAGTCCACTTCATTCAATGGCATTCAAACCTAAGAGCTTTGTTGTGTTGGCCATGTCACTGGAGGCTCTCCAGTCGCTCTAATTCAAACGTCAAGCCTCTCCGACACTTTGGGGTTCTGGAAAAAATGTCAATGACAGCATGAGAAGTTCATGGGAATATGAATGCCCTGTCTCACAGCCTGGAGTGGGCTTCATGAAAGATCAGCTGTGAACAAAATATGCTCCCAAGAAGAATGCTTGAATGAGCTTTGTTATTAATGTTATTATTAATATTGCTATAATAATTAATATAATCATGCTGGCCATGTATTACATACACTAAAAGTGCTGAGAGAATGTCTGTTCATGTGAAGTGCTTATTATGCAGGTTCTGGTTGAGTTGAATATGATGTTGATACAAAAGCCGTCAGTCTATTGATTGACTCCCAACTCGTTGAATGGTTGGCTCCCTGTGAGTTTGCCTGTGGCTGACTCTATGTGGCAGCCAATCAGGAGTCAGTAGCTGAGCTCATGGGGAAGCTGGAGGGCGGCTAAAAAGCTGATGCCCTTCTTTGGCCCCTGCTTGTGAGAGGAGTGTTGGTGCCTTTATGTGTGCACTTCTCTATGTGTGTGTGTGTGTGTGTATGTGTGTGTGTGTGTGTGTGTGTGTGTGTGTGTGTGTGTGTGTGTGTGTGTGTGCTTGTGTGTGTGTGTGCGTGTGCGTGCATGCGTGTGTGTGTTTACGCAGATGTTTGCAGACCAGAATCATACAGAATCACACATACTACATACAAACAGAATCATACTACTGTGTGTGTGTGTGTGTGTGTGTGTGTGTGTGTGTGTTTGTAGCTATGTGAACACGTGTTCCCATGTGTTTAAAATAGTAGACCAACACACACTCGCCGAGGTTGATCATCAGGATGATGACGCGTGCACTAGAGACACGCACAAGACTTGATGATTAAGTTGTGCGTCATCATCAAGTCCTCTGTGTGTGTGTGTGTGTGTGTATGTGTGTGTGTGTGTGTGTGCACGCGCACGCGCGGGGATGCGTGCCCATCTCGTGACCCTGGCTGAGCTCTTTTCCAATAAGGAAATGAGACTCCACGTGGGTCCGCCCCCCCTTCCCCCCCCCCCCCCCCCCTATTCAACGAACCATTTTCTTTTATTACTTCACCTGCACTTCCTGGAGCCACTGGGCACGCTCCCCACGCCCAGGCCCCACTCCCAGACAAGCATCGGCAGCATCTATCTTGTGGACAGGAGTGCTGACTGGCTATTACTCCTCAGCACTCCACATAAAAAGGCACCGCAATTAAACGCAATCGGGGGCCATTCGACTTTGTCAAAGGCAGAAAGGAAGGAAGCAAAGACAAGAGAGAGGGAGAGAGAGAGAGAATGATGAGTGGAGGAGAGCAAGAAAAAAGGTGAGCGAAGACATCGGTTTGGAAATAAAGCCGAAGAAGGGCGGGAGGAAGCGGAGAAGGTCCCCGGTGCGGCGCCGGGGAGATCTTTGTGTGCGGGGGGGTGGGGGCGTTTGAAATGGAGATGAAGCCGGGGAGGGCGTGTGGACGCGGCGGTGAAACCAGGGTTGATCAAGTACCTGCACCACGCCAGCACGGCGGCGAGAGGGCGTGTGTGGAACCGGAGTCTGCCCCGCCGTGCCAACACTCAGTCACTGACTCAGTCACAGACTCAGACACAGGCTCAGTCACTGACTCATTCACTGACTCAGACACAGACTCAGACACAGGCTCAGTCACTGACTCAGTCACTGACTCAGACACAGACTCAGACACAGGCTCAGTCACTGACTCATTCACTGACTCAGACACAGACTCGGTCACAGACTCAGTCACTGAGTCGGTCACAGACTCAGACACAGACACAGACACGGTCACAGACTCGGTCACAGACTCAGACACACACTCAGACACGGTCACAGACACAGTCACTGACTCAGACACACACTCAGACACAGACTCAGTCACAGACACAGTCACTGACTCAGTCACAGACTCAGACACAGACTCAGTCACAGACTCAGTCACTGACTCAGTCACAGACTCAGACACAGACTCAGTCACAGACTCAGTCACAGACGCGCCACGCTGGGCTCGCTGGCTCAGGCTCTCGCTTTGTCCCGGTGGCTTTTTGTTCTGCACACCCAATGTTTGGATTTCAATTGAGAAATAGAATTGATGGATCTGGTTCCGTTACAATGGCAAGGCGACAGACCACAATGGCTCAGAGCTAAATAATGATACGATTATAATAAATTGGCTGGACCGACTAAATGTTATTGTTTTAGACAATAACCTCAGCACCCTCTTAGGACTCTATTTATCTTGCAGTAATAGCTCATAGATGCAGAAAAGATTGTTGGTATTTGTGTATCAATAATTTACTGTCCTTTGCTTAATAAGCCTGAAACAATGTGTGTGATCCCTCCTCAGTACCATTCTGTCGTCGAGTACATTGATATTCATAGAAGTGACGTGAGGACAACAATGTCAACTTCACTGCTCATCCAACTTCTGTGCCTGGATTGAAGCACACTTTATTAGGCCCTTGCATGCAGGCCAGCACTTCACTAGACGAACACAGAGCTAGACATCCATGCACCAACATAGACACTGTATATCACTATTAAGGAGACACTTTTTTTTCCCCAAAGAGGCTAACGGAGAGTAATGAGGCAATTCTTTGAGCAGATACAGGTCAGACACCTTCAGCTCAAGGTAGGCTGCAGATATCGGGAATCGAACCGGCAACTACCATTCAGGCGCCACGCCGCCAACACAGAGTGAAACGCGTCCTCCGGTCGGCGGTTGATGATGGTGAAGAATGTGGTGGTAACAGGGGCGAGAGTGGAGCTACACCTTTGTAGTGGAGCGTGATGCGCAGAGGAGAGAGCAACATCGAATCATTACAAATGGCCGCCTGCCTCATTACACAAGCAGATCCCATTAGATATCTTTTGGAGGCCATAGAAATGTGTTGCACTGTGTGGCCCCTCTCCCTTTTGATCAGACTCACCATCAGTCTTTCTTCCTGCCTCTTTTCTTCT
>JAXIVH010000958.1:0-2500 GCA_036785325.1 Urophycis tenuis
AATGGATGTACAATATTTGTACACTGGAATAAATAACCAAATGCAGAGACAGTTACTTAAATGTATATAGTCTTACAGTTACAACCGGCCCTTTGAGGGCCACCATAATGCTGATGTGGCCCGAGGTGAAAATGAGTTTGACACCCCCTGCGTACTGGAAAGAAAAACATGACTGTCTCTGAAAATTGCACTTTCAGCATGACAACACACCTGCTAACGTCAAATTACAAGAAGCAACACGTTTCCCCAATATACATTGCATATAACTTGTTCTGAATGGACTCTGAATTGTGTCTGAACCTTCTGTGCAGTGTTTCACTCGCCAGACAACCAGCGAGATAATGTGCGCGTAATGCTCACTGCTGCTGCCTAACCCTGTTGCGCCAACGTGCGCAGATGGTAAAGTGTTTTAGTTGACAGACGTTTGTTGCAAAGTCTCCAAAATAAAAACAACATGTACAGAAAAATATGTTGATGTTTCAATATTCTGTTTTTTATGTGTGCAGTGTTTCGCTGGACAGACAACGAGCGAGCTACACAGCGCACGTAGGCCTACGGCTTAACCAGATCTTGCGCCAACGTGCGCAGCTGGTAATCAAAAGTGTTTAAGCAGACAGACGTTTGTTGCGAAGTCTCCCAAATAAAAAAGCAGGACCGTGAGAGGGGGTTCAGCACAATGAACAGCATAACAGAGCATCGAAACAAACTGACAACAAGAAATGCAGCAAACCTCCTCTTCATCAACACAGTGGGACCACCATGCAAGCAGTGGGATCCCCTTCCTCATGTACAGACTTGGCTGGGCAAAGGAAGGAGAGCTGCTCACTCATCAACAGATGAGGACGGCTACTTCAAGCCTCTTTGGAATTCATTTTGTGTGTTTTACCAAAACTTTCACTTTTCTGTTCTGTTCCCACTGTCCACAATGAAAAGTCAAGTCAACTGTTCAGCTAAAAAAAAAAAGGTAAAAATTAGAATGATTGTGTTGTTGAAATTATGTGTTTAATTTATTTGTAATCAAAAACTGATACAGGGGGATGTAAGAGATATTTACTAGTATGATAAAAGTACTACAGGGATAAGTCCTAATGAATGCTTGATAAGTAGACTATAAGAAATAATTAAGTGTATTTTTCGGTGATAGCACCGGCAAGAAATAAAAACGGCCTTCACCCCTGACTTTGTGTCAGCTCTGTGCTCGGGTCTGCAGCCATACTCCATGTGTACGACAGTATGCCTTCAAACACCATATAGTGCTGCCCCACTTTGACGCCCCTTGAAAGCAAACAAACAAGAACACATTCACCCCGAGGCCACCGGCTGCAAGTAAAAAAAAAAAAAAAAAACATCCGGCGTCATATAACATACATGATTGTGTTCTTTCTTGTGGATTTGATCGACCGAAAAGCAAAAACGTCGGTGCTAATTGTTTAGCGAGAAGGACTTGCCGCCCGCTGTGAATAGAAAATCAGCCTTAATCTCATCAATTGACAGGAACGGGCGGCAAAAACAACAACGAAGGCTGATGTCCTGTTGTTTTTCGTCTTCTCTACCTTGGCTACACACACACACACACACACACACACACATGTAGACACATGCACACACACGCACACACATGTACACACACACACACATGTAGACACATGCACACACACGCACACACGTACACACACACACACACACACACACATGCACAAACACACACATTCACTGGTGAAGGAGCTTCTCCTAACCTCAAATCAAGTTTCCAAGCGCAGTGGAAGCTCCACTGCCCCCCGCAGTGAACGCAGCGTGTCGTAGATTAAAGGAAATGTGCTTAAAATGGGGGAATCGTTAGGACACAAAATGGCCGCGGATGGAAGCAGGCGAAGGAGTCGCTGCGGGACGACACGCCCGTCGTTCGCCTGGTTTGCTGGCATGTTTTGAGGATTCCAGACACGTCAGCGGCTGACATTCACAAACCACCGAGGTGCCGCGCGGCCCCTCGCACGTCACGACCCAGTCGCCCGCTTCATCGCTCAGCGCCGGACGAAAGCGTGACTCAGTTTTTGCCTCGGAGGTTAAAATCCACGGGGAGGAGGGGGAGGGGGTCAACAGACACACGAAAACAACCCGGGACCCACTGAGACCCTGCCGCAAAGTGTCTGTAGGCCTATTGTTATCTGCCATTAGCTTCGCCATTACGTGTATTATTAGAATGACTTTTTATTATCATATCTCCCCCCCCCACCCCCCTCCAAAAAAAAAACTGCCTCATCATCGTGCTACATTCGGGGGGGGCTACAGGTTTTGTTTCACCAATAGTTACCGTGGAAACGATACGGTCTGGCAATTCTCGTCCAGTCCCTTGTCTCCTCGTCTCGCCACTTTGGGAGAGTGAAAGGCCGGGAGCCGAAACACGATATCCTGTAGCTGCTCTGCTCTCCCACCTTGACGAGCGCCGCCAAGGAGAACGCCATGGATATGAGCCCACGCACGCACACACGCACGCAAGCAC
>JAXIVH010000958.1:7500-32500 GCA_036785325.1 Urophycis tenuis
TACAATGTGGTGTCCAAATGGCTTTGTGACACCGCTGTACTTGTTACCATGTGTAGGCTGGTGGTGGTGGTGGTGGTGGTGGTGGTGGTGGTGGGGGGGTCCTGCTAATCTTTTCCCAGGGCTGTCTGCCAAGCATCAAGGCCAGCCCCCTCCCCCCCACCTCCCCCCACCCCCACTGCCCACCCAGCGAAATCGTTCTGCTCAACAGGTGGTCCGGCCGCATCGGGAGAGAAGGGCATTTGAAGACGTTTGTGTGTTTGTAAATGTGTGTGTGTGTGTGTGTGTGTGTGTGTGTGTGTGTGTGTGCCCGCACGCACGTGCATGTGTGTGTGTGTGTGTGTGTGTGTGTGTGTGTGCACTGTGGTGTCACTCGCACCTTGTTTTATTTTCCACTCACTCGCTTAGCACTGCCGCTGAAAAGCTGCAGCCACTGATGGTGTTGGTGTTGGTGGTGGTGGTGGTGTTGGTGGTGGTGGTGGTGGTGGTGGTGGTGGTGGTGGTGGTGGTGGTGGTAGATATTGCTGTGGGCATCAGGGAAAGGACAGTGTGCCAGACAGTATGTTACTTAAGCATTCTAATTGCCCCTCTCTGTGTCTCTCTCTCACTCTTTCCCTCTTGTCTCTCTCTTGTCTCTCTTTCTCTCGTTAGATCTTTCAGAGGTGCACACTCACGACAGACACACACACAAACACACACACACACAGGAGAGCCGAACTCACACACAGAAAAATATGACACAAATAGACACACAGGCACGCATATTCTCACGTAACACATGCGTGCACATAACACGTACACACCTATAGACACACATACATACATACATACACACACACACACACACACACACACACACACATGCATATTTAACAAACACATTTCACACACACACACACACACACACACACACACACACACACACACACACACACACACACACACACACGTGCACACAAGCACGAGCACATGGGTGCACACACATGAACCCGAGAATGCCACAGACAGCCCTACAGCGTGAACTTTAAGGCTTCTTTGTAGTCATGAACTATTTTGGTGGCAAGCAGCTCCTGAACCAGAGGTTACTGAACCCAATGCGGAGCACTCCATCAACCTGTTGGCGGGCCGACGACAGCTGACGTCCCACGTTTACATTCAATCAGCACCCACGAGACACCCCTGGCACGCCTGACTCTCCACCATGGATCAGGAGAGGGAGAGAGAGAGAGGGAGAGAGAGAGAGAGAGAGAGAGAGAGAGAGAGAGAGAGAGAGAGAGAGAGAGAGAGAGAGAGAGAGAGAGAGAGAAAGGGAGAGAGAGAGAGAGAGAGAGGGAGTGAAAGGCAGATTGATAAAGAGAGGGGGGTGAGACTGAGCCAATCAGAAACCACCGTTCACTCACACCAAGAGCAAAAATATAACTCAACAAAACCAAAAAAACAAGTTATAAGTATAACCAAGAGTTTAACAATTTTTTTTGGAGAAGTTTGGCACCAAGGTTCATGCTTCCTATTTTGGGACAGTACAGGCAGTGTGTGTGAAGTCATTCTATCCGCAACAGGAGCTTCAGCGGGCTAGTGATTTAAACTGCATAAAAGCATCAGTGTGGATAGCTGCCAATTACATTTTTCAAACTATAGCATTGGAATGGCCTGTCCTGGGTTCGAACCCCAGTCGGGAGGGGGGCGGGGGGGACGGGGGGGCTCTGTGAAGTTTGTATTTCACACCATAAAGACACATGCTTGGTTAAAACTCTGTAAAGCTCTGTATAAAAGGTGTCCTACTGCTCCTTTAGTGCTGCTGCTAGTGACGGGTCAAACATGGTCATTTGGTTCTGTTGGACTGAATAAGAGCAAAAATCCTCTTAAAGGGCTTCCCTTTCAAGAGACCTTTTTTCCCCAGCCGCCATATTAGGTAGTTGGATGGGTTAACCTTCTAGCTAACTTTTGGAAACCATGACGACTCAACACATTAATTCAGCATACCATTTCCCCGACCACGTAGCATTTAGAATGCATTCGGATTCGAGTTGCACAAAGATTGTACAAGGTGAACCCACCCATGTAAACAAACGGCCGCTAGTTGAGTAAGATCAATGGAGATTGGCCGTGGCGTCATTTAATTTCCCCTTACAAAAACCCCCCCCACATAAATACAGTCAATAAACTGATAGCAGGACGGTCTATACCCCCGTGAAGAGTCAGCAGCTCTCTGTGGAGACTCCACCTACACCACCGCGCGCTACGGCTGCCACGGACTTAGCGGCGACAATCAAAGAGATTTTCCAATTACAATTTTGCTGCGTTAAGTTAATCAAAAGTGAAAGTGGTGCAGCATATTTAATCGACCCCCCCCCCCCCCCCCCCCCCTCCCAACAGCTCTTCCTGTTCCTTCACCCCGGTTCACTTTAGCAAGTTTTGTCTTTCATCCCTTAGCCTCTCGCTACGGCAGCGTCAGGCTGCGTGCGGGGGGGGGGGGGGGGGGGGGGTATTTTGTGCAAGGTCGGGGTAAAACGAGCACCCACGAGTGAGCCTGGTGTTCCGGGCTAATTGGCCCTGTAGCAGTGAGGCGGCACGCAAAGGTTACGCAAATGGGTGCTGAAGCTTGATCAATGCAGTCGATCGGAGGGGGGGCCGGGGGGTTGGACCACAAAATGTGCAGATCCGGGAGGTGGTGGAAGATGTGTGTTACTGCATGGGGGGGGGACCGAGCGGAAGAGATTGAGCTCTGAGGGCAAAGGAACAACAGGAAGGTATGAGGGAGCTGAATAGAGTCAGGGAGAAAGTTGCAGTTATGAAGCTAACTATAGCTAAATGGGTGCCAACAATAACACAAGGCTGGGCTAGGGGTAGAAAAACACAATATGCATGTGTGTGTGTGTGTGCGCGCGCACGTGCGGGTGTGTGTGTGTGTGTGTGTGCGCGTGCGTGCTGTTTATGAAAAATGCCATTTTTGTGCACAGCAGAGTGACAGTGGATGTTGCGATGGAACAGAACAATTACACAATGTTTGGGCTGTTTTGGAAAGTGACCAAATCCTTTTCACTGCCGCGTCACTGATTATGGCGGTGTTCGAGACACTGTAACACACACACACACACACACACACATTCACACATGTTTATGGTGTTCAAAGCAAAATATAACAAAAGGGTATTTTCATGCTAATACTTGGTAATATTCTCATACTACTAGAATGGACTCACGCTAATACTAAGTAATATACTCATACTACTAGAATGGACTCATGTTAATACTAAGTTATATTCTCATACTACTAGAATGGACTCACGCTAATACTAAGTAATATACTCATACTACTAGAATGGACTCACACTAATACTAAGTAATATACTCATACTACTAGAATGGACTTACGCTAATACTAAGTAATATACTTCTACTTCTAGAATGGACTCACGCTAATTCAAATAACTAGCTAGATGACATGAACACAGTGCACCACGGCATAACGCTGCATATGCATCCCAGCCAAACAGGTGTTTGAGAGGACCGTAGAGGTCTGCAGCGTCTCTTCATCTGAATGTATGGCGCAAGCCATCCCACAGGGACCAATGCTTAACATGGCGGCGAGGTAATCAGAACGCGTCGGCGTAAGAGGGGCCGGTAAACGGTGGTATTCAGAGGTCCCTTCTCATTTCACACCTCTGGCCGCTGAGTGCGCCCGCCAGAGTTTGCTGCTCGCTCGCTCCGATGATAATCACACACTTGTTGTTAGTCACGATCATGAACGCCTGTCAGCTGTAAGCAGACAGCGGAGTGCCGTGGGTGCATATACTTTAGGCATAACATACGGTATATACATGTAAAACTTCTGAAAGACACAATCTGTGCCCCAATCAAACGTAATAGAAATCTACCCTCAGGTGGTGGAGCGAAAACGGAGGGAGGTGGGAAGGTGTCATTTCTAAGGTGCAACCTGTTCATTTAAAGGGAATTTTACAGCCATTTATGCGTGTACAAATCCTACACGCCGTTAATAAAATTCGACCTTCCGAAACCTAGTCGATTAAAAGACGGCCGATAGATGGGCAGATAATAAAAAAGACAATAAAATCAAGCGATAGTCACACACACGCCACGCTCCATGGAGCATTACAGGAGTAGCAGAGTAGACAGAGCAGACAGAGCAGACAGAGTAGAGAGAGTAGACAGAGCAGACAGAGTAGACAGAGTAGAGAGAGCAGACAGAGTAGACAGAGCAGACAGAGCAGAAAGAGTAGACAGAGCAGACAGAGCAGACAGAATAGACAGAGCAGACAGAGTAGACAGAGCAGACAGAGTAGACAGAGCAGACAGAGCAGACAGAGCAGACAGAGCAGACAGAGTAGACAGAGCAGACAGAGCAGACAGAGTAGACAGAGCAGACAGAGCAGACAGAGCAGACAGAGGGAGGATGAGGAACAATGCAACTTTCTTATCAGCAGCAGTCCTAAAGAAAGCTATACGTGCATGGCAGCGAGCCAAAATAACTAGATGTGAAACTTGGGACCTGGCTGCCAGACTTTCACGCCCAAGCTATGCGAAAGTACGTAATATTTTTATAAATGTTTATGTATTCATGTTTTTTTCATTTGAAAAATTCAATTCTGAAAGTGTTTACCTTAAGTGTCTCCCTGCAATGCAAACACTAAATCTCACAATGTTGAAAGATTGCATAAAAGTGGTGTGTGTGCGTGCGTGCGTGCGTGTGTGTGTGTGTGTGTGTGTGTGTGTGTGCGTGTGTGTGTGTGTGTGTGTGTGTGTGTATGTGTGTGTGTGTGTGCGTACGTGTGCATGCCTGCGAGTGCATGCATGCAAATACAAAAAGTGTTGTGAGGCACCGCTGTCTCACAACAAATGTTATTGATTATTGTTTCTGAATATTCTTCCTGCTGCTCAATGGCAACAGCATGAAGCATACATTATTGAATTACAGGCTAAACTAATTTCCCCAAAGAAATTGCTTTTAAATGGATTAGGCCAGTCAAGCCGTGATGGATGAACGCACAAACCTGATTGATGTCTGCCAATTTGAACATAGACTTCTAATTTCTGGTTTTTCCCTCAAACGACTTTGAAACTCTGGCGTGTGCCATGTCTGTCCTGTGTCCAACGCTGTGGAGGAAATTGTGTGCAAGCTGTGACCAACATGCATGTGCACTCCCTGGCGTTTCCACGCCAACAGAATGGACAAGATAGCATCAAGGCAATGTACCAAAAGACTCATCTCTCTTCTGCATATGGCTGCCCCCCTCCCCACTAAACAGTCCCCAATATAAATATATCAATATATGTGAAATCTCTCTTTCTCTCTCTCTCTCTCTCTCTCTCTCTCTCTCTCTCTCTCTCTCTCTCTCTCTCTCTCTCTCTCTCCCTCCCTCTCTCTCTCTCTCTCCCTCCCTCCCACCCTCTGTATGTGACCTATCTTGGATACACCTTGGGGACCAATGCTGTCCATTCATCCCAATGCTCCGGTGATTATTCAGTACACGATGTGCACACAGGGGGACAGCTAGCTCCCCCACCACCACCACCACCACCACCACCACCACGACTTGAAGAGAGGGACTGAAGCCGTTAACGGTTCTGTGATCGTCGCATCCACACGGCCAGGCAGCTCATGCATCTTTAACCAAACCTCTGCGCCGAGTGAAAAGGAAAGAGAAGGAAAGAAAACTAAACAAAGAGCCCCCTTGCATTGAGACCAACACGCTGTGTAGCTCTTAATGAACGCTACCATTTCCTGTGTATAGAGCAGAGGAGTCGCTTTTACAAGTTGAGTTACAGCACAGTGACTACCATTTGTTCTTACATGTCTCTGTGGGGATGGTTATGGGTGCAAGTGTGTGTGTGTGTGTGTGCATGCGTTCCCTTAAAATATGTATTGGCCCAATGTTGCTGTACACTCAACCTCGACTCTCATTTTCTTTGACATTCAAAAAGCGAAAGCAGAATCAACAAATCAATGGCGAGGTTAACCACAGGACACGCTGCGGTGCCGGCGTGTGTGTTGGGTGCATACAGAGCCGTCTGAATGCGTCATCGGGTTAATCAGTCCCTCCAGAAAAACGCGATTATGCGATCGCGTGTCCGCACATTTATGCGGGGGCCGCATTTTTTCAAAGACGCCGCACTTTCGCCGCATGAATCGCCGATTTTCGCGCAAAATGTGCGAAATATGCGGGGCTTGCGTGATTTCATAATCCCAGCATTTTCGTTGCAAAAAAGTCACATATATCTTCACAGAAAGTTGAAAAATGTTGCGTTTACTTCACACAAGAGCAGCCATTTTCCTCCTGTTGCCTTGGGAACATTATGAAGTGACGTCATCGGAAAGCTACGGAACTTGTTTTCTCATCAAAGTTTTGTAAGTTTGAGCAATGTGTTTATTAAGGTCTGAAATAAAACAAGATGAGAACTTAATTATTCCCAGCACTGTCTGTAATGTAGTTATCTTGCTTATCATAGAAAGTCATTAGAAATAAATGACTCTTTACATTAAGGTATCCTAGTGAGAACAGAGTGTTTCATTGTTTTTTTGTTATTCATTTTTTTATTATTCATTTTTGCAAGTTCCCTCAATTTTTGCAAATTGCTGCAATTTCATCGCATAAAATTGCATAAATATCCCGCATATTCCATCGCATTTTTTAAGAAAATGTGCCGCATAATCAAGGATTTTTGCCTGCAACAATCACAAAAAAAACTCCACATTTTTCTGGAAGGACTGGTTAATACATTTAATTGTGGGACATTTTGGCCAGACAAGCATCCTGATGTGAGTAACACCTGTGTGTGTGTGTGTGTGTGTGTGTGTGTGTGTGTGTGTGTGTGTGTGTGTGTGTGTGTGTGTGTGTGTGTGTGTGTGTGTGTGTGAGCGTGCATGTGTATTTTTACCCTCATTGATCCGTTTGGTGAGTTTCACCCTTCAGCCTGTCCCGCTGCAGGGCGATGCTGTCGCTGTGTGGGTGGCCCGGGGTTCTCATTGTCATGCCGCAGAACCAGCGGCAAGTCTCAGTGTCACTGGAAAAAGAGAAAATGGCTGCCATATCTGCGTGTGATGCTTTTTGGGTGGGTTTTGTTTTTTTGATTTGTTTTTGTGCTTGCATCCTCCCACTCTGTCAAAGAGCCATATTTAAGATCAGTGTGCATTATGTTCACAACAGCAGGTGAACCCTGACTACCCATAATAAGACTGAAGATGGATGGATGGATTAGCACCCGCTTGAATGGGTGCCTCACACAATACTTCATCTTTTCCTCTTTTGTTGTCGATTTAGAAGGTGCTTTTATCCGAAGAGACTTACAGTTCATTCAGATTCAGTTATCTGGTCATCATTAACCATGTAGCGTGGGTGAGGTGTCTCGTCTCAAGAACAACAGGTAGAACGACATTGGCAATCAAAGCCAGAACATTCAAGATCCCTAACCGCTAGACTCTCCAATCCCCTGTTATATTAATATTGATGGAAATCCAAATGTCTGGTACATTACCCTAAAACTTCACATCATTCATAGTTCATATAATTGACCAATTTTACACTTACACTTACTTACAAGTCCACAAATCCATTTGTATTTGGAAGCGATCACGTCATTAAAGAGCCCTTTCCCAAGGTATTTCAATAACACACCATCATTTGATACAATCCACGCGATATGGAAACACCCTCGTCGGCCATTCGGCTCTTCGGGAAGAACCCAGGGAGACCAGCTGCGTAATGAATTTCGTGTCCGGAATCTGCAATCCAGGATACGGAGACGCTTAATATAATGTGCGAGGTGATGCAAATGTAATCGGTGTGAAGCCATTAAGAAAAGACCCCCAGAAATAGCCGAGCAGCTCAGCCGCCGCACAGGCCCGGGTCTCGAAGCGAGCGGCCGTGTCGGGTCCTAATAGGTTTGAGTCAGGCGGCGCTGAGCAGCCCTCCGCGCCGCATAATGACCTGGCGGCGGCGTGCGGGGTAGCCCGGCGAGAGAGACACGAGAGAGGACATTTAGCAGAGCTCCCGGTGCAACTTGACCCCCTCTGAAAGGGCTGCACAAGAACGGGGAGCCATTTTGTGTTCCGTGTTGCCATTTAGAACTTCTACTTTCTAGTGCAAAGGTGGCAAACATGCTGTGCTGCTGTTAGATAGAAGATACGGGAGAATTGCAAAAAAGGGAATGTCTGAAAGTTCAGTCAGAGATGTTGTATACTAGCAATGGTTAACCTAGCAATTGAAATGCTTGAAACTTGTTCTGGTGACCTTCTTACTGTATTATTTAGCAGCAATGAAATGTTTCACCTTCTTCTGACAAATGTACTTATTGTAAGTGGCTTTGGATTAAAGCGTCTGCTAAATGCCCTGAATGTAAATGTAAATGTAAATGTCTGAGGATCAGACCGGGGTTCCAATAAAATGGACCAGGCCAGGCAACCAATTGGGACCAACAAAAAATGTAAATAACAAACGAATGATTAATCAATCCAATGTCTCAAGTCCAGAATAAAGTGCAATTATATGGCGAAAAATTTAGTAGGCCTAAAAAAAAAAAAAAGAAAGTCGGACTGAAAATAGTCAGGCGCCAAGACAAATATACAAGGCTGGCTGGGCTTAACAACAGCATAGACGACCCATTGTTTTAGTCTTACCCAGTCCACTTCAACCGCACAGAATAACATGCAGAGGCAAGGAAGAGTTCAGCTCAACCCTTAAAAGTTCAGTCCGAAACACGAAAGAAGCACCGTTCATGTGCTCATATTTTCCAGAACATTGCATAAGACAGAGGCGACAGTGTTGGTGGTCCCACTTTGAACGGTGACCTGTCTCAGGGTACCAGAGGACCACACAGCTACCAGGAACCCAGTGAATGATAAGACGCCCAATGCCTTCTGGTTGCAAAGGCTAAACCAAGTTCTCTCCCCACGATGGAGACGGCATGTGGAGAGACGAGGAAAACACAAGGCCATGGAGTGGTTCTGGCCCAGCTCTGGCCCGGTTCTGAGGTATGCTTCGCCGTGTTGGTGATGAAGAGGATGTTAAACTCTCTCAGACTCTGTACTGTTTCTCTGGTCATCTGTAAGGTATGCGCATATAAATCATTCCATTACACTGGTTTAACCCGCAAATAGATAAAGTTTAGCAATCTGTGTGTTAATCAAAAAAAGGTAGTTGGGTCAAACAGCAGAGTAGTTGGAATGGCTGCTGAAAATGCTAACGGAAGCCTGTTTAAAAAAGGTATCCACTTCCACCCTGCGTTTCTCCATTAGGAGGGGACACAGAGTGAGGACGCAGATTCTCCAAGTTAATGAAGGTGAGCAGCTGCTGCTCTGTCGTTGTAATTGAGATATCCTTGAGGTACAGTGCCGATTTCAGGTTCAATTAAGTGCATCAAAGCACCTTGCGGAGACCTTGTCTGGGCCGTGACAGCCAATGCATCAGGTCATGGTTTTATAGCAGCGGCCTCGCGGACTCACACAAACAAAGGGAAACGGTGGGCAGGTGACCAAAAGCATTCCAGCCTCCTACCCAGCATTCCTACCCTAATCATGGTCGTCAGCTTCTCCAGAGGCTTGACGGATTCATTATGTTGGGTTAAGGTCAACGTACAATAGTGCCTTGTATGGAACTGTAGTGAGATATTGAAAGTGAAAGCTTCGTAGTTCTACCCCCTTAATGACTGGACTAGATTTCGGAACGGATTTTGGAACCTCAGGTATAATTATAGGACAAAATTAGCAAAGTCCACACACACACACACACACTCTCATCCATCCATCCATCCATCCATCCATCCATCCATACATACATACATACAGTACATACATACATACATACATACATACATACATACATACATACATACATACATGCATGCATACATGCATAAATGCATACATACATACAGTACATACTGTACATACATACATACATACATACATGCATGCATGCATACATACATACATACATACATACATACATACATACATACATATATACATACATACACAGGCACACACACACCCCTTGCTATATCCATGCTGTACGATGCCGCTGTGAAGCATTTAACCTGCATCGGGCCTCCCTGTGTCCGAGGTGACAACGTTTCCCTGAGTCCAGCCCCAAAGCTAAATGCCAGCGCGTCTCACCGGGAAATGGTAATGACCAGGCAGGTGTGACATATCCCTTCTTTTAATCTGCTGGCTTTTTCTCTCTCCGACTGCCGGGACCCCTGGCCCCCGCGAAGCAAACGCTGCGTTACCCGGCCAGCCCTATCAGTTAATAGATTTAAAATTTTCCTTCGACTTTGTGCCTCGAAATGCTGCATTCACAACATGGCTCTGAAGCTGTCTGCAGGGAGGTAATTAAAGCCCACAGACTTCAGATAGGAGAAATTGAGCTTGTCTGAAAAGGCTAATCTTATGTAGCACAGATCTTCACCAGAACACTGCGCAAAAAAAAAACATAATTCCAACAGAAAAGTGAATAGTAACGCCAAGAAATCATTGGGACTGATTCAGGGTAAAAAAATACATCAATAAAATTTAAAAAAACAGACAGACAAGAGGAAGAAATGTTCACCTCCGTGGAGCCTTAGCTCACGGCCTCCATTCCGGATCTCAGACGGGATGACAGCGCGCTCAGAGCCTCCTCCCCTTCTCAATCGAACCCTTTTCCCCTCCGAGGAGTGGGATTCTCCCCCGGGACATACGTCAGGTCAAAGAAAACACAGAAAGCTCTCGTCAGCCACGTCGAAGAGAGAGAGAGAGAGAGAGCCACCAACGCGCTGGTGTTTGCCTGCACGCACCGACATTTTGCACAGGGCCAGGGGGGGCCGGGGGACAGGGGGCATGAGGGGGTGAGACACGCTGCCGGAGGGCAATATTATTTAAATCAGACTCAGCCCCTGTCACTCCACTTCAAAGCCCCGTCACAACGGAAGCTCTTCAGACCCGCAGTCATGAAAGCTTTAATATGGATGTACTTCCCTCCAAAACAAGGCGAAGAAGCTTGTTGAACGTTCTCGTTGTGTGTGTGTACAGGGTACATTATACAGCAAGGACACGGCCTGTATACAGCACAGGCCGGTCATTACCGCAAAGTGAAAACGGACCAGTTGAATCCCCCCGAGAGGGGATTGCATTCGTAAGAATGAGCGGCTCTCTGTCGGTTATTGTGTTTATTACACGGCTACTTAACCGCACAAGCCAATATTTTGACATGGAATATAAATAACATGAAAATTAATATTGATTCAAAAATAATTTTATTGCTGCCACAATCAAACATTGTGTTGGGATTCTATGAAAATGTCATCCATAGCAACAGTCTGTTATTCATAGCGGCGGTCTGCTGTTTAGAAATAATGGATAATGACATAATCGGCCAATCGGTATCGACTATTCAACAAAGCTGTGTAATAAAGAAACAGAAGTATGGGAACGTTAGCTGTTGCGCTGTGCACATAGGAACTCTACTTTGACGTGCGGGCAAAAAGATGGCAGGTGGCAAAATGGTAAGTAACAACTAGAGAAATAAATTGATATTGTTGGGAAGAGGAAAAAAGGAACTAATCTGATCCAGACTGCAAACAGGAAGGGCAGAGGAGTGCTGCATTATGAATGACTCCAGGTGTTTTCATTCATTTCAAGGAATAGCCTGAAATTCAGTTTTCATCTAAAGTGGAAGGGGTGCAAGCCCCCGTGTGACCTTCAAGAGTACAGTAATCCGAGAGAGCAGACCACTAAAACATCCCTCCACCGCAGCAATGTCCTGGGCTTCAAACACTGGCCTGTCAGGACAATCAAAATGTACACGACGGTGGCTCAGTGGTTAGAGTGGGTGGACAACAGAGCGGGTCGTCCACCAATCGTAGTTCGATCCCCTCGATTCCCCTCCTCCGACTGTCCGCATGTCGAAGTGTCCTTGAGCAAAACACTGAACCCCATCTTGCTCCCCGGGCGCTGAACCTAGCAGCACACTTCTTCTATGTACCATAGGATGGGTCAAATGCAGAGAGTATATTTTGTTCCCATATCTAAAAAAATACTGGGAATGACTCAAATTGAATCTAATCTAATATAGAGTCTTATTCAGACTATAACATTCTCCATGTTGGCTGAGCCAAGCCTTCACGTCTAAATCGGGCAGTAGAGTAGAAGAAGTCATATCATCTGAAAAATAAAAAAAGAATGTTCTTCTGCCAGGCAGGTTTTTTTTTTTTTTTTAATAAGTCCACCAAGACCCTGGGGGTGCTGGAGTCCACCCGGGGGTCAGTGGGCTCCATCTTAGGACCAATCTCACAGTCCCCGGGGACTGAAAATCAAAATCCTGACCCTGACAATGAAGCCGAACCCTGAACCTAACCGCGGCTCAGCTAAAAGCCGATGGAAGCCCAGTGGGATGCTCGACAATAATACGAGCTTGAAGCTGCACAAATATAACAATACAATTCCCTCTCTTTGGTGTTAAAAGTGGAAACACACACACACACACACATACACACTTCTCATTATATCACAGACACCTTTACACTATGACATTATATTGGAGTGCTGCTGGTAGGCTTTAGCAGCTTCATAGGCCTACATATATCTGCACAGCAATAATAAGGGAACCTCTGCAATGGAAATGGGTTGTGATGGTTTTGACAACATTTTGATGGGTATAAGGTATAAGTGTACGTCTCTATCTCAACGACTGCGCGCGGAGAATGATTCCCCTGCTTTCTTTGTGCTGAGGTCAAAGATACCTTTGATACCTTTGATACCTTTGAGGTCAAAGATACCTTTGACCTCAGCACAAAGAAAACAGGGGAATCATTGGGATTCAAAGCAGAGCTGCACATTTGTGTCAATGTAACAAAAGAGTGCAAAAACATGTCTGGGAGATTTTCTCGGAATGACAGAAAAAAACTCTCGACAGCGGCAGTGAAAGGGCAGAATTATTGCACCCAGACATTAAGACCATGGCATCATCATTCGATCAAGGTGTTGCTTTCCGTTCTCCGGCTCCCCTAAAGCCTCCAGAATGTCAACAGGTGGTCATGAAAGGCCATGAGAGGTGACCTGACATAAAATATACATACGGCCAATATCACAATAATATGCTTCCACATGCGTTATCCAGGGAGGTGGGGCTTGAGGACGGGGAGGGCACAAACACCCTCAGAGTTCCTCTCGCCAGACGTGATCACAAACAGGCTGGCCTCCAACAGGGAGGGAATGACGTTGCAAATAATCCGAACGGGGCGGCGGGGAAAGACTGACAGCTTGAATTAAAACAATGGAAGGCCACGGGGAGAAGGCACGGCGGCGCAGGACAGAAATGCGCAGGCCGCAAACGAACAAGAGACCCCGAGAGACGAGACCGAGCCGAGCGCACCGGAGCGTCTGTTAGAACGCCGCGGTCGGGGGAGTCTCCGTCACCGCAGTTATTAAGTATGAATTTGTGAATCGTTTCGTGTAATTCGCCGAAAATACGCGTGACGTCTTCAAACCGGCTTATCTTGTTTTGTGTGTTGGCGATGACTGTTTTTGTTTTATTGTGTGCGTGCGCCAATGTTTTCTTTGGCTTACTTTAATGTTGTTATCAAAGGGTCTGGCAACCATTTTCCTTTGTGGCAAGGCCCGACAACAGTGTGAGGCAGGCTTATTGTTCTCTGTTGCTTATTGGGGATCTTTATGTGCTGTGATCTGTTCTCGTTGAGTGTCTTGTGGTTTTGATTAGATACGTCGTAAGTTACATTTATAGTCCTCTTATCCTTGACTTGTTTGCTATGCCGTAAGTAGCCCCACTAGCTTGTGTTAGATCAATCTCTTTGATTTATTTAACAGTACTGTGTTAACATCAGATACTGTGGAAATAAAGTACTATTGCCCTATTCTGCCCTAATCAGCCTCTGGTCCTTTTTACTCTGGACCCAGACCTGTTTGAGGGATAACTCACTGTAATATGTGTAATATGTGTCATAACTTGCTGACTCGCACACAGATTACATGGTAATACGGGGGGATAGGTTATTATGACTTATCCATCACTCATCACTGATACATTAATGACTAGACTAGATGTCCGAACAAATCACGGATACATTTAGTCCCCATTTGTAAATTAAGTTCAGTAGTTCCCAGGGCTGTTTTATATGTGGAGATTAAAATAGATGGAGCACTTTAAAGGGTTGACATCATAATTGATCTTACTGTAGGTCTTTCAAGCCGCTCCTCATTTCACCAAGTGCTGCTCGCTCCAAGCTCCCTCCTGAGACGCCACGCTGAGCTGGGATCTCACGGCAATTGCTCTGTGGCCGAGGAAAGTCAGTGTCCGCTCCCCTGGCGAAACACACGCTTTGAGTCTGAATATTATTCCAGCTTTCTAGTGCCTAAGGAATCAAAGGATAACCAACCAACTGAAGTAACACAAAGAGAAGACAAGAGAAATAATCTGAAGTCCACTGGAGAAATGCTGAGCCCCTGAAATTGGAAAAATCTGGACTGAAGATTACAAAAAAAAACCTGACATACACTCGTGTCAATAGTTGGTGAAGTCTAAAGCTGCAGGCCAAGTTAGTGTTTGCCAAAATGAACATTTCAACTGTCGAAACACAGTTGAAGGTCTGTTTTTCAGACCCATGTCTTCAAATCGACACCAACTATGATTAAATTATTATAAGATGGAGGCAATCTGTGCAGTTTGATAATGTTTTTGGAATGGATGCATTACAATGGGATTTCTGGTGTCAGCAATAAGCAAGCCTGCTGGGTGACAAATCTCCCTCGCAGGGAAAGGAAACCTTCTCTGGTTTAAAGCCCCATCTGCTTTTTGTCACAAATGTGTTCAAACGGATTGCCGATGCAACATATGGATTTAAGAGAAAACACTGTGTGGGAAAGTACAGTTCCCATAAACACATAAAGATAGAAAATGGGAAATGATCTCAGATTTGAGATCAGATCAGTTCAGTTCAGATCTCAGAGTGGAAAGAACTGGGTAAAAAAAAGTCTTTTTTATCAGTCGTCCCTTACTGTACTTATTATTCAGTCATTTGAATCTCAATGCCTGGAGAGGAAAATGTCGGGGTGTTAACCACACCCTCACAACACCCCCACAACAGCCCTGTGAGGACGAGGGCTCCATTAGGAGGAGAGACGGGAGCTGATTACACGACAGATCAATCTTGTTTCTCCCAGCAAGCATCCAGGAGGTGGCACGAAGCTTCAGTGATGCACATCATGATATGAGATTTATATATATATATATATATATATATACTTTAGATACATTACACATTAGCATAAATATCCCCTCTGTAGCCATGAAGAGCTGGCCAAAAATTAGGATTAGGTGGACAGGCAGACTGAAGTACAATTCAAAGAGCTCCTTCAAGGTGATGAGTGTATTCAGCTCATCATCAGAAAGGTTCTGGGTTCCACGGCCCGTATCTGAATTCACAATCAATCTGCTTTTGCGGAGCAAGGAGAAGAAAAATAACTAAATAAATAAATAAACGACAGCTAAATGACATGATGTTAAAACGTGTTTGACGAGTGAACGTGGCCTCTGGTGAGCTTTGGTGTTGACTGATTGCACCACGCGAAGAACAGACCGCACTGGATTTTTACACATTCATAAACTGCCACCGCAGGGGGACCCTCTGTCCACCGCAGCTCAGACGTCACCCCCGGGTTCTGGTGCAGGCTTCACCGCCAGCTGAGGCAACATTCGGGCTCCAGTCGCGGTTCCACGTGCGGTTCCTCCGGGTCCTCATTCTTTTTGTTTGTCTTTCCCACCGTGAAATTGTGGTGAGTAACTTGACACTGTGAAGCAATACGCAGAGAGCCACATCGTCACACAAACGCAGTGGGCACGTGCACACGCACACACACACACACGCACACGCACACACACACACACACGCACACACACACACAAACACACACATGCTCGGGGGGTCATTTGTGATACGAGACGGTGAGGGGCTGTGGTGTTAAGGGGGCACTTATTTATCCCCCCCCCCCCCCCCCCCCCCCTCCCCCGGAATTCTTTGTTGTGTTTGGTAATACAACATCTGCGCTAAAAAGTAGCCCACCAGGCCTCATTTCCTGCAGATTCCCCGACACCGCCGTCTCCTGTTCCCGGGCCAAGATGGGGAATTTGAATTTAAGACGGCAAAGAAGAGAAGAACGGAAAAAAAACAAAACCGACTGACTCCTGACTGACTGATCGAACGCGGCAGCAGAGGGTTCGACCCCCCCCCCACCACCCCCCTCCCCCCCCCCCCCCCCCACTCCCCCTTTCTCCTGGTTCCCGTGGGGACCGCTCGGACCACTCGGCTGTCGGGGGGGGGTTAAGGCTCGGCTGTCCGCCTCGATGTGCCTCCCCCTCTCGTCGGCTTTTTTTTTCCACCCCCCCCGACGCATTTTCATCATCGCTGCTAACGGCGCGCCTTCACGGGGCGGAGAGAGAGACCCACGGCGCCGTCAACCCCGTCAACCCCCACCACCCCCCCCCCCCCCCCCCGCCCAGCGAGAGTCGCTCGGCTGTCAGACGGCGGCACCCTCGGTGACCCCCTCATCCACGCGCCGGATGAGGGGGTGGGGTGGGGTGGGGGGCGCGGCGGCCATGACGGCAATGGTGGGAGGTTGAACGGGGGGCAACACGCTTCAGGGTTTTGGGGGGGGGGGGGGGGGGGGGGGTTGTCCCGAGCACTGCAGTGCAGACGGTTCAATCGTGGGCGTGTCTGGCGGAGACAATCTTTTGGACCGTTTATTGGAAAAACTAAAACTAACTTTGATAGGGGGGAGAAGATGATGAAGAAGAGGTTGCAGTTTGGAGGCGGGTTTCGTCAACGCAACTTCGATGCAACTTTAGGAATTCTCTGCACTACTACGAGTAAACGTAAGTCCTAACAGATGGAACATCAAATGACACGTTGAAGGAATGCAGAAGTAATGACCACACAGCTGGGTATTTGCATCTGACCAGTTTATGAAAATCTCATTGATCATCGTCACGGTCGTCGTTGGACGCTGACGTCAGCCATTGGTTGAAATCCTGAGGTGGATCGGCAGAGGGCCGGGTCCTCAGCAACCAATCAGAGTGTCAAAATACACGCCTGACTTCCGGTGCGCCTCGCAGGCAAATCGGGACTGTTCCACCACATCACAGGTTAACGCGCACAAAAAACAGTCGCCAGGAACTCTTTCCCTCTGCGGTCACTCTGACAGCTCCCAGTAAACACCTCGCATAGCGCAGCGCCATGCAAGCCCACTCGCTAACAGACGTTTTTTTTCGGTTTCGACCATTGATGGCCTTGAATGCGTTTCAGGTTACAGGAGGAAGGCGGCCGTGTTGTTTTCCCCATGGTTACGACCCACAACAACTGTGTGATTCACTGTACAGCCAGTGCCGTCGCTGCATCCGAGAGTTACAGCGCAGATGCTGTGTATGGAAGGCCGGCCGTGACATTATACTGTGGAAGTCCCAGAAGCTGCCCAGGCGGAGCTCCACACACATACAGATACGGGATGCATGCATTTTTAAAATGTTGCAATGAGACATTTCGCGCAATCTCTTGGTTTCCAGTTCAGTGTTGTTTATTTAGCATCCGGAGGGAAACAACCGGCTGCAGAATATAGATTTACAACTCCCCGCCGCCATCCATGTTTCTCATGTGTTTGTGTTTATTTGTGTATTTGGGTGTTTGTGCCGTGCATCTAATTGTGTCTTGTGTGAATGTGTGTGTGTGTGTGGGTGTGTGTGTGGGTGTGGATGTGGGTGTGGGTGTGTGTGTGTGTGTGCGCGCCTCATAATGTGTGCAGGAACCCGTCGGCAAAGGAAGACACTTAACAATGCAAGTGTGTGTGTGTGTGTGTGTGTGTGTGTGTGGGTGTGTGTGTGTGTGTGTGTGTGTGTGTGTGTGTGTGTGTGTGCGTGTGTGCGTGGGTGTTCATGGTGTGTATAAGAGCACGTAGTAAACTGAGCCTTTTTGGCGTTCACCACTGAGATGTTAAAGCATTGTGACATCATGTATCACATCAATTTTAATGGCATGTAAAACCTTTCCATAAACTTTGATAGCAGTCCTTAGATTCTTTTTTTTTCAAACAACAGATTTAAAGGAGTAAACAAATACAGACCGAGCAAAATGTACCTTAGTGGCGATGTTAAAAATAGACAGCGTAGGCCTATTGATGGAAGAGCGAAGACTGTCATCAGTGCAAGCCAATCAGTTATGATTGATTAAGTTTGTTGTTGTCGTTTTCTCTGTTTGGTCGACGTACACACAATCATTGATTGAATGCAAACTCTCTCACACACACAAACACACACACACACACACACACACACACACACACATGCACCTGTGACTCTCATCTTTACCATAATGCGATGTGAGAGGTTTACCTCGCTGCAGAGCACTCCCAATGTATTTGCATTGACAAGCCGCCAAAACAGTCATTTTGCTCATTACCGCGCAATATGTGAGTTAGTGGCCCCAGTCAGCCGAGCGCTTGAAAACCTCGGCCCGTCCGGGGTCTCTGTTAGGTGAAGGGCTGGCCAATAGCAGGCTCAATTTCTCACAACACTATTACCGTCTCTGCCTCTAACTTCAATTTACATTTGTTTTTTAACCAGAGGCTTTTATAACAAAGTGATGTGGGAGTTATGTTGAGAACAAACAAGTCAACACAATCCATATGGGAGGCAATTAAAGACTTAAAGTGTGTTCCCAGGGTTTCCAAAATAGCTATCGAAGATAAGTGCGCGATTGCTGTGGGAATCAAAAGGTAAGGCTTGTTGTTTTGTGTGGTTATTTATCTCAAGTCAACAATCACAACAAATCACGCAAGTTTGATCAGTGGAACAAGGTTCACTCACAAGTTTTTAGTCATTATAAACAACTTACAAACATAAATATACATTTGCAGATGATTAAGTATTGCAGTAAGTATAAACAGTGAATAAGTGCTCTGTTGACATACAGTCAGTGACATAAAGTAATCAGTAAACTTTAAGCTAATCATGAAATTATCATAAACAAATCATAAGTAAATGATAAATTAGGTAAATTAAGTAATTACTTGATATACTGTATATCACTTGTAAGAAATGAAAACATTTGACATCTCATCCCTGTTGCCTATAGCATCAGTCGGTACACTTGTTCATCAGGAACTAATGATGAACAAATGATTGGCAAATATCCCTATGTCGTTTGTTTTTAAGCTAATAATCGTTAGTAAATGATAGGGATGCACCGATACCACTTTTTTGCAAACCGATACAACACAGATACTTTTATTTGTGTACTTGCCGAAACCGAGTACCGATACTAGTACTTTCTAGATTTGGTCTCTATGAAAGAAGTGCAATTCATTTGAAGGCAGATTTTATTTTCTCCTCTGAAGATTATGTCAAGTCTTTAATTAGGCTATACCAAATGAACAGGCTATTCCAAGCCAAAACTAGACAGAGCTTTCTGGTTTTAACAAAAAAGCCTTCAAAGACAAAATGCCATCACATTAGACAAAATGTAAATATAACCAGATAAAGCAAATAACAACAAAAATAATCACAAAAAGTTATCAGAACTATTGCTTAATAAGCACATTATCACGTTTCAGTTATCAAAAGTCTCCTTCTTCCAAGTACACAAACCATGTGGCACTATTCCCATGTTTCTTCAGAAAGGCTAAACAAATCAACAAACTATGTTGTCAAATGACTATCAACGCGTGATCACGAGGCGTCAACGTGATTTTTCACTCTACACCTTTGGCAACATCACATCGGTGATGTAGAGGCGACTGGGAATCTCATATCTGGGCTCTAGCACTTCCAGAAAATGGCGAAATCCGACATTATCAACAACTGAAAGTGGCTGGTCATCGAGCGCTGAAGTGAGTAAGTGCCTCTGTTATTTTTAATGCCCGTGAGTTGTCTTTGGACATTTTCTCTCGCTTTTGCAAGACGTCATAAGGCTGGCTGCTTTGGTCTTGCGCCACTAGCATTAGCATTAGTAAACTCTGTGTACTTAGCACTATGGTGCGTCTTAAGATGTTTTATCAGATTGCTTGTATTAAAGTAAGTACTTTTCTTTCCGCCTCTTGACACCGTAGCATTACAGATCTTACACTCTGCCTTACTCCTGTCGTCATCCTTTATCTTAAAATATGCCCAAATTACCGACATGACTTAGCCTACTGTTCCGTCTTTTCACAGCAAACTTTCACACACACGAGCCTTTGGCAGAATCTCAGAGTTTCTGCTCATTATCTCCCCCCAATTAGTTAGGTAGGACAACTCATCTCTGCATACGGCCGGTTTGATGTAGGCTACTGGCATAGTGGTATCGGTGCGTGGTATCGGCAATTAAAAAACGAATACGAGTAGGAGTATTTTAATGAAGTGCCGGCCAGATACCCGATACTGGTATCGGTATCGATGCATCCCTAGTAAATGATTTACAGATCCAGTTGGGTCGGTGTTAAGGGAACACTCGCAAGCACAGAGACTTTGGTTCTGTGAGGCGTGGGTGGCAATAACATGAACCTCTGAGCCAGTTAGAACCTGGAGCTCCTCACATGCAGGTGAACCGCAGCTAAATGACTCCATGTGTGTCGGGGAACACAGCTGTCTGTGCCCTACCCAGGCCTGCAGGAGCAGTCCGCACTCACAAGCACCGCAGCGCAAGCCGCATAGTCTTCCCTACCTGTTATGAATGATTTGTAAACGTGCGGCCTAATCATTTGCAAAGCTTTTTGCGTTCCCCTCATCTAAAGTGTACAACGATTCATCGCACGTAAATGTGACACATTTTGTAAACAATTCATCGCACGTAAATGACTTGCAAATCATTCTTAATTATTGATCATCTACAAATGTATATTCATGTTTTGTTAATGATCATAAACTAGATAGACAATCATTATTAACTAAAGGCTTATGAATGACTTATAAGTGAACGTTATTCTAAAGTGTTATCATTTGGTCTGAAAAAGACGCAAGGGGTAAGAGTCACGGCAATGAAACGCAAGTCTCCCAGCTTTGACCAAAACAAAAAACTTGTTCAACATTTCGCCTTTTCAGAGGGGGTCACCCCACCTCAATCTTGAACCCTCCCTGAAGGTATTCAGCTGAAATCAGTGAATGACTGATGCTGGTCAGAGACACACACGCTTGCTTCTGAGTGTGCTCCTGTCCTCCCTTGGAAGTCACGATATTGATGACCCAGAGCTAGTCGTCTCTCTCGCTGGGCTTTTAATGTGCACTTAGGCCTCTCAGCAATTTAACAGCTGCTGAGTGGACTGGCTAATGAAAAAATAAATAGAAAGCTGGCAATGGCAGGATGAAAAAGTTGAGCACAGAGTACAGTCATTTACACAAAGGAGCCGAAGAGGATGGTTTCAAGATCATTTTGGGTGGAATATTCCGGAACACTGGTTTTGGTTCCAAATTTCGGAGAACGGTAAATCGATAAATGTTGCGGTAAATTATGCAGACGCCGTATTCAACGTTTACTTGAAGGGAAAATCGGGATGAAAGAAAGTGGGGCTGGAATTAAAGGATTTATATGTTACAGCAGGTAGTCAGACTTCAGAGTCATGTCTAAAGTCTAATGGCAGGCAAGCTTAAATCTTTCACTACCTTTCACTTTATATTTGTTTCAAGCAATCATATCGCTGGAGACGCGGACGCTGCAAGCACGCAATTGGCAGAAACAGAAACTCGGTCGGCAGAAGTAAACTGTAAAAGGAAAAAGTGCCTAAAGCTTTCAAATCAGCACCGCGGCGATTGATGATGACGATGACAATTCATCAACCCAAAATCAACAGTGAAATCCCCCTTCGGGAAAGGAAGCAATCCACTCACACGAATGAGTTTTCTTTGGTGGAACATCTTTGCTGGCGGGAGGACAAATCAATATCTACGTATAAAAAGAGAAAAGGACACAGTGCTATAGGGAGAAAAAACACTAAAGGGGCCACCTGCCAGTGGAGCAGCCGATACAGAGCTGACAGCGTCCTACAGAGACTCACCGTGGCCATCACCATGAGTCCTACAGAGACTCACCGTGGCCATCACCATGAGTCCTACAGAGACTCACCACGGCCATCACCATGAGTCCTACAGAGACTCACCACGGCCATCACCATGAGTCCTACAGAGACTCACCGTGGCCATCACCATGAGTCCTACAGAGACTCACCGTGGCCATCACCATGAGTCCTACAGAGACTCACCACGGCCATCACCATGAGTCCTACAGAGACTCACCACGGCCATCACCATGAGTCCTACAGAGACTCACCACGGCCATCACCATGAGTCCTACAGAGACTCACCACGGCCATCACCATGAGTCCTACAGAGACTCACCACGGCCATCACCATGAGTCCTACAGAGACTCACCACGGCCATCACCATGAGTCCTACAGAGACTCACCACGGCCATCACCATGAGTCCTACAGAGACTCACCACGGCCATCACCATGAGTCCTACAGAGACTCACCACGGCCATCACCATGAGTCCTACAGAGACTCACCACGGCCATCACCATGAGTCCTACAGAGACTGACCGTGGCCAGGCGCCCCCGGGCGTTGAGTGGGAGACATCCCGGGCAGTAACAAACAAAAGGGGATGCGCACGTGCACTAGAGTGCGGATCGGGCCAGAATTTTCTGTCCCGAGCCCGGCCGGCGTCCGACAGAACGGTAACCGAACCCGACCAGAGCCCCGACAGGCATCAAGCTTTTTATGTCCGAACCCAACACAGTTAGTCTTTTTTTTCATACTAATTTACTTCTGTGTTTATGAAAGCCCGCCTTTATGAAGCAAGTGCAAGGCATTTGGAAATGTCAACAAACAGATGAGTGCAACATGCGCGGGCTAACGTGCGGATAAATTAAAGTTTCCAAATCGTGCAGATGTGGCCAAGCATAATTTCTCAAATATTTGTCCGAACCCGACCCAGCATGTCGGGTCCCGTCCGGTCCTATCGGGTCCCGTCGGGCTCGGGTCGGGCATCCATCCTGAAGCGTGCACACACCCCTGAGCAAGCCCAGACTCCGCATCGCCATATAAACTCAGTGTCTCTCGGACTTCGACCTCCGACCTACATTCCTGCAGACCGTGTCCATGCACTCCTTAAGTGCGAGAGTCCCATACGGACCTCTCCGCTGTTACAAGGGCGGTTTTTTGTTTTGTTTTGTTTTTTTTCCACTAAACCACCAGGTCCATTTCTATAGGTCTGTTATTTCCCCGGCTCTCCGGGTTAATGAGCCTGCCTCGCTATACCTCCCGCCTCGCATGATTTGAATGCTTTGAACGTGGAACGCTTCACACGTTCACGCCGCGCCGCCATACCAATTCCGTATGGTCCGTTCAAGGACTTTGGCGTATTGGCAAGCACGTCACGTTTGCCGCTCGCATTTTCTGCAAGAGGGCAGTTCCTTATTAATCCCTCTGTAACAATGTCCGCAGATTAGCATCAGCGAGTGCTTTCATTTCACGAGATACGAGTCCGCGTCTGCTGACTTTGTGACGTCTCGCACATGGAGAACAAAGGGCTGTGGGTGTGGATTTTCTGAAGGTCATGACATTCACGCGAACTCAAAGCAGACAAAAAGTGTGTCGGAAGTGAGAAGAGGCGGACCCGCATTCACACCTGGTGCTGAAATAGAAGGCGGAAATCTACTTCAGATTGAGGGTTGAAGCCGGCCAGTGCCATTCCCTCTGTGAGTCATGTAGGAACACAGTTTCCATGCCGTGAGAAAGGCTTACGTCACACAGCTTAAGCGACTTAATTGTAATGGGTGTCGAAACGATTCCCCAATGACTCCTGAAACTGCTTGTTGAGGATCAATCCCTTCGCGGGGGCTTTTGTCGAGGGGAAACACACAAGACCCGGGTTCGAATCTTGTCATAGCACGTTAGCCGTGCACTGTGTGTGTATTTTAACACCTCGCCTTCCTCGTCACCCCAGATCCCGCCGAGAATCCAAATCCTTTGTCTGACAAGAGAGAGAGAGAGAGAGAGAGAGAGAGAGAGAGAGAGAGAGAGAGAGAGAGAGAGAGAGAGAGAGACGCATGCTTTCGGTGTTCGCTTAATGTTCAGATAAGTGACTTTGAAATGGGCGCCCCCCCCCCCCGCTGGAACGGGTAGACTCCTCTAATTAAACTCTTTGCCGCAATCTGGGACTCACAGCCGGGCCACCATTACAGGAGCCGTTTATAGCGGCAATCACACGTAATGAGGGACAACTTACAGGCTCCTCTTCAAATAACCTTTCCCAAGATAATTATGGCATTAGCCAAATTACAGAAAGACTTCACTGTGCCCTCTGCCTGTTGGTTTTTTTCCCCCGCTGCATAATATTGTCATCGAAGTGAGGATCTGCAAGGCCTCTGTGTCCATAATGTATGACATAAGTGTGGTGGAGTGGACTCCTGTTGTAAAATACATATAGGGTGCGTTCCGATGGCGTCATAGTGGACTGCGAGGTGGACTGTGCAGAGTGTTCAGCCATTTTAAGTGAGAGTCCATTCCGTTGGTATTAAGAGTGGAACTGCACAGCAGGCAGGGGGCTAAGGGAACATAGCTGCAGCACTTCCCCCATGAAGAGAGGCAACTGTTAAAGTGACGCGTCAGTGCGAGAGTCCCAAAGTCATCAAAATAAACTTCTAACATTAGAATATGTTACCCACAGGCAACAGGAGTTTGACCATATTTATTTTGTAGAGGGATTGTCAATTGTTTTGAGGGATGTTAGTTGTGTGAGCATGCCATAAGCATCCTATTTCTTAACTTGAGGAACAAAAATGTAATCAAAGTGTGACGTTGACTGTCTGCTGTTGATAACGTATACGCAGGGTGTTCCAAATGAAACCGTTAAGAACGAGTACCCCTTTGTCGAGTACCCCTTGACTTCTGTACTCTGCAACTAAGGTAACTAAGGGAGTATAGAGTATGGGGAACTTTGCAATCAGAACGCGACCTTTATGCAGTAAGAGGC
>JAXIVH010000959.1:12500-15000 GCA_036785325.1 Urophycis tenuis
CTTGGTCCCCCATGGGCTGAGGCCCCCCCATCAGACCCCCGGGGTGTGGGCAAGGTCCCAGGGGTCCCAGGGCCCCACACCGGCCTGGTCCCCCACGCTTGCGGGCTTCATATCTGCTTGGACCACCACGGACCACCATGGACCACTATGGGTAGGCCCCGCTCACCCTGGGTCCGTGCGAAAAGCCCCCGGGCCCAGGGCCCCCTATGGGCCTATAGGGCCGGGGCCACCTTGGTCCCCCATGGGCTGAGGCCCCCCCATCAGACCCCCGGGGGTGGGCCAGGTCCCAGGGCTCCCAGGGCCCCACACCGGCCTGGTCCCCCACGGTGGCGGGCTTCATATCTGCGTGGACCACCACGGACCACCATGGACCACTATGGGTAGGCCCAGCTCACCCTGGGTCCATGCGAAAAGCCCCCGGGCCCAGGCTCCCCTATGGGCCTATAGGGCCGGGACCACCTTGATCCCCCATGGGCTGAGGCCCCCCCATCGGACCCCCGGGGGTGGGCCAGGTCCCAGGGGTCCCAGGGCCCCACACCGGCCTGGTCCCCCACGCTTGCGGGCTACACATCTGCCCAGACCACCATGGACCACTATGGGTAGGCCCCGCTCACCCTGGGTCCATGTGAAAAGGCCCAGGGCCCAGGGCCCCCTATGGGCCTATAGGGCCGGGGCCACCTTGGTCCCCCATGGGCTGAGGCCCCCCCATCAGACCCCCGGGGGTGGGCAAGGTCCCAGGGGTCCCAGGGCCCCACACCGGCCTGGTCCCCCACGCTTGCGGGCTTCATATCTGCTTGGACCACCACGGACCACCATGGACCACTATGGGTAGGCCCCGCTCACCCTGGGTCCGTGCGAAAAGCCCCCGGGCCCAGGGCCCCCTATGGGCCTATAGGGCCGGGGCCACCTTGGTCCCCCATGGGCTGAGGCCCCCCCATCAGACCCCCGGGTCTGGGCCAGGTCCCAGGGCTCCCAGGGCCCCACACCGGCCTGGTCCCCCACGCTTGCGGGCTACACATCTGCCCGGACCACCACGGACCACCGTGGACCACTATGGGTAGGCCCCGCTCACCCTGGGTCCGTGCGAAAAGGCCCAGGGCCCAGGGCCCCCTATGGGCCTATAGGGCCGGGGCCACCTTGGTCCCCCATGGGCTGAGGCCCCCCCATCGGACCCCCGGGGGTGGGCCAGGTCCCAGGGCTCCCAGGGCCCCACACCGGCCTGGTCCCCCACGCTTGCGGGCTTCATATCTGCTTGGACCACCACGGACCACCGTGGACCACTATGGGTAGGCCCCGCTCACCCTGGGTCCGTGCGAAAAGCCCCCGGGCCCAGGGCCCCCTATGGGCCTATAGGGCCGGGACCACCTTTGTCCCCCATGGGCTGAGGCCCCCCCATCGGACCCCCGGGGGTGGGCCAGGTCCCAGGGGTCCCAGGGCCCCACACCGGCCTGGTCCCCCACGGTTGCGGGCTTCATATCTGCTTGGACCACCACGGACCACCATGGACCACTATGGGTAGGCCCCGCTCACCCTGGGTCCATGCGAAAAGGCCCAGGGCCCAGGCTCCCCTATGGGCCTATAAGGCCGGGACCACCTTGGTCCCCCATGGGCTGAGGCCCCCCCATCGGACCCCCGGGGGTGGGCCAGGTCCCAGGGGTCCCAGGGCCCCACACCGGCCTGGTCCCCCACGGTTGTGGGCTTCATATCTGCTTGGACCACCACGGACCACCATGGACCACTATGGGTAGGCCCCGCTCACCCTGGGTCCACGCGAAAAGGCCCAGGGCCCAGGCTCCCCTATGGGCCTATAGGGCCGGGACCACCTTGGTCCCCCATGGGCTGAGGCCCCCCCATCGGACCCCCGGGGGTGGGCCAGGTCCCAGGGCTCCCAGGGCCCCGCACCGGCCTGGTCCCCCATGGTTGTGGGCTTCATATCTGCTTGGACCACCACGGACCACTATGGGTAAGCCCCATTCACAATGGGCCTAGCTGAAAACGATGAAAATATTCAAAGTGTCCCAGCGGACCACCATGGTCAGGGCTGGACCACCATGGGGCTGGACCACCATGGGTTGGATCACCATGGGCCCGGACCACCATGGGTACGGACCACCATGGGTAACTCTGAAAGAGGTGAAAAATATTCTAAGTGTCGAGCTGGACCACCATGAGACTCAGTGGACCACCATGGGGCTGGACCACCATGGGTTGGATCACCATGGGCCCGGACCACCATGGGTACGGACCACCATGGGTAACTCTGAAAGAGGTGAAAAATATTCTAAGTGTCGAGCTGGACCACCATGAGACTCAGTGGACCACCATGGGGCTGGACCACCATGGGTTGGATCACCATGGGCCCGGACCACCATGGGTACGGACCACCATGGGTAACTCTGAAAGTGGTGAAAAATATTCTAAGTGTCGAGCTGGACCACCATGGGAAACTCTGAAAGTGGTGAAAAATATTCTAAGTGTCGAGCTGGACCACCATGGGAAA
>JAXIVH010000959.1:25000-27500 GCA_036785325.1 Urophycis tenuis
AGGGCCCCACACCGGCCTGGTCCCCCACGGTTGCGGGCTTCATATCTGCGTGGACCACCACGGACCACCGTGGACCACTATGGGTAGGCCCCGCTCACCCTGGGTCCATGCGAAAAGCCCCCGGGCCCAGGGTCCCCTGTGGGCCTATAGGGCCGGGACCACCTTGGTCCCCCATGGGCTGAGGCCCCCCCATCGGACCCCCGGGGGTGGGCCAGGTCCCAGGGCTCCCAGGGCCCCACACCGGCCTGGTCCCCCACGCTTGCGGGCTACACATCTGCCCGGACCACCACGGACCACCGTGGACCACTATGGGTAGGCCCCGCTCACCCTGGGTCCGTGCGAAAAGGCCCAGGGCCCAGGGCCCCCTATGGGCCTATAGGGCCGGGGCCACCTTGGTCCCCCATGGGCTGAGGCCCCCCCATCGGACCCCCGGGGGTGGGCCAGGTCCCAGGGCTCCCAGGGCCCCACACCGGCCTGGTCCCCCACGCTTGCGGGCTTCATATCTGCTTGGACCACCACGGACCACCGTGGACCACTATGGGTAGGCCCCGCTCACCCTGGGTCCGTGCGAAAAGCCCCCGGGCCCAGGGCCCCCTATGGGCCTATAGGGCCGGGACCACCTTTGTCCCCCATGGGCTGAGGCCCCCCCATCGGACCCCCGGGGGTGGGCCAGGTCCCAGGGCTCCCAGGGCCCCACACCGGCCTGGTCCCCCACGTTTGCGGGCTTCATATCTGCTTGGACCACCACGGACCACCATGGACCACTATGGGTAGGCCCCGCTCACCCTGGGTCCGTGCGAAAAGGCCACGGGCCCAGGGCCCCCTGTGGGCCTATAGGGCCGGGACCACCTTGGTCCCCCATGGGCTGAGGCCCCCCCATCGGACCCCCGGGGGTGGGCCAGGTCCCAGGGCTCCCAGGGCCCCACACCGGCCTGGTCCCCCACGGTGGCGGGCTTCATATCTGCGTGGACCACCACGGACCACCATGGACCACTATGGGTAGGCCCAGCTCACCCTGGGTCCATGCGAAAAGCCCCCGGGCCCAGGCTCCCCTATGGGCCTATAGGGCCGGGACCACCTTGATCCCCCATGGGCTGAGGCCCCCCCATCGGACCCCCGGGGGTGGGCCAGGTCCCAGGGGTCCCAGGGCCCCACACCGGCCTGGTCCCCCACGCTTGCGGGCTACACATCTGCCCAGACCACCATGGACCACTATGGGTAGGCCCCGCTCACCCTGGGTCCATGTGAAAAGGCCCAGGGCCCAGGGCCCCCTATGGGCCTATAGGGCCGGGGCCACCTTGGTCCCCCATGGGCTGAGGCCCCCCCATCAGACCCCCGGGGGTGGGCAAGGTCCCAGGGGTCCCAGGGCCCCACACCGGCCTGGTCCCCCACGCTTGCGGGCTTCATATCTGCTTGGACCACCACGGACCACCATGGACCACTATGGGTAGGCCCCGCTCACCCTGGGTCCGTGCGAAAAGCCCCCGGGCCCAGGGCCCCCTATGGGCCTATAGGGCCGGGGCCACCTTGGTCCCCCATGGGCTGAGGCCCCCCCATCAGACCCCCGGGGGTGGGCCAGGTCCCAGGGCTCCCAGGGCCCCACACCGGCCTGGTCCCCCACGGTGGCGGGCTTCATATCTGCGTGGACCACCACGGACCACCATGGACCACTATGGGTAGGCCCAGCTCACCCTGGGTCCATGCGAAAAGCCCCCGGGCCCAGGCTCCCCTATGGGCCTATAGGGCCGGGACCACCTTGATCCCCCATGGGCTGAGGCCCCCCCATCGGACCCCCGGGGGTGGGCCAGGTCCCAGGGGTCCCAGGGCCCCACACCGGCCTGGTCCCCCACGCTTGCGGGCTACACATCTGCCCAGACCACCATGGACCACTATGGGTAGGCCCCGCTCACCCTGGGTCCATGTGAAAAGGCCCAGGGCCCAGGGCCCCCTATGGGCCTATAGGGCCGGGGCCACCTTGGTCCCCCATGGGCTGAGGCCCCCCCATCAGACCCCCGGGGGTGGGCAAGGTCCCAGGGGTCCCAGGGCCCCACACCGGCCTGGTCCCCCACGCTTGCGGGCTTCATATCTGCTTGGACCACCACGGACCACCATGGACCACTATGGGTAGGCCCCGCTCACCCTGGGTCCGTGCGAAAAGCCCCCGGGCCCAGGGCCCCCTATGGGCCTATAGGGCCGGGGCCACCTTGGTCCCCCATGGGCTGAGGCCCCCCCATCAGACCCCCGGGTCTGGGCCAGGTCCCAGGGCTCCCAGGGCCCCACACCGGCCTGGTCCCCCACGCTTGCGGGCTACACATCTGCCCGGACCACCACGGACCACCGTGGACCACTATGGGTAGGCCCCGCTCACCCTGGGTCCGTGCGAAAAGGCCCAGGGCCCAGGGCCCCCTATGGGCCTATAGGGCCGGGGCCACCTTGGTCCCCCATGGGCTGAGGCCCCCCCATCGGACCCCCGGGGGTGGGCCAGGTCCCAGGGCTCCCA
>JAXIVH010000096.1:0-154510 GCA_036785325.1 Urophycis tenuis
AGACATCGCGTCTCTGTGTGTGTCTGTGTGTGTTGTGTGTGTGTGTGTCATCATCACTTTTTGTATACATTTTATTAATTAACATGACCTGCGCGAAAGGGGGAAAAAATGAATGCGCGTCATTGTACCCAGCACTTCTGAAAATGCACTTCCGAATGCGTCTCTGTCCCCAGCACATTTCAAACGAAACCTAACGCCCATGGTTACTGACACTGGTAACGGAACAGGAACAACTTGGTGCCGTTTACCACACTTTGACACAGCAGAACTGATCTTTTGTACCGTGACACGGCTAATCAAAAGTCCATGTTCGTCTCTGTTGGGAGGAAAGGTAGTCCATAGGTTATGGTGTTGGACTCCCAGCCTCCTGGCAACAAAGCCTAACGCCTCCTTGATGACCTGTATCTAAAAAAGGTTCACTGTTACTGACTTTGGATTTCAATATATTGTGCTCTTGGCATTTGGGTAGTTCACAAATCAGCCAATGGACCCTCCTTCTCCACATGTAAAGGGTTGCTTTATCTGATGTGTTTAGCGCAGCGCCACAGGAAAACGGCTCTGTCCCATGTTTGAAGGCGGCGCAAAAACAGTTGGAACAAAACACACGAGCGGCCGGTTGACTCCAGATCCAGAAAAACAACAGTTCTCTCCGGTGACCGTTGGTCGTTGGGCCCCCTGACCCTGGTCCTGGTGACACCTCTCAGTGGGCTTGGATGAAGACGACCACATGCCAATCTGGTGTGGTCAGGGCGTTTCTCTCACAGTTCTGCACCTGAGGGACCTCCTTGAGCAAGATTCGTATCAACTCACCGTGAATCGCTTTGGATTAAAAAAAGACGAATTCAAATATATGAAAGAGTGAAACCGTTAATGGTGAAGCCCTCTCAGGGTGTTCAAGATCTTCACCCAAAGTAAGCCCGGTAAAACAGCACACAGCCTATACTTACGCCTTGAAACAAGCCTCCATGTGAAAACACACACTGTGCTTTCGACAAAACCCGACTGCACCCTCACGGGTTATATTGAAATTATGGCACAGCTCGCACCAATAAATAAAAGTATATCATTAACATAGTTTACTACTCCAGCCAGTGGGGGCAGGCGTAGTAACCTAGCAACGGAGATCCTTTCAAGCCCCTGCCAGCCAGCCAATTTGAGCTAATGCTTTCCGCCGAGATTGTGGGATTTCCTAATCTCAATAAATACTGCACTTAAATTTAGTTTTTGTTTTTTTAAACAATGTTGCTAGCTCAATCCTGTCCTAACTAAGATATTTTCTGGAAAAATTTGATTTTCACTGGAAAGGTTTTACTACTACATTCGCAATTTCAGTAGCGTCGAATCAAAGGCAGGGTAAATGTCATATGATGAGCCGTTTTACGTATGACCAAAAAGACTGTAAAATATACGGACGTTGCATCCGCCATGTCGCCCATTGGTTTACACACCGACTCCAGAATTAAACTGTAGATTTTGCGTTGTAGGGGCTTGAGATTTTTGGCAACCAGCAGGGGAAAATGATCATATTTGGCACATTGAAAGTAAAAATTCAATGGAGTGCAGTGGTCTCACTCATGAATATTCAAACCTTAATAACCTTTTTAATTAGGGATGTCCGATATTGACTTTTTGGCCGATATCCGATAGCCGATATTGTCCAAATTCTTAATTTCCCGATACCGATATCAACCGATATGGTATAACCGATATATACAGGGGCGTTTTTATTTTCGCCCAGACTAATTTAGGTCCCATATCTCCTGTTGTGGAATTTAACACATCGATCTATTTTTATTGTGTTCCTCACTAGATTGCATTTCACAAAATTAACACTGTCTACAAAAAATAAGGACACTATTTCAACTTATGGGAAAAGTGCCATATTTATGCACAAGCACATTATCGGTGGTAAAACCGATAACGATATTAACCGATATTACAAAAATAGGCTAATACGGGCCGATATTATCGGTTGGCCGATATTATCGGACATCCCTATTTTTATATTAAATAAAAAGGTCAAATGGGACCTTTCAAATACACGTATGGAGATGAAATAGACACATATCCTAACCAAACAAAGAAAACCAACCACCACACGCCGCCTGATCGCGGTTAGAGGACCTACCTGGTGTCACAGTGCTTCACAAACAGGGGGATGGCTGAACCTTGTGGGAGCACAGCTAGCTAAGTGTGTTCTCATGTTCATATCGGCTCTACAATAGTTCTACCTGCTGATCTACTACAGAGCAAACAACACACGCAATTTCCAAGCTCTCAATGTATCCTACACCGGAAGGGATTTTCTGACAATGTCATTAGATACCCATAGATGGCCAAAAGGTTGTGATTCTACGTAACCTCTAGTGCCTCACATACGGAGACGTGCATAAACACACAGGCCAATTACCGGCGTCTTGTGCGGAGCCCTCTAGCAGTCTGCATGTTTTTTCTGTCAACACTTTGTTTATAACATTATCACACTTTGGTATTCACAATGCATCTTGGGGCACTGGAAGCAGAACAAGCAATAATGTATGCATTGCATATGCATTATCCATGAGAGGTGTGAACAGCCCTACAGAAGCTTGCATGCTTTGTTGATGAGATGGAAGAATTTGTCTCAGACGCATGCCTTCGCAAACATCTATTGGACAACAGGTACTTTTGGAGTACTTGTGGATAGCTAGAGATATACACACACGTCACATAGACAAAAGCCCTAAAGATAGTAATACAACATAATATTGTAATACTGACCTCACATATAAGGAGTGGAGGACCGCATGAGGAGTGTAATCTGGACTAAACGTGGTTACACCGTATGGGTACACTGCCAAAACGTGGTTACACCGTATGGGTAACTGCCAAAACGTTACAAATCCATGTAGATTTGCCATGTAACACGCTGTGTGCCATCACCTGAGAGTGTCAACAGTTAGGAGCACAGTCCTTCAGATGACCCACTGGGACTGAGCCCGGCCCGGCCATGCAGCGGGTTCGGGTGGGACTTAGGCGGCCATGCAGCGGGTTCGGGTGGGACTGAGCCCGGCCATTGCAGCGGGTTTGGGTGGGAGTTGAGCCGGGGCTGGCGGTTGTTCAGCTGGGATGGCGTCCAAGGACGTCGGTGACCATGCAGTTCCTAACAGCTCAGGTGGAGGCCTTATTCAGCTGCCAGGTTGGGAGTTGCACGGGAGAGCAAGACCACTACCAAATTCTCTCAAAATCTGCTAGAAAGGGTGGTGTGATGAGCCTTCATCTGCTGGACAGCGTCCGAGCAGGTGGGTGCCCATGTGCACAGCGCATCCTTCTTCGACAACCATTGCAACAGGGCTGAGGGTTACTTGCAGAGTACTGTTGAAGGAAGTGCAGGTAACAGGACGCCATTGCCTGAAATTGGGCAACTTGGGCTGAGCATTTGGGCTCTGGAAGTGTCTGTGTCCGCGCCATCGATTTTGTGGGGTTTTGCATGACTGCTGTGGGTCACGCTGAACTCCAATCCAACGTGGTCGCACAGCGCCTCACAGAGCCCACCCTGGTGGAGATCCATTTTTGAGAATGTGGTGCATTGAAACTGCTGTTTATCTGCTGAAGGCAGCAGGTACATGTCTGGAAGGACACTGCATTGTTCATAGCCCCGGGGTCAATGCACACAGCCCCAACCACTTAGCAACCATCAGGTTGGAGATCCAGGGCGCAGCATTGACCAGCTCCATTATGCCCGAGTCCAGCAGCTTCTGGAACTCCCCAGCCACGTCATCACAGAGGGGGATTAGGGCATAGGGGTTAGATGACTGGGCGCACTTCAGGGTTGAGGAGGGGCTGGTGGTTAAAAGCCGAGAAGCAGCTCAGTCACCAGACCACGGGCATAGGCAGGGCGGGGCCAGCTAGGCAGGTGGCGACTTGAATGCTAGACTTCCACAGCCTTATTGTGAGTTAGGTCATCAGGGGACATTATTAATTTCTCCCTAATTTCCGGGTTGTTCTGCCAATTGGTCTCTAATCATTTAATCCTGCAGTGCTCCAAAATTACGGAATCTAGATAAGCCCCTCAAATCACATATTGATGAATTCATTCACTTTTGTTTTGTCGGTGCTTTGGTAGCCTACGGAGAATAACGCTCTGTGGAGCGGCCAGGGCAACGTGCAAGTAGACGGTTTACACAAACAAGCATCTGTCCTTTGGTACACAGGCTGTTATAGTGAGCACACGGCCACGTCTTCCAATCCGAGACGCGATAGAAGTCGCGAATGATTCATGCCAACACGAATCCAATAGTTCGCCAGGCAGGATAATGATTAAATGCACCTGTCCATAGATGAATGGTGAACACATTGTGTTATTCATCGACATTGTTGAACATACCGAGCTCTGAAGGAGAGACTTGGCTGGTAATTCTGATTAACGGTTACGAGCTGCTTGTCTTCAATTATGGTAAGTGAGAAATAGAATGAGGAATGTGCTTGTGACGGTACTGTAGTGATGATGTCCTGTGTGTAGGCTAAATATATAGGGGTTATTTGGTCCTGGCAGACCAAATAAATCCTGAGTCGACAACGTACGCTTCATAACCCAATGATGAGCAGCTGAAAGGTTTAAAAGGATTTATTTGTTATTAAACATAAATTATTTATTCTGCAAAAAAAAAAAAAAAGATTTAAAATCAGTATTTTTTAAATTGCAAAAGCATAAATTACTAATCTACAAAGAAATGACAGGACATCGCCAAATTCACATTGCAAGTAGGCTACCGTATGCATCAATAAGGCAATTTCAAAAGTTGGTCTAAATTCGTTCTCACTGTGAGAAGATTATTTTGGACCAAACAGTGAAAATCGTGGAGGCGAGCCGCATTCATTATTATTTGTGGAAATGAGAGGTGCGTGAACTTGCAGGGACAGACTGATGAAACAGCCCTCTTTCAGGGTCTACCTGAAAGTTGAGAGGTTCGTTCAGCAGCACCACGCTGCCCTCTTGAGGACATATCGCATTTAAGGCAATAGCACATAATTGGAATTCAGTAGATTATCACACAGCTGTAAAATACCTTACAGAGAATAATGCCCTCATTAGGACTACTATGACAAACGTAAATCAAATATCCTTAACATAACAAAAACAACAACAGCAACACACATTAGTATGAAAATGCCAACATAACTTTAGAATACAGTTTCAGATTGAGATGTGTGTGTGTGTGTGTGTGTGTGTGTGTGTGTGTGGTGTGTGTGTGTGTGTGTGTGTGTGTGTGTGTGTGTGTGTGAAGTGTCTTGTAAAAAGACACAAAGCAGCTTCAGCCATGACGTGAACACACCGTAGTGTTAAGGATGATACAGAGCTGTCAGTTCTCCAGGTGTTAATAACATTATTACCAATGTTTCAAGGTGTGCTCCATCTTCCTTCTAACTTATACATATATAAGTTGTGAGGGTTTCTACCACACTGTTCTCAGAGTGTTCCCCGAAACAATGGACAAAAAAGAGAAATGGTCCCCTTGTCTGGTATCTTAATGTTTCGGATTCATGCAAAGGTCGTAGAAAGTGGAACCTATCACACCGTATTCCCTTAGAGTTAGTAAATAATAGTTCCAATCCTAACGAGTAAATGTACCATTATATTACTATAATATTGTACCACCAGTATCGACCATTTCATTCACTGTTAGACGTCAAAACAAACAATGTTTGGCAATGTCTTTTTTGTTTTGGAAAAGGGATAGATTGGCAATAAACACATTCAATAGCATTCTAAATGAATACAACATTAACAGGCGTATAGTTATTCAATATGAGAAATTTGGGAACTGTTAAGATTTAAACTTCTTATTAACTACAACAATAACACAAACCTAAAGTGACCTTTCACCTAGTCACCCTAACCGTTGGCAAAAAAAAAAAACACATTTGGCAAGTTAATAGTGAGTGTTAAATCTACATGCTGTATGTTCACCTAGAGTTCCCCCAATTGATGAAGTAAATCACGAATGACTCATCAGATTTGTGGCATTTAAGAAGGCTATAGATTCTGTTTACTTCCACAATCATTCTAGTTTTAAAAGCAGATGTAGAGGTGGAATCAGTGGAAAGAAAAAAAAGGAAAAAGTAGTAATTACGTTTCTGGTTCCCATTGGACCTTAATTCACACGGACACACACGGACCAACAGACGTGACCGGGCCCCCATGGAACATCAAGAGGACCATGATCAAGGCACCCTCACCCTCAGCTACACAGCGGCTGACCTGACAGTCGCTTCAAGGGTCAACAGCTGAGCGATGTGTTGGGGGAGAGAAGAGAGAGAGAGAGAGAGAGAGAGAGAGAGAGAGAAGAGAGAGAGAGAGAGAGAGAGAGAGAGAGAGAGAGAGAGAGAGAGAGAGAGAGAGAGAGAGAGAGAGAGAGAGAGAGAGAGAGAGAGAGAGAGAGAGAGAGAGAGAGAGAGAGAGAGAGAGAGAGAGAGAGAGAGAGAGAGAGAGAGCGAAGAAGAAGAAGAGCGATGAGTAGATTGCCGATCAGGAGATGATGCGGATACCAAAGTGGCTCTTGAGCTGCTCCAGGAACATGAAGGTCAGCACTGTGTGAGGAATCAAACGGATCCCCGCTGGGACCAGACCCTGTGGGACACACACACACACAGACAACTTCACGCAGGGATTTGTGTAGGAGGAACACAATTTGCCGTGCCAAACATTTAGCAATTTAACAAAAGGTCGCCAGAGAAGGATTTGACGGCATCGCCTTGAACAGACCCTAACAGAACCCAGAACAGAAATAAATTCAGGCTATAGCTCCACATGTGGCGAATGTCTCCTACCTTATAGAAAGCCATTGGACCCAGCTTGGCAGTCTCTCGGAGGCAATGCGTCACTCCCTGCAGTGACACACAGAGAGAGCCAGGTAGTCGACATTGGATCAAAGGAGAGAGCAACGAAGGACCACTGCAGAGAACTCTAACAGTAGTACTTACCGTGTACTCCCCTTTGGAACTCATGAGCCTGGTCTTCATCACATCCAGCGGCTGACAAAGGAATGTAGCACACCCTCCCTACAGACACACAGTCGCTCAGTCACGGGCGTTGATGTGTCATTTGCATAATACCATACTAAACGCCAACACTAATCACCATGCTAATACATTTACATTTAGGGCATTTGGCAGACGCTTTTATCCAAAGGGACTTACAATGAGTACATTTGCCAGAGTAATGTCAAAGTAACAAGTAACTAATAACATATATCCTTACAGTACAACAAAGTGCTATTGTAGTGCGAACACGCCATGATACTCACAGCAATGAAGCTGGACAGGAAGTGCGTGAGCATGTTGTCCCCCATCATGCCTGTTCCCAGGACCAGCTGCTTGGCCTGGTCGTAGCACGCCAGCTTCAGAGCACAGCGCCCGACAACAGAACACGCGCACAGTTAGCATCCCATCGTTGTTGTTGTTGTTGACATTGTTCCCTTTCTCCGGGACAACGCCAACAATGGATCTGTGCTTTCCGAAATGTTTATTCGCCGTTTTATTCGCTTTTGATTGCAGCCCTTTAGACTTTATAACATGCATAATTCATGTGTTCATTTACATAAACTCAACGTGCCTTGCGGTCTCCCTACTATATATACAGTTTATATAGTAGGGAGACTGCAAGGCACTTTGAGTTTATATATATAGTGTATGCATATATATATATATATATATATATATATATATATAGTAGGGAGACCGCAAGGCACGTTGAGTTTATGTAAATGAACACATGAATTATGCATGTTATAAAGTCTAAAGGGCTGCAATCAAAGTATATATATATGTATTATATATGTATAATTTATTCTCCCCATGACACACACACACACACAAACACACACACGCACAGGCACACCGCACACACACGCACCTGCCCCACAGTGACCAGAGCTCCCCTGCTGGAGGCCATGGTGGCGCCAGAGAACAGTTTCTTAATCCCTCTGTGGAACAGCAAGAGGGCGGCGAGTCAGTGACAACGCAGGCGTAGAGAAATGGAAATGTGTGCGCTCGCGTGTTCGCCGCCTCTTCTCACCTTCCCTGAAGACTCGGACGAGCCCGTCGATGGCATGTTTGTAGCTAAGAGGATAACACACACACACACACACACACACACAGAGTCACACATGACTTAATAAGTGAAGTGAGTCGAGGCAGATAAAGTGCCTTGGGGAGACAACACTCACTTCCTTCTGAGCTCTGGTGGGAGTTTAACGTCATTCTGCATCCTGGAGAGAAAAAAAACAAAACAAAAGCACACACATTCAGCAAACAGAACAGAACCACATGAGATCTGGGAGCTCATGTGTAATCTCACTAAACACAGAAGAACCCTGACAGTCGGGAGTTGCCAGGTCGTGTGCTGAAATAAATTCAAAACCGCTTCCCTTGTGAGCCGACGCTATTGCGAGAGGACCTTTTGGTCTTTATTGGTCCAGTCTCAGTATTTTTTTAAGATATGGGAACGAAATGTGTTCTCTGCATTTAACCCACCCATCCTATGTACCTATGTATCCTATGTACCATCCTATGTACTGCTATGTTCGGCGCCCGGGGAGCAAGTTGGGGTTCAGTGTCTCGCTCAAGGACACTTGAGCTCCGGATCGAACCGCCGACCCTACGGTTAGTGGACGACCCACTGTGACCAGCCGCTCTACCCACCGAGCTACTGCCGCCCCCTGAGACCGTGCTTGGACTTGTCATGTGGCTGTACGACTGTGAGGGTCAAACAGAAACGTCGGCCTCCTTCTCCCTTACGTCACACATTCATTAACACCGTTCAGTCGAACACATCAAAGCATTGCGTCATTTCCGGCAGTAGCTCAGTTGGTAGAGCGGCTGGACAGAGCGGGTCGTCCACTAACTGTAGGGTCGGCAGTTCGATCCCCTTGATCCCCCCCGCCCTCCTCCAACTATCTACATGTCGAACCCCACACACTACTGTGTGAACCCCACACTACTACGTACTGATTGCAAGTCGCTTTGGACAAAAGCGTCTGCTAAATGCCCCTTTACCCTTTCCCTTTATTTGCCACCAACAGTCACACATTGCAGCTCACCTGACATTAACCATGTCTGCTGGCGTGCCCACGAATCCTCCAGTGAAGCCTGCAGGGGGAGTCAGTGTATCAGACTTACACTCATGGGTCGAACAAAGAAAAACCTTTCTGAACACAAAGCATCAGGATGTAAGCCAAAGGGGATTTCAGTTGAATGAAGATAAAGACTCAGAGAGGAGGACCCGATGAGCCCAGAGGAAGGGAACCCCGAGAACTTCAGAAGGACGAACCATCAGAAGGATCATCTGGTTCAACGATGGTGAGGAGAGAGGGCGAGAGAGAGGGCTACAGCGAGAGAGGGCTAGAGAGAGAGAGGGGGCAGGAGAGAGAGAAAACGAGAGAGGGCTAGAGAGAGAGAAAGCGAAAGAGGGCTAGAGCGAGAGAGAGGGCAGGAGAGAGAGAAAACGAGAGGGCGAGAGAGAAAATGAGAGAGGGCGAGACAGAAGGCATGAGAGAGACTAAGCTTTGTCTCGCCCCCAAGGGATATAGATAACAAGAAACCAACAACAAGAGCTGTTGCGACTCCAATCCCTTTAACGTCGATTGAGCGGCTGAGAATAGGTCCTGTATATTTCGATGACACGCTGATGCTCAGTGAAGCACGGTGGGTCCAGGTAAGTTTCAATGAGTTTAATAACACCAAAAAAAATCACTGGTGGCTTTCCGAATACATGCGCACATATGATGGAAACCTGTACACTGTTTGCGTATGTATTAAAGCAATCAAACTAAACAAAAAGCGGTCAACAAAAATTACAGCTACCTAACTCGCCTCTCTCTCCTCCCCAGTGCAGGTGATTCAGCCCCTACTATCAAAGTCAAGTCAAAGCAACTTTATTGTCAATTTTTGTGAATGTACAGGACATAAACAAAAACCGAAATGCCATTTCCCTCGATCCCTGGTGCAAGACAGCTATAAAAACATTATAACCTCACATCTCACCTAGCCTGGCTGACGCGTCCACATCTCGATGAGATGGTGGTCTGGGAACTAGGTGTGCATTTTCTCGTATTTGAGGCGTGGTTTACGAATGCCTAGAGCCGTTTATTGGGCGCTACGAATGTCTATCAAATGGCGTCTGGTTCTTCACATGCTGCTTTGCGCGCGATTCATAGCCAATTGCTACTAAAAATTAGCTACTAAAATTAAATTAATTGCTACAAAAGCTACTTAATACACTTTCTAAGGCTGCATCGAACGGTAACGTTGTGTCCGCTGCCATGTTGGATTAACACGCTACAAGCTTCGGTGTCGCGCATAGACGTCTTCATCGTCTTGCTGCCCCCCCGTTCTGTGATTGGTTCCCTAACTCAGGGGAAAATAAGGGCGGTGGTTTCCAGGCTGTCTTTGCAGTGAGAATGAAATCGCGCGCAAAGCAGCATGGGAATTTCCCAGGCTACATCTCACCATGGCAACCAGACCAACCAAATCAAACCACGACGGCTGAACAGCAAACCAATGTATGGCTCCTACAAGAGTGACACAGAGAGAGCGTGAGAAACCAAAAGACAGAGAGAGCAGGTTGTGTCTCCCTAACCTCCAAAGGCCCCCAGCAGGACCTTCTGGTAGAAGGGCATGGGCCCCTGGCTCGTGGTGCCGATCATGTCCCTCACAGTCTCGTAGATGGCGAACCTGGTCAGGGAATAGGACATCTGCAGAGCAACAGACACAGCAGGACATGGGAAAGAGGCAGTAGGAGAAGGGGGAACAGGCCCAGTTCAGAGGCCTCATCGTTGAACAAACACAGGAACACACCGCATTTAATATTGCAACTCGGGTCACCGCATCAGCAGGGGCCGCTAGAGTCGAACACACAGTCAAATAGTCGTTTTTGCTTATCTTAGGTTCCGCATGGTATATCGAACTGGTGGACATGACAAGAGGTGCAAAGGAAAGGTGCTTCAATTCAATCAACCCGCATGAATAGCCAAACAAACTGCAAACATAGGGCACTCACATGACGTGACGCATTTTCTGGCGCATAATGTGACGTCTGAGAACCTAAAACCCTGTTTCCCCCAGTTGACACGGCAACACGTAATCGCCGTTATCAGAAATCTCCACTTCGGCCGGAGTTTTTAGAAATAATCGTTAGCCGTGATAAAAAAACGGGGGTTTTGTGTAAATGAGGCCAAACCGCAGGGAAATATCTGCGTCTTCCCTTCGTGTAAACAGGGCCTAAAAATAAAGTAGCAATAAAGACTATTCGACCTCAGCCCTGGTGTCATGAAGAAAAAATAACAATCGCTCGGTTAATGCACATCTATATCTCTAGCTGCTTGTATCTTGATCGAACAGTCATGACATTAAAATATGCATAACACACACACATAATGTTTGTGGGGTAATGTCTTTTCCCCATGTCTTTCTTAAATTTTAACATTAATAAGTAATCCAGTAACTACATTTGTGGGCTGGCCAAAGGAGGGTTTGCAGTTTATTGCGTAATCAGGCATGGGATTAAAGGCAATACAGCATTGTTTCTGATGTTTGTAAGTGTTTGGTATGTCTATAAAACTTGTTTAGGCCTATAATTGGAAACTAGAGTGTGATAACATGTTTTACGGACGGGTTATATCTAAAATAAAGCAGTTATCTCTTGCAACTGTCCCTCCGACTGCATTATTATACCTGCTCTGCGCACTAGATAACAACCAATCCAGTCCCTTTTTACCATTTTTTGTCATTTTTATGGCGGCAATACAACCCATAAAAAGGCAGACGGCAATCCGTTTTTGGAGGACGGTCACTTGGAGCTACGGGTCTACGGCATCAGTACAACGAGCCAAGCAATGAGTAGCCCGGCTAGGAACGGAAAACTGCAGCATTCAAAAGGTCCAAACATAATAAACGAATTGATTAGCCACCAAAGGCGGCACGGTGGTGCAGTGGTTAGCACTGTCACCTCACAGCAAGAGGGTTCTGGGTTCGAATCCACCTGGGACCTTTCTGTGTGGAGTTTGCATGTTCTCCTTAGTGCTTGCGTGGGTTCTCTCCGGGTACTCTGGCTTCCTCCCACAGACCAAAAACATGCAGGTTGGGGATTAGGTTAATTGGTGTCTCTAAATTGACTGTAAGTGTGAATGGTTGTTTGTCTCTTTATGTTAGCCCTGTGATTGGCTGGCGACCTGTCCAGTGTGTACCCCGCCTCTCGCCCGTTGTAGCTGGGATTGGCTCCAGCCCCCCCGCGACCCTCTAGACTCTAGAGCAGTGGTTCTCAAATGGGGGAATGCGTACCCCAGGGGGTACGTGAGATTTTAAAATATACATATATTAAAAAAGTAGCATCCATGCAAAAATCCTTTAAAAATAATCATTTAATAAATATTTCAGGAAAATATAAGTTCATAAAATGAAATTTATATTTTAGTAGGCTATTCAATTTCATTATCCACCCAGAGTCCCCCCATACCAGGATGGTTCGACCCAATCTGTCACATGCCAGCTGCCATCGCCTGTTAATTTAGTCAAAATTTAGTCATGGATTATTAACATTTAAAATGTTCTAAATAGTTTTTTTCCAAATGTTTTAATTTTGTATGCGTTTATCAGTTCCAAAGTTTAATAAATTAAACACAGTTCTCTGTTTTAAGTCTTTTTTTTCTCAACTAAAAATGCTTTGCGCTGGTTAGGGGGTACTTGGCTGAAAAAATATTTCACAGGGGGTACATCACTGAAAAAAGGTTGAGAACCACTGCTCTAGAGGATAAGCGGTATAGAAAATGATGATGATTAGCCACCAAAAGAGTGTTTAAATTATTCTCCAATTCTTTAAAAGAGCCCGATGCGAGGAGGATGAGGAAGTATCAACATGAGCACATTAAACATTACATTTAAAACATACAACAACTTAAACAACTCTTACAACTTTCATGAGTGATAGTACTAGCCAGTCAGTCAGGTCTGAGCAGCAGGATGAAGTGTAAAGTAGATGACTGCTGGATGAGGGGATGGAACAGGCAGGTACAGACAGGAGACCGACTGCACACAGAGTTGACTGAACCTCATCCAGGAGACGGTCAGGGCCGAGTCATGAGGTCTGGATTCATGGATCAAGGATATCTCGATTGATCATGAATATGACATCCAAATTAACTTCCCTTGTACAACATGTATCACTTCAACCTGTGGCCATGATCCGAAATGTTTCAGCGAAGCATCGGTGATCCAAGAAACGTTGCAGTTGCCTGCAACTGCGACGAGTTCTGTGAACTTTTGTGGATTTGCTGTGGGTGACAGCTGCGAGCCATTCGGGCCTTGCATACATCAGTACACATTGAATCATAGGGATGACAGACAGCGGGGGGCGGGGGCTATGTATGCATGAACTGGTTGTATTGAGCAATCGCAGCCGAAAGGCCAACTAAGCACCAACCTGTCGACACAGGGAGGCGGAGAGGCCGCTGTAGAGGGCCAGGAAGCCGTCGTTCTTCACGACGTGCACGGCCATCCCCACCATCCTCAGCTTCACCTCCTGCTGCGTTTGCAGGTGAACCTGAGGAGAACAGAGCGGGACAGACCGAGTTAAGAAGGAAAAGGACTGACTCACCCCGCGCATCTTCATCCTCGCACAGCACAAAAATCGAATCAACAATGAACACTGAATGCTGGCTATACTGGCAAAGTTGAACATTAACAGAAAAATCGATGAACTGTCTATAAACGTTGGCTACTGTAGTTTGCATTGCGTAGTGTGGTGGCTGGCTGCGTGCCACACTGTAAATGTGTATGTTTGTATAGGTCGGACTATGCCTTTCAGCTTTCATTTGTGGTTGTGGACACACATGCCCACAGCAGGTCATACATATATGGCCTGAAATGTAATTAAGACGGTAACTAGAGGGCTAACCAAATAAAATGGATTTGACTTGACAATCACTTAACTACCCACCAACTAGAGTTGTAATAGCATGCTGTTGTACGGAGTTGTATGACAATAGAATGCTGTACACCTTTTCAAAGTCGTAGTCCTGTGAATTGCCAAAAGGTCGTTTTGAAAGCCCAAGTGCTAGACTCCTCCATTCATGCCTTGGAAGCATGTCAATGTTTGCAGGACATTGAGAGGACTTTAACCAAAACAACATGTGTTAATAACCTTTGACTTATTTTGGATACTCTCCCAGGTCACTTTTAACCAAGCCGAGGAGTTAATTATCAAGTGCAATGATAGACTTAAAGTACAGGTTAAATGATGCTCCAACATTGCAGGACTGCACAATTATCAATAACACTGGAATGCTATGCCCTTGCATGATCCGTGAAGACAAACGGATCGCACAGCATTCACCGTGTAGAGATGGAGCGGCACTTTGCGTATCTTCTTTGTCATTGCAGAGGCATTCTCCAGAAGGTACTGATCAAATTAATGTGTTTCAAGCAGGCACTTTAGGAAACCCACATCAACCCCTACTTGGGATAAGTTCCAGGCATGTACAATGGAAACTAGTACGGTGACACTCCCGCCTGGAGGGTATTCGCGTGAGACAAAGCAGTTCTACCCTCATGTTATATTATGCAAAAAATAATTGCAACACTGAAATCAGCTCAGTGTTGCATTTGGCTTCAACTGTTGTTCCATGTCCTCAGGGTGGAGAGAGGGGTGGAGATGCACATGGGCTTGCTTGTGAGGGGCGGTCGGCACGTCACATGCATGAGTTTACAGTCGTTCAAAGCTGATTGCATTGAGACTCGATACATAGAGGTGAGTACTTTGCATAGAGGTGACTACTATACATAGACATGAATGCTTTACATAGACTTGGCTACGATATATAGACGTGACTATTATACATAGATGTGACTATTATACACAGACCTGACTACTAACACACACGTGACTACTATACATAGACCTGACTCGTAAAACCCTTGCAACAGTTATTTGTTTGTGCTGTTCTGACGCTGGCCTTCACATTTTAAAGCCACTGTGTGTGTGTGTGTGTGTGTGTGTGTGTGTGTGTGTGTCAAAATAGACAGCAATGCATGGAGCCACCTTTGCACACACTTCAGCTACCTGACTTTCACCAAGGGGCACGATCTATCAACCAGTTGACACAATGGCACCCTGCTTCTGCCCAAAGTCAAAATGCATCCTTTGTGAAAGTAAGACCCATGTCAGCTATAGCATCAGCAAGTTAAGTCAGACGGACAATGCCTTACACTTTGTGGTCTGTGGCTGGACTACTTTCCCTGATATTTCAAATTGGCTGTTAGCTCTCTTAGGCTCATTGGGTCGAGTTTGAATGAATTGTGACAACATTCAAGATTATCAAGCAGCAGGTATACTGGGATGTAAACCGTTGCGGAGACCGGCCAGTAATCCGTGTCAGCCTGCAGTTCATTATGCTATACATCACATGACCTGCTAAAAGCTACAATTAACGTTGTGCACAGGCAATATGAATCAAACTCGAAGTGCATCCGTGAGAAGGTCGAGTTCAGGATTGAATGGCGTTGTTGCAGATAATTCATAGTAAAATATTCAACTATAGGCTATGAGTTTGCAACGCGAGTGGCTTACACACGCAACATAGTACAAGTAACTAGTAAATTAAAAAAAAATAATAATAATAATATCATGAATGACAGATAGATATGATCGTATTGTCCTGGATAAATAGACTAGGGCAGAATCTAGGGCAGATGTTGGCGTCCGCGTTTAGCAGCTGTTAGGATTCCAGTGCAGGCCTTTAGTCTTTTGGCATCCATAGGATAGGAGAATACATCTAGCTTGTATTGTAGCCTCCTGTGTCCCCACTATGTGCACTCACCTTGATGAGATCGAGCGGATGTGTGCAGCAGGCAGCCCCGCAAGAGGCGATACCCCCGAAATACCACCGTGACATTCGCTTCTCCGTCATGATTGTGAGATGTGAAGATCTTCGTCTATGCAGCAGTACAAAAGGCAGCAGGTTTCGTGTCTCTCCACGCAGTGTCTTCTCCACACTGGCCTGGTGTCTTTAGCACAGCAGTCCAGTGGGTCAAAAGGGTAGCCTGGTTAATCTTCACACATTCCGATGGTGGACAGGAAGCCACTTGCGCGTCACATCATCTGCACGTACGCATGTGTTCATATGTAAAAGTAACCTTCCGTGGTTATTCAAAACGTAACGCGAATGAACAGTAAACTGGTGGGGGCGCGATAATGCACGCACAGCCAATTGGCACCGTAGGCTAGGGAGCTGCCTCTCGGCGAACTTGTCTGGTCCAAAGGTTGTGAACGCTGGTCTACGTCCAAGCGTGCGGAATATGACAACATGAAAAAAAAAAAAAAAATCTAACCTAGTTCCACTCTTCTATTGCGGGGCCGCCTTGCCTTACTTTCCTCGTTGTCAAAGATTTAAAGTGAGACGTACCCACTGTCAGCTGAGCAGAAATAGGAAAAGGGTCGTGTCCCTTTAAGGGTGCTAAACGTGGCATTGTCCTCCAGAAAGAATAGAGAGTGTTACAGATAACGATTTTGTACATTCTAATTCTGGAAGAATCGGGAATATGATTTGACCTCAAATTAACCTGTAATTGTTATTTGTTTGCTTTGTTGTAACACTCCCCCATCTGCCATTGCATACTGTTGCTCAAAGAGTGTTCTTCAGGATGTTCTTCCCATTACCCAACGTGTACTGCAATGGTGCCATTCGGTATGCTGTACAACTGTAAAACCACAATTGACGTTGACTACTTTGAGATAAAAACAATAAAATCGTCTCAGTATAAACTGACACATCCAGCACAATTGTTTCATATTACAGTTTAGCCATTTGTATAGTTTGATTATTGCATATTGCCACTTGTCTCTTTTGTAGACTGCACATTATGGCCTTGTGTTGTACCGTTGAAGGGCAAAGACTACGTGGCAGCCGGACTGCTCTGACTGCTGTGGGATAGAAGGTCTTCCAAGGTCTTTCATGGTCGGTAGCAGGTGTCCAGAACGCTCCACATCGGCCAGTCTATTGTAGGCCTAGTGAATCACATACAAAATTACATTTGCATAAATGTTGTTGTTGTTGTTGTTGTTGTTGTTGTTGTTGTTGTTGTTGTCGTCTTCCTAAGTAGCAGTGCCAACAGTGCTTATGTAAAAAAACAATAATATTAATATTTTTTTATTAATAATAATAATAATAATAATACAAATAAAAACAAGACGAAACAAAAAACAGCATGTGACTTTTTGCGCTCCGCATGGGTTGATTGCGCGAAACCATACATGATAAGTCAAAACATTGGATAAATCAAGATTATGGATTGATCTTAGAGAAAGCCTGGACTGGATCAAAGACCTCTCGTCACTGAAATGCTGGGCCCACATCAGTTGGTTTTCACTGCCACCAAGTGGGGTTCTCAGGAATGACCGATGGAAAGATGGATATTTAACATCTACTTACCTCAATTTTATCATCTATCCATTCATTGCATATTTTAAATAATATATAATAATATTAATCATATAAATAATAAATTTATTTAAAAAAGTTTTAATAAAACATTGGACCAGAAGTTATCACACCCAATTTTATACAACGCGTGAAAAAGCAATTTGCATTGACCTTTTATGCACATGGCTCTCTCTCACACACACAAACACACACACACACACACACACACACACACACACACACACACACACACACACACACACACACAAGCACACACGCACACACACACACTCAGTAGTGGAATGGAATCTGAAAAATGTGAATGACGGCATTAATGCTCACTGGTACAACCCACAGTGCACCCACTCGGACACAAACACACAATGACTGACCAAACGTTATGGTGTTATAAACTGCATGCTAACACAACGATCATAGATGAATCACTTTTTCTTTTCTGTTCTTACTGAATTACAAAGGTCCACATGACACTGTGATCTGCGCAGACAGAGAGACACAGAGGCTCACAAGCCCCCCCCCCCCCCCCCTCACACGTAGGCCTTCTCCTGCTGTTTCCCCTCCGCCGCTGCCGCCGGCTTGGGACTGTCCTTCCCCGCGCGCCCAAACACGGGCCGCGCTCCCGCGGCCGGCGGAGACGAGCCGACGTGAAGCAGGGCACCCCCCACCAGCAGCAGCAGGCTGGCCACCCAGCCCAGGTACAGCGCGGGCCCCAGCTCCCTCTTCAGGGGCGCGGCCACTTCGGGGTTGTAAAAGTCGCTGATGGTGGAGTAGGCCGTCCAACACACGGGCAACAGGAAGAGGAGGCCGGCCACGCCGAACAGCACCGCGGCCACCTTGGCCAGCCGAGCCTTGGGGCCGTGGTTCCCGTCGCCCAGGCAGTGCGTGCACTTGGCCCCGGCCACGGCCAGGGTGAGGGCCACCACGCAGAGCAGCAGGGACAGGACGGTCATGGTCCGGGCCGCCTGGGCCGAGGCGGGCAGGGCCAGCGTGGAGTCATAGGTCTTGCACTGGATGTGGCCCGTGGTCTGGGACAAGCAGTTCATCCACAGGCCCTCCCACAGCACCTGGGCGATCACCAGCTCCCCGCCCACAAAGGCGGAGATCCGCCACAGTGGGGCGGCGCACACCAGCGTGCCCACCACCCCACCCATCACCGCCAGTATGAAGCCCAGCAGCTGCATCCCCGTGGAGGCCATGGTCACCCGACAAGACCCCCCCTCCCCCCAGTAACTGAAGCTCTGCGGTAAAGTAGTAGTAGCACTAGTCCTGGTAGGACTGTTAGTTCCAGGTGCTAGGTTCTAGTGGCGGTGCAAGTTGTTGGTGCTTCCTTCAAAGTCAAGTCATGTATGCTTCCGAAGTCAATAGGCTAGCCAAGCGGCCAGAGTGAATGTCGTTCTAAATGTGATATCTGTTGAAGTTCTGATTTCTGACTGAAAGACTTGCAGGCCTGAGACGGGTCCCAGAGAGAATTTAGGGTGAGTCTTCCCCAGGGAGAATGTACAGTGTTGAGAGATAGGCCCCCCTCTGCACCTCAGCATGCCGTGTGTAACTGTAAAAATGAAACAACGCAACAACGGCGAATGATGACAAAATGTGAAAGATAGGAGTAAGTTTTTCAGATGGGGTATTCAACATGACATCACAACATCACATCACCCCAAAAATGTTGTGTTGTGACCGTAACTGTATTCAAACAAACTAAACCGTGGAAACTGATAATAATATCAAGCCACCGGGCAATTTAAAGTGACAACAGATGAATTGATAACAGACAAATCCTTTGGATTAAAGACTCACCAAATGAAGGGACGCAGGGCTGCTGGCAGTGGTTGGTCTGGATGTCTCGGGGCGGTGGGCTGATGTGAGGGGGGTTGCTCACTCCTCTTGTCCTCTACTATTATATTATGACAGGCCCGCCTGTCTTGAAATCATACATAGATGTGTGGGAGGAGAGCAATGTCCAATGTCCCACCCTGAACACACACACATGCACGCACACATGATTATGCAGACACAACGGCACAATGTCACTCTGTTTACGCACATAACTGCAGACTGAAGACAGGCTTAGAAAATCGCAGAACGTCTTTGTGTGTGAGAGATTGTTGTTGTTGTCGCTTCACTGTTCTGTGTGATAAGAGGCGTGATAGAAGTGCTATTTTGTTCTGGCTTTCTTGTCAGATAATCCAAACTTGCATTATTATATTAGTACATATCTATATTATAGTATTGTATGGTGGTTCCTATTCATTATATTGTCTCCATACATGTTTGTTTGGCTCTTATAACTAAGTAGGATAACTAAGTAGGCCTTTACTCACAAGGGGTAGGTGTAACTGATCACCTCTTGCAATAATCTTGGGTCGTTATTCTAGTTCATCAGTTTGCATAAACTGATCACTCAGATTGGTGGGGTGAGAGAAACAAACTGAGCAATGAGCAAACATGAGCAAACTGGCTCAAACAATTCAAGTTTTCTCCTTGATTCTTGACTGATTTTTGTATAGTCAAGAAGTTAAGATGACCCTGAATTTAAGTTTTGATTTTATCTATAAACATAAATTGGCCAATGACTAATGTGTCGACAGTAATGATGTAATTTCCCAGCTTGGGATCAATAAAGTATTTCTATTTCTATTTCTATGAAAGAGCAAAAATATGTTCCTTCATACACATTTGCTGATTCACAATTTACTTACTAACAGTACCGGTTCACCCAATACGCACACTACGCACGTTGCGTAGGGCCCCGCAAACTCATAGGGGCCCCTAGCCTGGCTGACGCGTCCACATCTCGATGAGATGGTGGTCTGGGAACTAGGTGTGCATTTTCTCGTATTTGAGGCGTGGTTTACGAATGCCTAGAGCCGTTTATTGGGCGCTACGAATGTCTATCAAATGGCGTCTGGTTCTTCACATGCTGCTTTGCGCGCGATTCATAGCCAATTGCTACTAAAAATTAGCCACTAAAATTAAATTAATTGCTACAAAAGCTACTTAATACACTTTCTAAAGCTGCATCGAACGGTAACGTTGTGTCCGCTGCCATGTTGGATTAACACGCTACAAGCTTCGGTGTCGTGCATAGACGTCGTCATCATATTGCTGCCCCCCCCGTTCTGTGATTGGTTCCCTAACTCAGGGGAAAATAAGGGCGGTGGTTTCCAGACTGTCTTTGCAGTGAGAATGAAATCGCGCGCAAAGCAGCATGGGAATTCCCAGGCTAAGGGGCCCCGTGGGGAAAAAAAAAAAAAAAACCTGATGTGCTCGCGCACGTCAGATTGCCAGTGCATGCATGTGCATCAACGGCATCAGCGGAATGAAGCGGAGTTATCCCTCGGGGAGTGAAAAGCGAAAAAGGAAAGTGCATGAAAATGAACAGCGCGAACAGCAGTCAGGTAACTCTCCTCTCCGTTTGGGAGATTGGGAGGGACGGGGTTTGTCCGTGTTTGACCTACATAACAGGGCGGTGAGCCCTGGGTGAACAGCGGACGGTCTCCGTGTGCATCTTGCTAGCTTCTGTTATGTGTTATATCAATCGCTCTGAGAGGGTTGCCAACCGTCCCAGATTGTGCGGGACATCCCGGGACACCCCCGGTGATTTTGATTTGTCCCGTACGGGGCAGCTCCTGTCCCGCATTTCCATCACAGCCTCGTCGGCCTTGTCAAGTTGCACTAGGCAAATAACATTTTAATTTATATGCACGCATTTACACAGATTTTTAGATATATTATTTATTTTTTCTCTTTGGAGTTCGCTTGTTGCGATATAGTTTGTGCGCACTGTCAGCTCATCTGTTCTTAAGCTGGGGAGGGGCGAGTGTTTTTGACTTGCACCAGTCTCTGCTCCACCAAATGATCCAGCAGACTGGCCCCCAGTCTTAACGGACTGTATGCGGACTGAGTTAGTGCGCAGAGGTCCATTCAAGTCAGGATTGGATTTTTTTTTTAATTAGACTAACAGGTGTCAGGTGCGACTGTTCAGTTAAGAGGGCCCCTTAGCAGAATTTTGCCTAGGGCCCCATGGAGGTCTGAACCAGCTCTGCTTACTAATTTGATTATGGTGTTACATGGTATAATTAGGCCTTTAGCCCAAGGTCACCAAAAACCTAGACAGTCTGGAGGAGCAGCCGAAGAGCGAAATTTAAAAATGTGTCTGCATGTCTCTCCTCTCGGCTGGTCGTGAGCATGTGGGAGAGGTTCACTCAGGAGCAGCAGAACGCTGCCGTCAAGTGGATGAAAGACCACGTTGGAGAGGACGCACCGAAGCAAGCATACAGCATCGTGCTTCTCGCAGCGGAGGAAACCCCCCCGGGCAGAGGTGGTGGCCGAGATGTGAGGAAAAGCCCCAAGCTCAGCAAGGTTTATTAGCGATCGCCGCGCCGGGGAACAGGGAACAGGTGTGGACACCGTTTGAAATGACTGATGAGAAGGTTGAGTTCAATGAAAGTCACTTTACCAGCAAGGTATACCAGAAGGGCCCGTTGGAAAGCAAGTTGCAAGGGAGAATCCGGGCTAAAGGTCTGTAAGTTGCGTTGGGCGCAGTGGCAACTGTGGCCTGTCATCCCGCGGCTGCGCTTGGTGTCTTTCCAGAAGCAGTATTACTTTGAGCCAGAAGGGGCTCCACACTCATGATTTCAGGTGGAATAGTTTCTCAGGGTGCTATGAAGTGTTTGTTCACAATTCACATGCCAAACAAAGAAACAGTAACACCCTCAATGTTTTTATTGCTTTATATATATATATATATATATATATATATATATATATATATATATATATATATATATATATATATATATATATATATTATAATAGGCCTGAATTCTGGTATTGTCTTCAGTGTATTTTGGCTTGTATGTTGATTGTATGATTTTTTTTATTTTTTATAAATGACAACATGTAACAAACAACAACATGACCCTAGATCAGATTAGATTAGATTAGATTCAACTTTATTGTCATGAGTACAAACAAAATGTAGTAAAATTTCATTAAACCTAAGACAGGGATCTCCTTCAGAAGTCAAAGCCTGGACATGCATAACTGTGGGAGTGTGGGCTCTATTAATGCTTGCTTGTGTACTTTAGGCTTTTGTCACGCTTACAACTTACACGCTAAACATGCGTATGCAGCAATACATATCTCCTTGGATCCAAGATTCTACTTTGATTCCTTTGGGAGCCAACAGTTTTGTGTTTGGAGGAATGTTGTTCGTGCAAGTCCTTTAAATGTGGTCCCTGGGCATCCCATTGTTTCTTATTTCCTAGAAGGAAGTGAGGCCGAGGTGCCCCAAATAAACCCAGGAGACCCAGGAGACATTATGTTGACCTTTTGACCTTGGTATCACACATCTAAAACTGTCAGGAGAGGTCTTGGATTCGCAGTAACATTGAATGCTCGGAACACTTGATTCATGTTTAATCAAGGGAATTCATGATTAAACATGAATTCGTTCAAGCCAATCAAGAAAACATTTATATCAACAGTAGGGTACTGCAAAGGGGTAAAAACAAAATAAAAGCAGCTATACATTGAAAACCCTGTTCCATTGGATCGCCATACATTAATTAATATTGTGGTTCATAGGAGGGCGTTACGGGTCGGTCAGGCCGGCAATAAATACACCCAAAAGTCCCGGGCTACTTCATTTAAAACAATACTTTAATCAAACTGTCACATGGAATCAAAGGACAAGCGTGCATTCACTCGTCTGCAGGGCTCACACCGGCACAGCCACCTTGGAGCCGCCGGACCCTCGTTTCCATATGCAGAAGGCAGCCACGGCGCAGGCTGCGCCCAGCAGCAGGATGGGTGCTCCGAGGGCCAGGGCCACCATCGGCGCCGCCCCGATCGCGATGGCGGCCCCCACCAGAAGCAGCACCAAGGCGCAGGCGCAGGCCATGCCGATGGCCTGTTTCCGCCGCTTTTTCTTCTTCGCTCTCTCTGCCTTCATCTTCTCGCTCTCCTCCTCCCACAGCTTCCTCTCCTGCTCCTTCTTCTTCTCCTCCTCTTGCGTTTTGCGCTCCTCCTCCTCCCGCAGCTTGCGCTGGGCCCTCTCGTACATCTCGTTGGTGTAGTGCTTGCCCCCGTTCTCCTGCACCATCTCCCGGATCATGGAGATGAGCTCCGCCACCTGCCGGCGGTCCTGGGGGTCGTTGTTGTTGAAGGCGTGGTACCGGCGCCCGAACGTGATGGAGAGCCTCCGCAGCTCCTTGCACTCCTTCAGAGCGCTGTCGGCTTTGGCCTGGTCCTTGCACGTGAACAGCATGATGGTGTACATGGAGGCGTCGTCCCCAAAGTTCTCCTGGATCCACTTGACGGCATTCCTCTCCTCCTCCGTGAACCTCACTCCCAGCCGGATCACCAGCAGGAAGGCGTGGGGCCCCGGCACCGACATGCTGACGCACTCCTCTATCTTGGTCTTCACCTCCTCCTGTGTGACGGCCGTGTCGAACAGCCCCGGGGTGTCGATGACCTGCACCGCGGCGCCGTCCACCTCCCCACGCTGCGTCTCGCAGTGCTGCGTCACGGACACGGAGCTGGGGTCCTCCCTGAAGGCCGTCCTGCCCAGGATGGTGTTCCCTGACGCACTCTTCCCTGAGCCGGTCTTGCCCACCAAGACTATTCTCAACCCTCCAGACAAATCTAAAGCTGTGAACGCAAAGGGCCGCCGTGGTACAGAGCAGCAGACCAAGGCCCAAAAACACAGTCAGAGGAGAAGTTGAATCTTTTATTGGCTTATATTAGAATATCAATACATAACAGATCCACTCGGGACTTTTGGTTGATACTGTTGATACCGTGGTCATTTAGTCATACTAAATATATATCAAGACAAATTATTAAAGTATCAAAACCCATTCAAATGGGTGTGCTTACCTTCATGGTTGGAGACGCCACACCCATCGGTCCGTGGGAGAGTTCTCTGTTTTTTCTCTCTGAGGGGAATAGCTGACACAAAACGAAACTGTTAAGATCTAAATATGAAACAATCATCACACGATGGTCCCCCTCACCTCGGCTGTTTGTTTAGACCGTTTTAATCTAACAGCTGAACCGCTGGACTGGCTGGATGTTATTTTAGGCTGAACACCATCGATATCACAAACAATGATTCTTTGATTATGGAATCAAGCAACTCTTCTTACCTTCAGCCATTTTCTCAAACTCCCGTTAGCCACAGTGCAAAGATGGTTTCACCCCGGTTGTGGAACTTTTAATTTAATTTAATTAAAAAAAAAAAAGCTTTGGTTTCTTTAGCTCTCCAGCTCCACCACAGCACACTCGTGTGCTCTGGGAAACATCTGGAATCTCAGCCCATGGAGAAGGTTCTTCCCATTTCCTTGTATTGTCTCTAGTATTGGTGAGAAAAAAAAACCATCCTAAAGCAACTGTCGACAACACTTTGAATATGCTGAGTGCACATGTCTGCAGCTAAACTGCATGTCCTCTGTATCGAAATGACGACCCCAAAACAACGGGGGTTGAAATAAAGTCGCATTAGAAGTATAACCATATAAAGAGATGTGATTGTTTGAAAGAGAGGAAACTGTGACACCGCTGACCTCATCGCTTCCTTCCTCTGATAGCCCCCTCTGCCCCTCCTCCACGAAAGCTGGTCGGGAATACCCACTGTTCTCCTTTCAAAATGGATGTGTGGTGTTTAACGTACTGAAGGTAGCCTACTCAGGATGCAATGCTTTATGAATATGCTAATTATATGAAAACATCTTCGTATTTACAACTAGTAATTTAAGATTGTGTGAGATCAGCCTTTCCTCGACCTACAAGCCACCATTAAATGAGCTTCATTCAAAGTCATTAACTTAGCTACCAGCTGTTAACATGCCAGCTGTTGTCCGATGAATCTGATGCATTCTGGTGCTAAACCTTAACTCCTACACACATACATACGTGCTGTGGACGTTTCTGCCAGTTACGGACACATGCGTAGTAAAAGAAAAATGAATGAATACTGTAGTGATAAATGTTATTATATGTGTCTGTCATCTAGTTGCGTGCTCCTTGCCCTACCTTCCCCCATATGTCATCGTTAGCAGTCAACTCCCCTCACTGTGAAAAAGTGGCTGATTAATGTGTTGAGAGTTACAGTTCACCTCCGCTACACCTGGCCACACATGCTGACATTTCACCTCCCCTTTTCAGACCATTATCTCTATCTCTTATGTCGCCTCACAATGGCAATCAATGCATTTATTTGTAGCCGGTGGGACCAATGGGGGTGGGGAACTTTTATTTTGCTTTACCTCTGTCACTTCTCTTACAGGTTTTGCATCATTAGAAAGGGCTGTGATTGGTCACATATTGGTTAAGCCGGGACGGGCACAGATATAGACGCCTTGGGTCCTCATGCCGGTAGTCGTCCATTGCTGATGGTGGAGTGTAGCTGTGTCCTGAGTCTTCGGCAGCAAGTGTGGTTGCTGGCAGGGTATAGACGCCGGCTGCACTATCTTCTCTGGTGCGGCGTGTAGACAGTTAAGAAGCATGCAGCTATACAGCATTGTCGGCTGCTGTTCTCTGTGTTTGTTTAATGTGTGATTGTATGTCCGGGTGCTGCTTTTAAGATGCGTGTACATTTGGTTTTCTTTTTCCCCTCTAGCCTGGGGGCCTAGTGGTATGTATATGGATAGGAGTAGATTGTGAGCCACAGGTTAGAGGGGTTTCTTTTTGTTTGTTTGTTATTTTGTTATCTGTCTCCCCTGTGTCATTCTCCTCCCATCTCACCTCGGCCTGGGAAGTGATTGGGCCCTAGTCAGGAATACAGGTTGGCCTGTTCTCCCTACGATCAGTCTTTCACCCATGAGTTTATGTGCAGTGTAGTGCAGTGAAGTGTGAACCCCCTTTTCTTAATGTGCCTGAGTGGTGCACTTGTAGTGGTGTGCGTCCAATGGACTTTTAGTGTGCTCATGTGTGGTATCGGAGGCAGGCCCCCCCTTGTTAGCCTAGGTGCTAGCGGCTCAGGACTCTCACCCAGTGGCTTGGTAATTCCTATGCATTTTCATGTCTATGTATTTATTTATTTATTGACCAACGGAAGTGACACCTTACTTTTACGAGAAACTAAAATAAACTTGACTTTTCTATTTTTTTGCTAAATACCTGTGTTGGACCATTATTGGGACAGAGTCCCCCTCTCTATTCCAGTTTACCTTAGGGGGTGGCGTAGTCTGGTGATAGGCCTAGGCAAGGCCCCATATTTACAGATCTCTCCAGGGCAGGGGTCACCAACCTTTTTGAACCTGAGAGCTACTTCAAGGGTACTGTGTAATACCAAGGGCTACTTGTTTGAAAGCCTACAAATTCTGCACATTCTTCTCGTCTTTTAACATAGTGTTTGCAATTGTCGTCATTGCTCCTTTCAAGACCTTCCTGTCCGAAAAGTCTTTTTTGTTCTTTATCTTTATCCAAAAATTTGCAGCTCTAAATTAAGTTTCAGTTGCTTTATGGGACTTTTTCACTGGCCTTGTGAAAAATGACTGCCATTTGCCCAAAGCTGCCTTTAACTCCTGGGCCTGAGTAGTAGTTAGCATGGAGGCTAGTGTGACAGGTAATGTCTCTCCTCATTGTGGTGCTTTGTCGTTGCCACAGTCCCCCCGCACACTTGTATTTTACTGTCGTGAAGTTTTCTTTCGCTTTTCCGCAATGTATTTCTTTATTTTGTGGGTATAACCTGCATCTAGCTCCCCATATTATTCGAGCTTGCTATTTTGTCTCAGCAAAGAGACGAGTTCAGAGTTCATAAAACATTTTTGTTTTTAAAGTGTTAAATGCAATATTGCCATTGCCATCAAATCTACATCAATGAGATCAACACAATGAAATAAAAATTGTCAACATTTTTCTCCATGGTGACTAGTGCTATTTTGAGAACGTGTCCTGTGGGCAACTGGCGTGGTCGCCAAGGTGATCGCGGGCACCATGCTGGCTACCCCTGCTCTAGGGTTCTAGGGCAGTATCCAGATCTCTCAATAATCACAGGCAGTACAATAAGAAGCAGTGCATTGTGGGAAACATGTAGGCATCAGCAGGGCGAGGAGGAGAGTGGGCAAGGTGGCAGGTACATGGGGATAAAGGAGCAAATACGTTATTTTCCAAAAGACAAATATGAATATATATTCAGTATACAGCATATGAATATATAGTATTATATAGCATGCAGTTTGTTGATCACTCAGACGAAACTCAAGGCCAGTGGTCATGCTGCAAAACGGTGGACGATTGATGTTGAGTGGAGGAAAACTGCGACAGCCCATGCCAGCGTGAGCCCTTCCTCACGTGAACACAGAGTGACATGAAGACGCCTGTTGTGCTGTCTGGAGGAAGATGGAAAGATGTGAACAGATTGAGAAGGAGACAGCAAAAGAGAGCTATTACAGATCTTTTGTGCTCGTCTTACCTGGACATGATTGACCAGTGGAGAAGAGAAATAATCCCCCGAATCCAAGAACCCATTTCTTCCTCATTGAAATAACTGTGTCAGCCTTACCACACAAAACCCCCCAAAGATAATCATGCCTAAAATATTATCTTTCATCATCGAAACAGTTCGAGGTTTCTTTTTTATTATTGCTTGAATATGATCATTGAAATATCGGTTGTAACTGCAGAGTGATGGATTAAAGGAAGCACTTTTTATGAAGTCATCACTTTGAATTTAAGGTTTCAAGGTTGTACATATATACCATAATCGTGCTGTCTTCTCTTTATTTTTTTGCTATTTCATGTCACTCTATGAATTGTATAGACATCTCCATGGAAACATACCTGACTTAGCTGTCAGGTAGTCAGATAGTCTTAGCTGTCTGCAATAACATCCCGTGTTTAGAACTTAGACATCATTCAAGATTCAAGATTCAAGATTCAAGAGACTTTATTCATCCCGAGGGAAATTATTTTGCAACAGATCAAGACAGAAGGAAAAGAAATATACACAAAATAAAATATACCTAAAATAAATAAAATAAAATAAAATATACCCTAATATAAAAATATACCTAAAACAATTAACAACAATATAACAATAAACTAGAGTAACTTATAAACCAACTAACTAACTACCAACTAACTAAATAAATAAAAACCAACTAGCCTAACATTTTGTTATATTAGCATATACTTAACTTACTCAACTTAAGTGTAAGCTAATATACCCGTACAAACTATAATAGAAACTAATAAATATATCAATATATCTCAGTGAATGTGTAATGGAATAAGATGAGGTAGTGCGTCGTACCGCTACAGTAACTACGTAGGTATATATAATATACAGCAATACGTATAGTTCCCATGGCAGTACTAAATAAAGTGACTAAATGAATGAATAAAGTGAATACAGTGAATGCAGTGAATAAAGTGAAGAAAGTGAATAAAGTGAATATCATCAAGAGATACTAAGCATAGAGGATGTATTATTTACAATGCCAACTACCTATTTGAAAATCCCACTCAGAAGAATCATAATTTATTGTGGTTATGATGAGTTTTAGTTTTAAAGTACACTGCAAGTGTTTGGCGATGGTAAACCACAAACCTGCCATCATGCAAAATCTAACGAAACACTAACGCCTAAATTCCACTGGATGCGGAACGGCTGCAGATCCGCTCCGCTACGGAATGGCTGCGTACTCTGACGCCGTCAACACACACCGGTTCCGTCCGTGTTCCGCACCATTGCGGGTCCTCCTGTGACAGCGGAGTTCCGAGGGCAAACGAGATCTCGCGAATTGAGGCATAATCACGCGATATAACCGGCTCAAACGAGTCTGCTCTGTGCTGAATTGATGCGCCGTGCTCCGGCGTCCGGCAAAAATAGAAGCTCTGCGTATGGTTTGCAAGGGCTGCCGGATGCCGGAGCCATTCCGGACCCACGACGCAGCGGACCCGGAGTCAGTGGACGCTCACACGTTGATTATAATTTATACGTATCGGCTCCGCCGCCGTAGCGGATCTGCAGCCATTACGCATCCAGTGGAATTTAGGCGTAATTCTTAGTCTAAGAATGAATTGACAAAGAATAAGGAAAGGAAAACCTCTTTATTTTGCAAAAAATATTGGCACCACTATAACTAACCCTAATACTTTACTAACAATCAAGGAAAAATGGATTAAAGCTAAGATAAGCAATTCGTTTTTTAATTTGATTTATCTTTACATCCCGACAGGAATCAATAAATGAAAGGCTGTGACAAAAAATGTCACAGACCTGTATTAAGCCCATCCAAATAATTTAATTGGTCCTGAATGAAATTATTTGGATGGCCCACCTGTCTGTCTACCTGTCTACCTGCCTGTGCATCATGGCGCGTGTCCAGAAGCATCCACAAGGCTAGGCAGACCGTTTGCTAAAGCTGACAGTTTTGGGGGAGGGGCTTTGGAGGGGAGGGGTGGGATTTTTTCAGATGGATACTTAAAAGATGCATCTTACACTGGCTGGTTTCTCCAGATAGCCTAACCTAGCTTTAAAACACATTGAACATTACTAAGGTTATAATTCCACAATACATATATGCACAAAAATCCTGCAGAATCCCAGCATACTTTTGAAGAAGGAATTGCAGTCCATGTTTCTTAATGGTTTAGAAGAAAACCAAATTGTGGAAATAATATCACAAACAATAAATGCCCAATTACTGTCTGAATTATGTAGCCGATTTAAAAAAGTCAGGTATAGTGCATTGATAACCTGCAGAAGCTGCAATGACTCCAGCCGCAGCAATCACGGCATATGAGGGCATCATTACCCCTACACTCAATATCCCAAGAGCCGAATAATAAGCTGCTTTGCAAATCGAAATTCTCGACTTCTCTTTGTCTAGTTTTTCTTCTGCTTCTCTCCATTCTTTTTCAATTTTCCTCTGAGCTTCCTCATACATCCTGTTGGTGTAATGCTGCCCCCCGTTTTGTTTCACCATGTCCTCAACCATCCGTAAAAGCTTTTGAACCTGTTTGGGGTCAGCCCCCGGGCCGTTGATCAGTGAGAAATATCTCCCTCCAAAAATGTTTCGGAGTCTCTGTAAATCTTTACTCTCGCTCACAAACTGCTCCACTGTTTTCCCTTTCAGCATGTCTCCATGAGTGAACAGAAGAATGGTGTACATGACAGAACCGGCGCCAAAGTTGGATTTGATCCACTCTGTTGCGTTCCTCTCCTCTGCTGTGAATCTGGCCTTCAAACTGACCACCAGCAGAATTGCGTGGGGCCCTGGAACAGACATCTCCACACATTCCGTTATTTTCTCTCCGATGACCTTTTCTGTTTGGTTTGTGTCAAAGAGGCCAGGGCTGTCCAACACCACCACGGTGCGTCCGTGTCTGATCACCCGCTTCTTCTGACAGTTCTCTGTCACAGATTCAGGGGACATCGCTTCTTTGAAGGCATCACTGCTTCCCACAATGGTGTTTGCACTCGCACTCTTTCCTGAGCCGGTCTTTCCGACGAGGATCAGCCTCAGCTCCTTGGGACCCCCAGCATCTGTGGAATATTTAGTGGGAAACATGGAAAGAGTGAACAATTTGCATGCATGTCAACATATACAATATACAATAAATACAGCAAATACATTCCAGCCCCTCCTGTCCTCTCCATGCAAGCTGACATGGAGGAACTTCGGTCTCATCCCTCTGGGCCTTCCTTTGTTCCAGCAGTCATCAATGTATAACAGCAACTGAGTTTTTTTACATAGTTTGTATATTTAAATGTTTAGTGTCAATAGCATCACTCAAGCACTGCCAGGACTGTTTTAGCGTCTGTTTTAGTGTCTTCTAGCTAACTGGTCAAGGTATTTGTGTTGTGTGACAGTTAGCACAGCCTCTTTCAAACAAAGTCAGTTTATTAGAGCAATGTGAGAATGAGTGGACGGGAGCTGTGCTCTGCCTGGTGGCTGTCTCCCTCTTATTATTAGCATCTTCCTGTGGGAACTTTTCCTTTTTGTGGCTCAGTTCCTTTGACAACAGTGTAATTGCTCAATTACGCTACTGAAAAACATTAAATCACTGAGATGTGAACAAACTTATTCTGGCCATAGCTAGTCCCACAGAGACTAGAAAGACTTTCTAAAACCTTTTAAAAAAATTGAAACAGGTAATATATAATGAAAGCTAGGGTACGCAACTTTCTTCTCCCCGTGCTGTGACCTTGTCGTGATGGAGAGGCTTGAGTGCTTCTACGATCCTGTGAGCTATGCTTGAGGGAGCCATACCTGGCAGGTTCAACCATACCAGATTGGTCCTGGGTGAGGAGTGAGATTAAAGGCAGCACCTGGTCCTCCAGTTTTGGGGTTGGGTTAGTTTATGTACAATAAAGTCTGTTAATGTACAAATGTCAGCTGTCTATGACTGAATCTTACAGGAAAAAAAACACATTGATGGCATATAGAGGAGTTAAAACACTCATCGAAGCCCCATTGTTGGACGTGGCTAAACTCCGTCACTGTGCTAGCCGACAAGCCGAAGCTGCATTGGTGGCTCCCGCTCGCTCTTGTTGCTTGACTCACTCTCCCGATCTTGAAACTAGAATCGATTGCTCCTCCTTGGGACCCTGGATGTTGCAGTTGAATTATTTGCGGTTGAACTTTTGTGATGAATTTTTTTAGGTTGATTTTTTTGCAGTTGAATTTTTTTAGGTTGAATTTTGTAACGTTGATTTTAACGTTGAAAAGCATTCTGATACATAATTTCAATGCATACATATTCAGTGCTAGAAATTCAATGGCTTTTTTATTTCAAACTCTGATGACACAGATTTACTTCCATAGGTACCCCAACATGATGTTCTTCTCCTAACTGGCAACATGAATGCCAAAGTGGGCATGTTGGGACAATTTCAACAATGAGAGGGCAAGGAGCAGGCATGGGTGTGGCGAAAGAAACAACAATGGTGAACGCCTTCTTCCTTTTGCATGAACAACAACCTGGTCATCGGCAGTACCATCTTTCCACACAAGAACATCCATAAGCTCACATGGTCACCGTCACCTGATGGTAAGACCATCAACCAAATCGACCACATCATCATTAATAGTAAATGGCGCAGGTCACTGCAAGATGTTAGAGCTTACCGGGGTGCAGATGCCTATAGTGACCACTACATAATCGCTGCCACCATTAAACTCAAGTTGAAGAAGTCAATGCCACAAGGCCACCGGCAGAAGAAACTGGACATTTAAAACTCCAGTATCCAAAGAAAAACAAGGAGTTTGTGTTGGAACTCAGAAACCGCTTCAGCATGCCTGAGGCTTCCTCTGAAATGGAAGAAGAACCCATCATCAGCAGCAAATGGAATGCTATCAAGACCATATACTCTGAAACAGCACAAAAAGTCCTTGGCTTCAAGCAGAAAGGGGCCAAAGATGTTGAACACCAAGTCCCAATGACTTCTCAAGAAAGCCAAGATGTCCTATAAAAATAAGGAGAGAGAGGTGAAGAGGAGTGCTAGTAGAGACAAAAGGGTTTTTGTTGAACATCTGGCAAGTGAAGCAGAGAAAGCTGCAGCCTATGGAAAGCTGGGCACAGTGTACAAAATCACAAAGCGACTTTGTGGCAAATGTACAAACCAAACAACCCATGTTAGGGACAAGAATGGACACGAGCAGGCAAAAGAAACCCTGGGAGGCTCAAAACCACATGGCCCAACATGCTGCCAGGGTCCGAATGCAATGGAGAGTGCTCATTGAATATTTATGTCCCATAGAGGACGAAGAGTAGTAGTAGTAGTAGGGTACTCAGCTTTGGGGAAACCGCCAGAGTAATCTATATGTTGAAAGAATCCAACAGAAAGATCCCGCCCCAAACACGCTAGCTTTAGTAATAGGTCTGTGTAGCATTGTGAACGACACCTGGTCATGTCCAGTGAGTGAATGGGCAGAGTACGCTCCAGTAGGTAGGTAGGTAGGTAGGTAGGTAGAAATCAATTCATTCAATGAGAAACCAAATGTGACAACACTTTGTGTGTTTATTTACATGAAGCTAGAAGGGGATCTCCTTGATTATTACCAGGCATGTTTGATCGTAACTGGGGACTCATTTTCTAGGTTCCAATGGTCTCCACACGGCGACAGACACAATAAGCTGAGCATAATTTGGTATGCTATGTTTGCTATGCGTTGTTGCGATGCATTGTCCTTGTGCCACACCTTTGCTCTACTGCCAACTAAATGTGATCTGCACACATCTCACCTATTCCTGCTCTGCAAGTTCTTACACCCACTTGTTCACAGATCACCTGAGCCCTGCATAGCTCTACCCTCATGCTTTTATTTGTTGTTCGTCTTGGCAGCATCTAAACTGAATCTCGGCACAAAATGCCATCTCCCTGTCTCTGTCTCCCTGTCTCACAAGATGCACCCAGTCCATCACAAATATTGACAAAGGCCAAGATGTGGCACTTTTATGGTTAACTTGGTCACTTGGTGTGCCCGGGAAATTAGTTTGTCTGTGTAGGTTATAGCAATGGCAGTTCGCTAGTGAAAGATGTATTGAAAATAGTTTCTGTGATACATTTTATCCACATACTGCAATGACCTTGATTAATTTCAAGGCATATTTCTTCACAAATAATGCAATTGCCTGTCAAACATTCAACATATAACCCCTACAACAGTCCCTATGAGCCTCACCGTCTTGTTGGGGTTGATGTGAGTCTATAGCTCTCTATTCTATCCCATAGTTTTACCTTGATGTTTTACCTTGATGTTGGCACTGAACAGACTGGTTTGCCCAATAGGCTACGATCAACACCACGGTCCAACGTAGCACAACTCCCATAACTTGAGACATCTTTGCAGATCCTGAAACCAATTACAAATAGGAAAACAGCAATATTTGCAATATGAACATCCAAATTACATTTCTGATAAATGATTGTTTTAAGATGGTAGCTTATATTACCCAGCTTATAGCTTACAGTATATTGCAAATGTAGCTCGAGTGCTCTTGACGAAAGAATGTCATGTAGGCTTAAGAGTCTGGTTCGTTTGTACTTGCTCAGTTTCATTTCATGTTAAGCCTTCCCATTTCCAAGTTACTGGGTGCGTACGCAGGAGAGGTTTGATATACTTTGAGAAAGGTGACAGAGTACCTGTCTCTATGATGATAAATGTTGATAACCTACCTGACTGCAGCAGTTCAACAGAAGATGGTGCCAACAGGGTCAAAGTGGATTGGGCTAAACTATCTAAAGAGGATATCTTGTATTATTGTCAAAGTCAAAGTCAAAGTCAAAGTTTATTTCTATAGCACAATTTACAGACGGCTGAGCCGCACCAAAGTGCTTCACAGTAAAAAATGCATAAAATAAAAACAAAATCACGGAACAAGACACAGATAAAAAGACAGAAGAATAAAAATAAAATAAAAATAAATAAATAGAAAATAAAGGGGGGACCCTAACCGAACGCCAGTGAGAAGAGGTGTGTCTTTAGTTGGGATTTTTATTTTTATTGTGGGAGGTCAGATGTTCTCTTAAGGGAACTACAGCTACCCATGGATGCTATTTTATGTTCAAATATTAACTGTGATGATGTCACTCACTGTGTGAAAATTAATGCATCAGTTAAATAAACATGTTAACACAACAATAATTTAATGTTTAAGATTAAAAGTATGTTGACAGAAAATTCATGTTGCTGCCCTTTAAAGATGAACTGAACTGAAATTTTCGGTTTAGTTGATATAACAGATGTATTGTCTGCCTTCCCATTGGTTCAATAACTTGTTACATGGGCGCCATTTTGGATTTCAACAATCAGCTACGTCACTGGCATGGTAAGCTACTCTGTGGCTTACTAGCAGTCTTAGCTTCGGCTACAGTAATGAATTACAAGCACACCGATCTCGATGAAGACGCACGTTTTGATATATCATTTGTCCTACAACTTTCCAAGACTAGTAGTGAATCGAAATTCGTCCGGAAAAGGAATAATAATAAGAAGAAGAGGAAGAAAAAATCTGTCATAAACTTTTTACCAGTTAATATTTTGGGTTTATGTAGACTGTGAATGTTATAAAAGTGTATGTAAGCTGTGTAAATGAACGATATGTGCTGTAGTTCGTGGGGCAGACGGAGCCGTGAGTTTAGAGTCCGCTCCGCCGCCATTTTTTAGATGAAAAAACACCGTAGAAATAACGTTACAACTCAGAGACTGTGAAACATTTAATTGAGTAATTTGAGGATTTTAAAAGAGATTTATTGTGTTTGGGTCTTTTTTGTTACACAGGTCAGTTTTTTTTTTTTTGCTTGGTTTAAACTTGAAGCTCGGTCGGATCGAGGACTGGTCTGCCGTGTGCGGGCGTGCACATGTCATGCACAGACGGGATTCAAGAGAGCGACCCAGACCCTCAACTCATCTTCTCCATCGCGTCAGTCAGGAAATCTTTCTGCGTATGGTGAGTCGCTGCCAGAGTGGTAGGAGTATCAGGAATTAGTTCGAACTGAACTGAGAACTGATTGAATTATTATTTTTGGACTGAATCGAACTGAAGCTTTTCATTGAACACTCGAACTCACTATAGAAATTGCTAAGACATGTGACCAACTGAGCGGCTACGTCATCAGAACGCAAAGACAGGGCTCTCAAGTTTTGAAGACAGGCAAGAGTGACATTCCGTCCTGCCCCCCGGGTCCCGTTCCGTCAGCCCCCCGGCCCGTCGCCCCCCCCCCCCCTCCTCAAAGGGGCGCCGGTTGGACGGGCCACAGGAAGGGGCGTGTTTCATTAGTAATATTATTATTGGTGTTGTTGTTGCTGTTGTTGTTAGTACTGTAATTGATCAAATTTGTGGAACAAAAGACTCTTCTTCCTGCACTGTCTCTTCCTTTTCCACCTACACTGTCTCTTCCTCTTTTTGCCACATCTTGTTCAGCATCCTCTAACCTGGGCTTTTTAAGGGGATGTCCACTCACGGCAAATGAAAGGATGCTGAATTATTTTTTTCCTGACATCTTAGAAAGACAGCAATAATAATTATTTGTAATAGGTCACTTTTAAAATCATGCCATATTTTGTATTCCCTACTTATAGATGCAGGATTTACAAAATATGACATGATTTTAAAAGTGACCTATTACATTGACTATGCAATACAATTTAATTTATTTAATGCCAATAAAATTAGACAGACAGACATACTTTAATGATCCCTGAGGGGAATTGCAAAATTATTTCCCCTATTTGGAGAGAAAGATTATTATAATGTAAGAATATGTCAGTCATCCTGTGATAACGAATCCCTAGACTACTTGTTTTGAACAGGTCTTGCCATTGAACAGGCTGTAAAATTGTTGGCTAAGTTAAGGCTACAGACACTCAGCATTGGAAAAAAAAATTCTAATTATCTGGGGAACATTCCTAAACAGCAGTCAAGTTGTCACTGTTTGTGTCAAACAAGTTGTGAGTTTGTTGGAACATTAACACGGGAGATCCTTACTCTGTGCTTGAAGTGATGCTCAGAGCTCCTGGTTTCCTCTCTGGGTGCTTTGAAACTTTCGTAAGCTGGTTGTAGCAAAATCACGCGAACAAGCTTTTTTCATTGTGGTTGTTGCGTTTCATCTTACCCAGATATTACAATGCTATTTTCTGATTGGCTATTGTGTAGCCCCTTCTCTTTTTTGATAGGCTGGTAAGTGACGGGCAGGGCTGCCTTAACCTAATGTTGGGCCCCGGGGCTGAGAGGTTTTGTAGGCCCCCTATCCCCTCGATTTATAGTCTCATTTTAAAATTTTCATTAAAAAAAAGTTTAATATCGAGGTAATCTACGTCACAAAATGCATTACTTTCTTTCGAGACATACAACAGTGAGTTTTCCCTCTTTGAGCCAGAAAACACCATAACGTTGTTATTAACATATCACTGAGCCCACTTGAACATAAACACAAGACACTTTATTTAACAACCACACACAGCAACCTATGGTGATAATGAAACCAAAATGTGTGAAAGTATGATTTCAAACAATATGAAAATGTAAGCAATTGATGTAAGCGATCATGGCTTTTCTGTGAATGTCACAGCTTCCATGTTCTGCTATACGATCATTAGCATATTTCCAGTCAAAATAACCCCCACTAACAAATGCTGACTTTTCCTTGTTCTCGCCAAATATTTTGCATGCAAAACAAAACACACGACCTGCCGATGGTGAATAACAGAGCCATTCTCTGGGCACACACTCTCCGTTACTGAACCTCCTCCACTCCTCCCCTCTGATAGGTGAGCCCACGGGCCATAAGCTATGGGGCCACGTGGGTCACTCCTCATTTGGATCAATCAGCAGCCACGTAACGTGCGATTCGAGTGATTGACAGAAAACCTGACAAGTTACAAAACAATAAGAAATGTTCAGCTCATCGTGATCCTGACCATGGGAGGCCCCTGAACTTGGGAGGCCGCTGGGCTTCACCCCAGGTAAGCCCGTGCATTAAAGCGGCCTTGGTGACGGGCTGCAATTTAGAACGCCAGGGGAGACGCGCCTGTTCCATGGTGAGAGCTAGAGAAATGTTGGGTGCTGTTTTTTAAGTTATTTTTCAGCGTGAGAAATGCCATGTGTGGTGGGAGAGTGTGACAATAGACCGAAAAGAGTGACTGTCACGCTCAATGCGTGACAGTCACTCTTCTCACCTTGATGTTGGCACTGAACAAACTGGTTTGTCCAATAGGCTACGATCAACACCACAGTTCAACGTAGCACAACTCCCATAACTTGTATCATCTTTGCAGATCCTGAAACCAAACACAAATAGGAAAACAGCAATATTTGCAATATGCACATCCAAATGACATGTCTTATAATTGATTGTTTTAAGATGATTAAGCTTATATTACCCAGCTTATAGCTTACAGTATATTGCAAATGTAGCTCGAGTACTCTTGACGAAAGAATGGGTCTGGTCTGTTTGTACTTGCTCAGTTTCATTTCATGTTAAGCCTTCCCGTTTCAAAGTTACTGGGTGTGTACGCAGGACAGGTTTGACGTAGTTTGAGACAAGTGACATATATATATGTGTGTGTGTGTTTGTAACGTGTATAAGAAATACTTTGATTATTTTATTGAAATTCCTGCTGAAATATGTATATAGTCTGTATATTGCTTTGTCCTGCAATGAGAGGTTCAATTGCGGCATTTACTGGTACCTGAAAGTCTATATATATATGATCGCAACTCGGATGCTCTTAGCAGAGTCTTCCAGCTCTCTGCTTGAGGTAAGCCATGGTCTGATGTTGCTCTGCAAAGTATTGTAAAGTACATTAAAGCTAACGTGAGATTTATTGTGAGATGCAGTCACGTAACGGCAGTTGTCGATATACTATCTTGGTGCATTTTCGTTTTACATTAGTTGTTGCTCACGTTAGTAGCGTTATTATTTTGCACTGAAGTCAATGTTATTTCCCCCTGTAGACGTCGAATCCAGTGGAGGTGCTAAACCACATATTATGTATGCGTGTGTGTATCTACCACTCATTGCAGGTAATAATTGTTGCACTTTGTGTGCATAATGTGTCAAGACGTTTATGTGACGTCCACAAAAATGTTACCTTTGTTTTGTGAATTGTAATTTATTTTAAATGTATTTTTCTGTGAATACAAGGTTTTATTTTGGAGTAAAAAGTGTTGCTGAAAATACATCTACAATGTAATCATTTAAAAAGGGTGATTTCCTTTGTAAAATGTACTTGTTGTACTCGTTCCATACCAGCAGGGGGCAGACCTATGGTAGCGATTTCCCTGTGCGTTATTTGAAAATTCTCATAACTCCAGAGACTTCGGACGTATCAAGACGCTGTTGCCCTGTCTCATTCTTCTTTCCTGATTTTCAGGTTGGTAAAGTGTTACACAACACTAAAATAGTATGAAACTGTGGTGGTTGACATAATTCACCCACGGAACTATGGGGCGGGGGTGTGTTTTACACACGGACCCTTTAGAGCGGACTCCTCCTTGTAGTTCAGAGCGTGATGTTGTTTGGTTTGGCTTGATGCCTGTTTATCTTGTCAACGTAAAATAAAGTTCCGTTCTGGATACTCCGCCTCCGACTCCCGTCTCTCGGCACTACACTGGTGACCCCGACGTGAGTCCTGCTGAAGTCTCAGGGACCGAAACGAACATGGCCAACAACGCCGCTTTTGTCAAGTTGCCGGAGTTTTGGGAGTTTTCGCCAGCGGCATGGTTCGTGCAGACGGAGGCGCAGTTTGCCATTCGTGATGTCACCGATGACGACGCACGCTACTTCCATGTCGTGGCGGCGCTGGGGAGATCCACCGCGGCCCGGGCCGTGAGTTTCATCACGAACCCCCCGGCCCACGGCAAGTACAGAGCTCTTAAGGCGTTCCTGCTCAAGACTTTTGAGCTGTCGAGTTCGGAACGGGCCCAGCGGTTGTTGGACATTCGGGGCCTCGGGGACAGCAAGCCGTCTGAGCATATGGAGATGATGCTCAACCTGCTGGGTGCGGAGGAGCCCAACTTTTTGTTTATTGAGCTGTTCCTCCGGCACATGCCGCCGCAGGTCAGGACGGCGCTCGCTAATACGAGGATTACCGATCCCCGCACATTAGCAGAGGAGGCTGACCGGTTTTTCCTGGCTGCCCGGAGTTTCATCCCCGAGGTACTGGCCCCGACGCACACTTTCAAGGCCCTGGACAGCGACAGGCGATCCGGCAGGGCCCCGGGCGTGACCGCCAGCACGGGTATGTGCTATTTTCACGCGCGTTTTGGCGTGAAGGCGAAGAGGTGCCGGTCCCCCTGCAGTTTCAAACCGAAGGGAAACGACAAGGCTTGCGCTCAGTAGTGGCCGTGAGCGCAGGCGCATCGACATGGCTGCTATTCATCAGTGACACTGTTTCGGGCCGCAAGTTTCTGTGCGACACGGGGGCGTCCTGCCGGCTACGACCGACGACACCGCGGCTGGTGGACGCGGTCCGTGTTTGAGGTCCGCTAACGACACCCCTATCGGCACGTCTGGCACAAGGGCCGTCGACCTGTGCTTCGGGGGCCGGCGGTTTAATTGGACTTTTGTCGCAGCAGATGTCTCCTTTCCCATCCTCGGCGCGGACTTCCTGTGTGCGCATGGCTTGCTGGTGGATGTCAAGAACAGCCGTCTGGTGGATGCAGTGACGTTTTCGTCGTTCGCGTGTGTCAGCGGTGAGGCGGCGTATGGCGGCCTCTCCAGCTCGCTCTCGGAGGGTGACTGCTATCAACGCCTTCTCGGTGAGTTCCCCTGTTTGACCCGACCCACCTTTTCCGCTGCCACTGCCAAGCATGGAGTGGAGCATCATTTAGGCACTACTGGCCCGCCCGTCTATGCTAGGGCCCGGCGGCTTAACCCCGACAGGCTGAAGGTAGCCAGGTCCGAGTTCGCCAACATGGAGCGGCTAGGCATTATCCGCCGCTCGGACAGCCCTTGGGCTTCGCCGCTCCACATCGTCCCCAAGCCAGACGGCGGGTGGCGGCCTTGTGGAGATTACCGCCGCCTTAACGATGCTACCACACCCGACCGCTACCCGATCCCGCACATCCAGGATTTCTCGGCGCACCTGGCGGGCAAAGGCATCTTTTCGAAGGTGGACCTGGTGCGTGGCTACCACCAGGTGCCGGTGCATCCCTCGGACATTCCCAAAACGGCAGTGATCACACCGTTCGGGTTGTTAGAGTTCCTGCGAATGCCTTTCGGTCTGAGGAATGCCACTCAGACCTTCCAACGGTTGATGGATTCGGTGCTCAGGGAGATGCCTTTCGTTTTTGTGTACTTGGACGACATCCTGGTCGCCGGCTCCTCTGAAGTGGAGCACCGGGCGCATCTCCGGGACCTTTTCACAAGGCTCGACCAGCACGGCCTGATTATCAACCCGGCGAAGTGCCTGTTCGGGTTGTCCTCCATCCGTTTCCTTGGGCATCTCATTGATAAGGACAGGGCCGCCCCTCTTGCCTCGAAGGTGGAGGCGGTTTCTGCTTTTCCCCACCCACACACAGCCCGAGCGCTCCTTGAGTTCCTGGGGATGGTGACCTATTATCACCGGTTCATCCACCGGGCAGCCCACATCATGCGCCCGCTGTACGAGGCCCTTAAGGACAAGTCCCCTGGCCAGGTCGATTGGACGGCTGAGAGAGAGTCTGCGTTCGTGGCCACGAAGACCGCTCTGTGCCAGGCCGCCATGTTTGCCCATCCGTCGCACACGGCTCCCATCTCCATCACCACCGACGCGTCTGACTACGCCGTCAGCGCAGTGCACGAACAATGGGTCAATGGGGCCTGGCAACCACTTGCCTTTTTCAGTCGGCAGCTGACCCCCAGGGAGCGCAAGTACAGCACTTTCGACAGGGAGCTTCTTGGTCTCTGGCTGGCGATCCGTCACTTCCGGTTCCTCCTGGAAGGCCGTGAGTTTGTGGCTTTTGTCGACCACAAGCCGCTGACATTCTGTATGTCCAAGGTGGCTGAACCGTGGTCCGCCCGCCAGCAGCGCCAGCTGGCATACATCTCCGAGTACACCACCGACATCCGGCATGTCTCCGGCAAGTCCAATGTGGTCGCTGACTGCCTCTCCAGGGCGGTCATCGGAGCTGTACATCTGGGCCTGGATTACGTCCGCATGGGTGCTGACCAGGCCTCCGACCAAGAGGTCCAGTCCCTTAGAGCGTCAGAGACTGGTTTGCACCTGGAGAAGGTCGCAGTTGGCGGCTCGGGCGTGAAGTTGTGGTGTGACGTCTCCAAAGGTCAGCCTCGGCCTCTTGTCCCTGCGAACTGGCGCCGGCCCGTGTTTGAGGCGTTGCATGGCCTCTCCCACCCCGGCGGTGAGGTTGGTATCTCAGAAGTTTGTGTGGCGGGGGCTTAAAAGGGATGTGAGAACGTGGGTCGGCTCATGCGTGGCCTGCCAGCGTTCCAAAGTGCACCGCCATGTTAAGGCCCCCCTAGAGCGGTTCGCCGTCCCCGAGAGGAGGTTCGACCATGTCAATGTCGACCTGGTGGGTCCTCTTCCCTCCTCCCATGGGTTTACACACCTCTTGACGATGGTCGATAGGACGACCCGCTGGCCGGAAGCTGTTCCACTCTCCTCGACGGCGGCTGAGGACGTAGCCTGCGATTTCGTCGGAACGTGGGTTGCGCGCTTTGGGACCCCTTCCGACCTCTCCTCGGACCGTGGCCCTCAGTTTACTTCCGAGCTGTGGAATGCGGTGGCTGAGGGGTTGGGGGTCAAGCTGCACCGCACTACCGCTTATTACCCCCAGGCCAACGGGTTGTGCGAACGCGTCCACCGGTCCATGAAGGCAGCCCTACGTGCCAGCTTGAGGGACGGCGACTGGGTGGATAGGCTTCCATGGGTGATGCTCGGCCTTAGATGCGCCCCTAAGGAGGACTTGCAGTCCTCCTCGGCGGAGCTAGTCTACGGTCAGACGCTGCGGGTGCCTGGGGATTTCATTCCGGACGCCTCGGTTCCCAGGTCGGCATCCAGGCAGCGTTCCTCCCTGCGGGAGGCGGCCAGGGCGTTTGTGCCCGTCCCCACATCGCAACACGGCGCCCACGAGTTCCGGGTTCCTCTTGACCTACGCTCGGCGGACTTCGTGTTCATTCGACATGACGCTCACCGCGGCCCCCTTCGCCCCCCCTATGATGGTCCGTTCAGGGTTGTACGCCACGGCGACAAGAGCTTAGTGGTGGACATTGGGGGTAAGCCGGAGACTGTTTCTGTTGATAGGGTTAAACCTGCTCACATGGATGTGTCCGGATCGACGGAGGTGGCTCAGCCTCCACGACGGGGCCGGCCTCCGGTGTCCCGCCCCTCGCCACCTGTTGACGCGCCCTCGGCCTCGTTGACCCCCTCGACCTCCGGGATGGTGGACGACACCGCCGTACCTGCTGCTGCCCCCTCCTCCTCCTCGGCGCCGATCACCCGCACGCGCAGGGGTCGAGTCGTCGCCCCCCATCGTCGTGAGGACTTTGACTATGGGTGAATTCTGGGGGGGCTTGTGTGGTGGTTTACATAATTCACCCACGGAACTATGGGGCGGGGGTGTGTTTTACACACGGACACTTTAGGCGAGCGGACTCCTCCTTGTAGTTCAGAGCGTGATGTTGTTTGGTTTGGCTTGATGCCTGTTTATCTTGTCAACGTAAAATAAAGTTCCGTTCTGGATACTCCGCCTCCGACTCCCGTCTCTCGGCACTACAAAACCATGTTAGAATGTTAGTTAACTACTCTGGCCAAGTAGTTTTGTGATAAGAAGGTGGTTTGTTTATGTTTAATATCCTGAAACGGGAATGCTAAACGAGTGGAGTTAGCAAAGGACGTTGACCCATTCACTTTAATAGTACGGATTGCTATCGTGGCACACACATGTTCTCCCGCTTTGTTCAAGAATAGGTCTATCAGCCTTTTGGTTAACGTTAGCGCCACTCGCGCATGAAGCATTTTGTTAAGCCAATGTGCAAATGTATATGTGAGTTTCTGTTAAGATGGTCAATAGTTACTGTGACCATTACATGTATGAAGTTAACTGAACGAAGTTGTTAATAGTGGCTCTGAGCATTTGATACAGTGAAGCAGGGCCGTCCCAAGGGGGGGGCGAACTGGGCGGTTGCCCTAGGCCTCGCGCTGTGACGGAACTGTGACGGGCCTCGCACCTTGACCAATGGGACAGCCGTTTTGATTTTTTAACGGTCCTTTGTAGACGATGACATCCATGTCTGTAAAATAAACCTATTGCATTTCATTTCAGTATGCATAAACATTGTTTTTAAAAGAAAAAATAAAGTATAAAAATATTTATTAAATCTTTCTTAATGACGTAGTTACGTAGGCATACGCTTGCCTGCAGCGGGAACAAACAGAGGGAGAATGTCGGCAGCAGGCCGCAAGCGCGACTGCTTTCGGAAATTTCAGTCAGGTGCTGAGAAACGAAATAAGCTAAAAAAGAAAGAGGAGTTCAACAAGACACTTCATGGGTCTCTGGATTGATTTGTGAGCCATTCTCCAGTTATGGCCGAGCAACAGCAGCCAGATGGGGAAAATGACGGTGCTAAGGAGACCACAGACTTCAATGCTAATGTTATTAGCACCGATCAGGACAGTGATGTTAGCGATTTTGAGCCAACAACATTACCATTGGAGGGATGTTTTACGGAAATGCAATGGTTTGGGGAAATGTTCGGGTTTCTTTTTGATGTGAGAAAGCTTTGCGACATGAACGAGGGAGAACTGCACAGTGCGCAAAACTGGGCGATGCTCTGAACACACCTGCATCCCAGGACATACATGCACCGGACCTTTTCCAGGAGTTAAGGGTACTGCGAGATATAATTCCAAAGGGAACAGATACTGCCCTCAAAACACTACGTTTCCTTAAAGGAATCGAAGGAACATTCCCAAACTGCGAAATTGCGTTCAGGCTCCTACTGACCATTCCAGTAACTGTGGCATCAGGGGAACGGAGCTTCTCGAAATTAAAACTTATTAAAAACTATTTGCGCACCTCAATGTCGCAGGACAGACTGTGCGGGCTCACTCTTCTGTCAATTGAAAATGGGGTTGCCTGCAAGTTGGATTATAAGGATTTAATCGCGGAGTTTGCGGCAAAGAAAGCAAGAAAGGTTGCTTTTTTCTAAGCGAGGTAATATAATTAACCTAATTAACGAGGTAATGTAATGAAATTTATTTTTACAAAGTTTTATTGTCAGTTTTATGTTAAATGTTCAGTTTGACAAGTAGGCCTATGCCCAAATTATTGTCTTTTATGAAATGATGATGATGCCCTAATAATTGTCTCCATGAAATGCTGATAATAAACGGCATATGGCCAAAGATGTATATTGTGTCTGTCTGCTAATTGTTGTATATTATCTCCACTCTTAAAGGCTTATTATTATTATTATTATTATTATTATTATTAATAATAATAATGCTCCCTGGCTACGAAAGTATGTGAAAAATAGGTTATCCTGAAAAGGGCCTTGCATCCGTCAAGTTTGCCCAGGGCCCCGCCCCCCTTGGGACGGCCCTGCAGTGAAGTGTTAAATTAGTACAGATTGTAATGACATGTATTGTCACATCCTGAAACCTGATATCTGATCCTTAAAAGCCAATGAATGTATTTAGATTTGCTATTTGGTTAATTAGACCATGATTTATGTATTGGATATTAAGCACAGTGAAAAAGAGAGAGACAAAGGAATATGAGAACATGTGTTTAATATTGTATACAATATATTGCTATGGGATTTTGTATGAATATTGCAATTAGAACTCATTCTAATGTGAACATTTAAAGTAAAGATGATTAACTCCAGAGACTTCGGACATATCAAGACGCTGTTGCCCTGTCTCATTCTTCTTTCCTGATTTTCAGGAGTACTATCTGCTAGCACGGTGCCGCTACTGCGGTACCCGTTACATTTACATTTTAAGTTCATTTTGTCCGCCATGTTTAACAAAGGGACAACGTTGTCTGTTGAATTTGATGGTCACCACTGATGGGTGCCGTTACATAGTTTAATTATTTATTTGATGTTGCGTCTGGCATTTAGTATTTTTCTCTTTTCTATTTCATGAAAATATATAAAAAAGGATGATGTTTGTTAAAAAAAAAAGAACAAGTTAAGAATATATTGTATAGAACTCATTGTAAAAGCAGTAACGTGAAAACCCAGTCAAAACCACTATACGATCATATGTTAAAAAGTATTCTGTTAAAGTGATGGTTCGGAGTAAAATTCACCCTGAGGTAATTTCCACCAATAATCCAGCCAAATACCCCTTCAGATGCATTTTTAGCAACGGTCAATATTTATCAGGTTTAGGGGTTAGTATTGGAGTGTCCAGTACAGTGTGTATATCTCGTAAATTACCCCACTAATAATGCATGGATTGTTACCCATCTTCTGTAGTAGTACATATACGGTTTGTACTCACAAAACGAGGCATTTTAAAGTTTGTAAGTACACCAAGAGTTTATTTAAAAAAGCACTTTTCTGATAGCTTCAACTCGCTGTTGCTAAGGCTACCGCTGCCTCGACGTCTCTTCCGTCTTTCCGGATAAGTTCGTAAAAGTCCTCTTCAAAACTCACAAGTGTAAGGAAAAAGTACAGAAGCTACAGAAGTTGGGTAACAAGCCATGCATTATTAGTGGGGTAATTTACGAGATATACACACTGTATTGGACACTCCAGTACAAAGCCATTTGGCTTATACCCCTAAACTTGATAAATATTGACCGTCGCTAAAAATGCATCTGAGGGGGTATTTGGCTGGATTATTGGTGGAAATTACCTCAGGGTGAATTTTACTCGGAACCATCACTTTAAGAACCATTGTATTAAGTCACATCTTAAAATGCATTTCAAGTAATTGTAAAAAGATTCAAATGTAATGTACTTGAGCAGTCTTCCAGCTCTCTGCTTGGGAGGTCGAATCCAGTGGAGGTGCTAAACCACATGTTTTGTGTGTGTATCTACCACTCATTGCAGCTACCATATAAAGAATCACGTCATCCAATCCAGCCTGTGTCTGGGTTCTTGGCGGGGCGGGTACACAGCAGTTACATATATAAACAATAAATGAGGTTGATGTGGGAATGAATAGGTTTCATGTATTGAATTGTTGATGAATTAATTTCAGTTTTTACCATTTGCAGTAGGTTTCAGCAACAGAACTACTTGCCGCTAACATCATGACTGCTGAATGCCCAGGCCACCTCGCTACCAGCTTGACACCACATGGACACGGCTGGGGGAGCACCATAATAAACACCATGAACACCATACATCCCATAGCATTACTCCTTCACACGGTGAAGGCCTAATCAGAGTAGTCCTTATGCTAGGATTTTAACTGCAGCATGTGTGGTTTTGGTTTATCCACAAAGCATTGTTTATATGATTATAATTATAATTATAATTATACAAACATGTCTTTTTCTGTATTTACAACTAGTATTTTAAGACCTGTGAGATCAGCCTTTCCTCGACTTACAAGCCACCATTAAATGAGATTCATTCAAAGTCATCAAGTTACCTACTAACTGTTAACATGCCAGCTGTTGTCCGATGAATCTAATGCATTCTGGTGCTAAACCTTAACTCCTCCACACGTACATATGTGCTGTGGACATTCCTGTCAGTTACGGACATATGCGTAGTAAAAGAAAAATTAATGAATACTATAATGATAATTGTTATATGTGTCTGTCATCTAGTTGCATGGTCCTTGCCCTACCGGTTCCGGCGCCGCAGCGAGTGGCAGCCCGACACAGCAGCTCCCGATCTATTTTCCTTTTTTCTTAGATTAAAAGTTTTTTTTTTTTAACTTTAATCTATATAGTACTTTAGGACTTTAGCACTAGGCTTTGGAAACATGTTTAGGCTTATATAAGGGCTCTTAAACGGGTTGGACAATAACTAGTATGTGCAGGGCGATCACCACGATCGCTAAACAACAACAACAATGGACCGGCGCTTACTCGCGGGACGAGCTCCTTCAGTTCCGGGATCGACCAGCGGTGTGCCCGAGGGGGATCCCGAAAGAGCTGAGGATAAAGCGGCGTGGGACTAGAGCAGGAGCCATGGTGAGGAACAAGAAGATGGAGAGGAAGTGGAGATACAAGCCCCGTCTTCCCTCAGTTATCATGGGGAACGTACGCTCACTGCCCAACAAGATGGACGAACTATCAGCCCTCACTACTGGACAGCGCGAGTACCGGGAATGCAGTGTGTTGTGCCAGACGGAGACATGGCTGAACGGGAACGTACCAGACTGCTCAGTGGAACTAGCCGGCTTCACGCTAGTTCGGGCGGACAGGGACAAACAGAGCGGTAAGAAGTCGGGTGGCGGACTTGCCGTCTTTGTTAACTCCAAATGGTGCAACCCGGGACATGTTACCACGAAGGAAATCACGTGCACGCCCGATGTCGAGCTGTTAGCGGTGGGACTGAGACCGTACTATCTGCCCCGTGAGTTTTCGGCAGCCATTGTTGTTATTGTTTACACTCCACCATCGGCCGTAGCGTCGCGGGCTTGTGACGTCATTCATTCTTCCGTCGCAGACCTGCAGACTAGACATCCCAACGCTCTTATTATAGTAAACGGAGACTTTAATCATGTAAATATATCAAAGACACTGACTGACTTCAACCAGTATGTAACCTGCAGCACCAGAGGAGAAAAGACCTTGGACTTACTGTATGCCAATGTTAAGGGGGCATACAGTGCAACAGCCCTCCCCCCCCCCCCTGGGCAGATCAGATCACTGCTTGATTCTACTGTCTCCTACATATAAGCCTCTTGTGAGGAGACAGCCCATCACCACCAGGGCTGTGCAGCAGTGGTCTGAGGAGGCTGAGGAGGCCCTGAGGGAGTGCTACAGGACAACAGACTGGAGGATGTTTCAGGAAGACTACGGTGATGACATTGAGGGTCTCACTCAATGCGTCACAGACTATATAAAGTTCTGTGAGGAGAGTGTTGTCCCCACCAAGAAGGTCCGCTGCTTCCCCAACAGCAAACCCTGGATCAACAGGGACATCAAAGTCCTGTTGAACCGTAAGAGGAGAGCCTTCATGGTAGGAGACAATGAGGACACACAGAGGGAGATACAAAGAGAGCTGAGGAGGGAACTGAGGAGGGCTAAGGCCTGCTACAAAAGCAGGATAGAGGAGAAGCTGCAGCAGAACAACTCCCGAGAGGTGTGGGCAGGGGTGAAAACCATCACCGGCATGAAAACTGCCGGAGGATCACAGGAGGGGACAAAGGAATGGGCCGATGAGTTAAACCTGTTTTTCAACAGATTTGACTCACCAACTGGGGCCAGACCTTCAACCCCCCTTCCCCCCTCCTGCCCTACTCATCTCCCTGCTGGACCACCAGATCCGGGCATGGCAGCGTCTGCACCTCCCCTCCCTGTACCACCCTCCCTCTCTCTCCCGTTCCACGCTCACAGGGAGGCTGGACCAATGTCCGGCCCAGAGGACAGTCACCCCCTCGCCACACCCCCGACTACACCTGTGACCCCAGTAATAACAACCCCAACCATCAGCACCAGCCACGTGAGACGGCAGCTCACAAGGATCAGGCCTAACAAGGCCAGAGGACCCGATGACATCAGCCCGAGGGTGCTCAAGATCTGTGCGGAGCAGCTGGCAGGAGTGTTCACGCACCTTTTCGGCCTCTCCCTGAGGCTGAAAAAGGTACCAACTCTATGGAAGACTTCCTGCGTAGTCCCTGTGCCGAAGAAGGGTCGTCCCAACGCTCCAGGGGACTTCAGACCTGTGGCACTAACGTCACACGTCATGAAGACCTTTGAGAGATTGGTTCTGGACCATCTCAAGCCCAGGGTGCGCGACTGCCTGGACCCATTGCAGTTTGCGTACCAGACGCACATCGGCGTGGAGGATGCCATCATCTACCTGCTTCACAGAGCTTACACACACCTGGAGAGGCCACAGAGCATGGTGAGAATCATGTTCTTCGAATTCTCCAGTGCTTTTGACACCGTCCAGCCAGACCGGCTGGCTGAGAAGCTCCTGGTGATGCAGGTCGATCCTGACATGGTGGCATGGATTACGGACTACCTCACGGACAGACCGCAGTATGTCAGACTGCGACACTGCTTGTCAGACATGGTGACTAGCAACACCGGCACACCCCAGGGAACTGTACTTTCACCATTCCTTTTCACCCTCTACACCTCGGATTTCTGCTTCAACTCCCGAACATGCCACCTGCAGAAGTTCTCGGACGACTCCTCCATTGTTGGATGCATCACAGACAACGAGGAGGAGGAGTACAGGGAACTGGTGAGGAACTTTGTGGGATGGTGTGACGGGAACCACCTTCAGCTCAACACAGGGAAAACCAAGGAGCTGGTGGTGGATTTCAGACGCAGGAAGAGTCCCCCATTACCGGTTTCCATAAAGGGGGAAGAGGTGGAGATGGTGGACACCTGCAAGTTCCTTGGGGTGCACCTGAACAATAAACTGGACTGGTCTGACAATACCGAGGCCCTCTACAGGAAGGGACAGAGCAGGCTGTTCTTCCTGAGGAGGCTCAGATCCTTCAATGTGTGCACTAGGCTGCTACGGATGTTCTACCAGTCGGTGGTAGCCAGTGTCACCTTCTTCGCCGTCGTGTGCTGGGGAGGGGGCATCGGGAGCGGTGGGGCCAGTAAGCTGAACAAGCTGGTGAGAAGGGCGAGCTCCGTGGTGGGGATGAAGCTGGACTGTGTGGAGGCAGTGACAGAGAGGAGGATGAGGGGAAAGCTGCAGGCGATCCTGGACAACCCCTCTCACCCTCTCTACGCCGAGCTGAGGCAACTCAGGAGCACGTTCAGCCATAGGCTCACTCAGCCACGTGCTTCAAAGCGCTTGGGGGGCTCTTTCATCCCATCGGCTATCAGGCTCTACAATACCTCAACCAGCCGCTCCCAACGTCTCGGAAGCGCCAGCACCACCATATAATGGATTTGTATACCACACCACACACCCCAGACTGTTTTCTAGCCATTTTCATCTTATGTCTGTTCATCTCATTGATAACCACTGTCCATCTGTCATCTCTCATTGCATGCACCAGGCTGCTACGGATGGTCTACCAGCCTGTGGTGGCCAGTGTCACCTTCTTCACTGCCGTGTGCTGGGGAGGAAGCATTGGGAGCGGTGGTGCCAGGAAGCTGTACAAGCCGGGGAGGACGGCGAGCTCTGCAGTGGGGATGAAGCTGGACTGTGTGGAGGCGGCGACAGTGAGGAGGACGAGGGGAAAGCTGCTGGAGACCCGGAACTACCCTCTCAGCCTCACTATGCCGAACTGAAGCAACTGAAGCAACTCAGGAACACGTTCAGCCACATGCTCACTCAGCCAAGTGCCTCAAGTGCTTGGGCGCTCCCTCATCCCACCAACCATCAGGCTCAGGAAGCTCCAACACCACCAGACAAAAGACAAATGGAATGGACTGAACTTCACATTCACATACACCACACCACACACCGTGGACGTGTCCTAGCCGTTGTTATTCCAGGTCTATTCATATGTTGTACCTGGAATACCTGTATAAATTTGCACATCTTGCACCTTGCACTTTCCGCATATTTGCACTATCTATCTACCTTGCATTTTGCACCATAAACAGCTATCAAGGACACTAGTATGCATACAGGTCTCACTCGTCACCGACCTGACTTAAGACTTCGTATTTAATCTAATTTATTGTTTATTGTTTATTGTGTATTGACTTAGCCAGGCTCTTACTGCACATCTATCCCCTGTACTGCTGGTCACTGTGAATTTCTCCTAAGGGGGATTAATAAAGGAATATCTTATCTTATCTTATCTTACCTTCCCCAACATGTCATCGTTAGCAGTCAACTCTCCCTCGCTGTGAAAAAGTGGCCGATTAAAGTGTTGAGTTACAGTTCACCTCAGCTACACCTGGCCACACATGCTGACATTTCACCTCCCCTTTTCAGACCATTATCTCTATCTCTTATGTCGCCTCAGAATGGCAATCAATGCATTTATTTACAGGTCTCTCCAGGGCAGGGGTCCCCAACCTTTTTGAACATGAGAGCTACTTCAAGGGTACTGTGTAATACCAAGGGCTACTTGTTTGAGAGACTACAAATGTACATTCTTCTCGTCTTTTAACATAGTTTTTGCAATTGTCGTCATTTCTCCTTTCAAGACCTTCCTGTCCGAAAAGTCTTTTTTGTTCTTTATCTTTATCCAAAAATGTGCAGCTCTAAATTAAGTGTCAGTTGCTTTTTGGGACTTTTTCACTGGCCTCGTGAAAAATGACTGCCATTTGCCCAAAGCTGCCTTTAACTCCCGGGCCTTTTCTGCCCTGTAGGGCACTGCCAGGTGGGTAGTTAGCATGGAGGCTAGTGTGACAGGTAATGTCTCTCCTCATTGTGGTGCTTTTTCGTTGCCACAGTCCCCCGCAAATTAGTCCAAACACACTTGAATTTTACTGTCGTGAAGTTTTCTTTCACTTTTCTGCAATGTATTTCTTTATTTTGTGGGTATAACCTACATCTAGCTCCCCATATTATTCGAGCTCACTAGTTTGTCTCAGCAAAGAGACAAGTTCAGAGTTCATTAAAAATATTTTTGTTTTTAAAGTGTTAAATGCAATATTGCCATTGCCATCAAATCTACATCAATGAGATCAACACAATGAAATAAAAACATTTTTCTCCATGGTGACTAGTGCTATTTTGAGAACGTGTCCTGTGGGCAACTGGCGTGGTCCCTGTGGGTGCCCAGGTGATCGTGTCGTGGGCCCTGGGTGGTGTATTTTAGTATTTGATAAAATGGTAATATTGGTGTCTGCTTGATTTGTGTTTTTGATATGGGGGGTGCTTCGTGGACTGTTTTGGGACGGCGGGATTGGGGTTCTTGTTGGGAGGACTTGGACTGCCGATACATACGGGTGTCCGTGCCACTGTGCTTGCGTGCATTTGTTTCCTGATGGCTGGGCGCTAATCAGCGGGACCCAGCTGGTGGGAACGAGCCACAGCTGTTTCCAGTGGTTGGGAGCGGCTGTTGACACCCGATTGGTGGACACACGCCAATAAAGGGTGCCGACCGGGACCGCTCGAGAGACGGGAGGTTCACCGTGAGCTGCCAGGATCGGGCTACCAGTCGCTGACACGGCCACGGCCATGACTACGTGCTGTTCCTGTCCGGTCATGTGCGACGCACCGACGGAGACGACGAGCCGCGCCGACGAAAAGACATTCGATCTCAAACACTTCCTAAAGGAACGGTGACTTCTGAAGCTAAATTAGTGTTTCTGTGTGAGTGGGCTACCCCTTAACGAAACATGAAGACTCATACTCTGCCTGTCTGTTGTCAGCTACCGCGATCGACCACTTCCGGGAATCCCATGAGTGACGTCAGCCCGACCGTGGAACTCCTGGCCATCCCCATGCCAACTAGAGTCCTTTAGAAAGGACTAAAGAACTCTAATGCCAACGTCCCGACGGTCGTCAAATTAAAAGTCCTGGCAGCTTGGATTGACTAACTTCCTGGCCAGTCGTGAGTCAACTCGGGACACCACAGCCAGTGAACTTTTGGGCAGTGCTGCGGGGACTACGGACTGATTTCACCGTGCCGTGGTGTTGCTGTCTTCTTCATTATTTTTTCCTTTATTATTTATTTTATTTTTTTATTATTTTTTTTTTTTCTCGGTCGGGAGGGACCCCGAGGGACCCCGACCGAGCGGACAATTTATCTTGTTTGTTTATTGTTTTCCGATAGGTCTAGCGCCAAAGCGCTAGACTTGGGGGTGGGCATTAGGCGAGCCACCAGTAAGGTTTTGTGGTCCAGAACTCACACGTGTAATTAGTGTGCTGGTTTGTGTGAGTTTCTTTTGTGTGTAGTCCAGGCACAAATATAAAGCGGGTTTGCGGTGAACAGATTTTTATACCTCTGTGCTGTGTTTTAAACTGTGTGCGTATTCACTCCAGATTAGACCCTGACCGTGCTGTGTGGTCACCATCGGCTTTAGGCCTCCTAGCAAGTGCGAGTGGCAGTTATTTTAGTGGTTGCATCAAAATAAAATATCTTGTTCTTAATTGACGCCTGCTGTCTCTGTGTTGTGGTGTGTCCTGGGATCTCCTGCATTAGTTGGGTTTGTCACTAAGACTGGGTGACAATCGCGGGCACTGTGCTGGCTACCCCTGCTCTAGGGTTCTAGGGCAGTGTCCAGATCTCTCAATACTCACAGGCAGTACATTAAGAAGCAGTGCATTGTGGGAAACATGTAGGCATCAGCAGGGCGAGGAGGAGAGTGTGTAAGGTGGCAGGTGTTTGCACATGGGGATAAAGGAGCAAATATGTTATTTTCCAAAAGAAAAATATGAATATATATTCAGTATACAGCATATGAATATATAGTATTATATAGCATGCAGTTTGTTGAAAACTCAGACGAAACCCAAGGCCAGTGGTCATGCTGCAAAACGGTGGACGATTGATGTTGAGTGGAGGAAAACTGCGACAGCCCATGCCAGCGTGAGCCCTTCCTCACGTGAACACAGAGTGACATGAAGACACCTGTTGTGCTGTCTGGAGGAAGATGGAAAGATGTGAACAGATTGAGAAGGAGACAGCAAAAGAGAGCTATTACAGATCTTTTGTGCTCGTCTTACCTGGACAAGATTGACCAGTGGAGAAGAAAAATAATCCCCCGAATCCAAGAACCCATTTCTTCCTCACTTAAATAACTAACTGTCAGCCTTACCACACAAAACCCCCCAAAGATATTCATGCCTAAAATATTATCTTTCATCATCGAAACAGTACGAGGTTTCTTTTTTATTATTGCTTGAATATGATCATTGAAGTATCAGTTGTAACTGCAGAGTGATGATTTATGAAGTCATCACTTTGCATTTAAGGTTTCAAGGTTGTACATATAAACCATAATTGTGCCGTTTTCTCTTTATTTTTTGCTATTTCGTGTCACTCTATGAATTGTATAGACATCTCCATGGAAACATACCTGACTCTAAAGTGATGATAGTCTTAGCTGTCTGTGTGACGCCGCGGCTATCTGCGCGTCCTGACGCGACCATGTAATGGCCGCACTAAACTTGTACATGTAGTATTTCTAAACAATGGACTTGTGTTCATAAGGCGCATGTACTCAGTGGCGTAGGCAGCAATGGGCCTGGATGGCACTGGCCCGCCCACTTTACTTGCTGGCCCACCCAGCCAAGTTTGATCAAAATATACTTTGTTACAATTTTATTTTTTTTATGTTAGAAAAATAAATAAATATAAACTTGATTTATACTTGACTTGTGTGTGTATAATTTGTCTATGATATAAACCGAGCTGTTGAAACAAGTCATAGGAAGTCCCTGGTTGCTATGGTTACGAGTCATAACGCCGGCTTGCCTTCAGCTAGCTAGCTAGTTGGCATCTTAGCCGATAACGTTACCGCCACAACAATGGCAAAACAAATCTCTTTATTGTTTTAGTTTTAAAAAACCAAGACTCGTGGAGGAAGACACGCCACTGCCTTCAACGCCCGAGTCCACCCAGCACAGTTCTTCAGACTCATTAGCCCACAGCCAGGTGGGCCCGGCCGCTTGCTCCCCGGCGCCACTGCTCTCTCCCAGTCAACCTGCCGCGGGTTTACCGGCTGATTTATCTGCGATTGATGAACCACCTTCACAGCCGAGTTTGAATGTTTTTCCCTGCACTGTGAAGAATGGAAAATCAAGGTGCTTCTCGTCAAAGTGGTATGGGCAGTTTTCTTGGTTGGAATACAGTGTGAATAAGGATGCGCTGTTCTGTAAAATGTGCAGACATTTCCCCAGTGGAGCTGACAGCCCGTTTGTGAGAGAGGGCTTTGTGCACTTTGCGCTGTAGAGCTGATGCTACCGGTTCTGCTGATGTAAATATATTTGAGCTCGAATAGGATATAATGGACAGGTTTTTCTCTATACTGTTGTGTGCAGACTGAGCTCTGTTGGTTGAGCATAGCGTGTTGTATAGGCAGTGTAATGCAGAATATTGCAAATTAAACTTGCCACTGTTTTTTCGGTTTGCGCATGTTTGTCCTTTTTTTCTTCTTCTATGGCCCACCCACTTTTGTACTGGCCCAACCAAAATAAAATTTCTGCCTGTGCCACTGGCTCACACTATTAATTTTCATTGCCATGGACTGTGTTTTGTGTTAGGTTGAGTTTGTGTGTTTAAACGATGGATGCATACATGACGTTGAATCGCACCAAACTTTGTCCCATGCATTCACGTTCATTCATCCATTTCCATTTCATTCATTCATGGCAAAACCCAGTTTTGTTGCGGTAAAATCAGCATTGGTACAGAGACTGCAAAGCCTGTACATATTTTATACGATAAGAAAATATGTGTTGTATGGTGTTTGTGTGTTTTGTGTTTCAAAAGTACGACTTCTGACCGTCGCTTATACAAGAGTACAGCATCTTGTCACCAGTGATATGCTAATGAGTCCCAGAACGTCCATGCTCTCTTTTAGTTGAAGGAAGTAGGCACTTTGCTACTACTGTTGACGGACCAGTAGGCTACTTCTATGAGCAGGCACCATGCCTAAAAGCTGCTGTGTTGTATTTTGCAATCCTAACAACAACAAAATAAGGATTTGCAATTTAGTATGTTGCCACAAAAAAGGGAAGGGAAAAGAATGGGTTTGTGGCTCCAGGCAATCAGAAGAGAGAATCCCGATGGGAGGCTGTGGGACCCGGCATCTAAATTTGTTTACGTCTGCGGCAAACACTTCGTTACAGATTAGTAGCTAAAGTCAGTCAGTCATGCTAGCTAAAATCAGTTGATGTCCAATGTTAAAGATGTCTAATCTAATAATGAAGGAATGAATGAAACTTTGCGAACTACTAGGAGCTGTGATTACATGTCATAGGTCAGCTTCGAGTTAGCCTGCAACACCTAGCACTAGATAGCACTAGCGCTATCATGGTTGCACTCTGCATGTTAAATGCGCTATAAAATTAGTAATTCTAATAAAATGAGTAATTCTAATATAAAAATAAAAGTGACTTGACTTGAATGAAAATAGATTGTTTTGGTGCCCTCATCTTCATTGATGATTCATTCATTCATACATTCATTGCTTAGGTAGTTCCATATGTCCCCGTAGTCCACCTCTGCCCACTCGTTTGGGTTGTTCGCCCAGAGACCAGATTCCAGCGTGAAGGGACATCCGAAATTGCCAATTAATTTAAGTTTTTCTAAATAGCGACACCAGTCAGGACTTGGAAGAGAGTTGGTATAACTGGTCTGCTGGCTGGCCATAGCATTAGATTGATATAAATAGCTATACAGTAATACTTGGGTAAAGTTCAGAAATGTAATGCACTGAGATTCTCATAGACCCCCATTCAAATATTTCCGGGTAGTTTCACCTAAAAATGCCCGGATGTGTCCAAAAAGCGGGAAGTACCCGGATTGTTGTACGCATGTATGGCTGGTGATTTCCTGGTGCTTCTAGGAAGCGCGCTCCCGATACGGGATAGCTATAACGTTCACACTTCACACTAGGTTCTTTGTATGTAATGGCATGTGTCCATGCAGTGATATTATTAAGTAGACCTAATGCGTTGTTATTGTGTACCGGTACCCTTTTAACTGTGTTTGATATGTATTTGTGATATTATGAGTAAACACCCCTGCCTGTGTATTGAGTAATGGTAGTTACCAATTAGGGGTGGACTTTGCCAACTGCTTAAAAAGGGTTGAGTGTCATTTGGATAGGAACCTCAAGGAGCAGGAGTGAGGAATAGCTTGCTGTTTCCTATAGCTCTGAAAGGGTGGTGTGAAACCCTGCTAAAGCCTTGCGTTGTTGCATCTAGTGCTTTTTGTTTCTGGCTGAATATAGCCATAGCCATTTTGTTTCGTTCATCAAGTATTTTTGTTCCTATTATTTCCCTTTTCTTTTCATTGTAACTTCTCTTTTAATTTTGTCCAAAAAAGGATTAATACTTTTTGGTGATAGAAAATAAAAATCATAATTTACGCCATTTCTGCCTGACTTCTGCCATTTGTGCCAAACCCTAAGACCCTCGACAAACTACCTTTTAACAGTCTGCAACAACATCCCGTGTTTAAAACTTAGACATCCTCAAGAGATACTAAGCATAGAGGATGTATTATTTACAATGCCAACTACCTATTTGAAAACCCACTCAGAAGAATCATAATTTATTGTGGTTATGATGAGTTATAGTTTGAAGTACACTGCAAGTGTTTGGCGATGGTAAACCACAAACCTGCCATCATGCAAAATCTAACGAAAAACTAAGACTTACGCTGAATCTCAATTCTCTATCTTAGCCCTTCCCCTTACCCCTTCCTATGAGGGGCCGTTTAGGACTTAACTATTGAGACACTCTTACACATACTAATGAAACACTCTTACATTCACTATTGAAACGCTCTCACACTCACTATTGAAACACTCACACATACATACATACTCTGTAAACCTATGCACGCTCATATATAAAACATTATACACACTCGTCTGAAACACTTATACATACATATTAGAAACACACACGCATACATATATACTTCCGTGTCATATACACATACATATGAAATGCTTGCATGCACACAAGTGAAACATTTATACGTATCTATCTGAAACACTCATGCATTCACATATGAAAATGTTATACATACATATTGTTGAACACTTATACATTCATAACTGAATCTCTTGCATATGATTACAAAGATATAAAAAGTTTAGATGCATGTACAAGTGTTTCATATATATTTGTATAAATGTTTCAAATATGTATGTATACGTTTTTCAATTATAAGTGTGTATGCTCTCACATGAGGATGTGCAAGCGTTTCACATGTATTCATACAAGTAATTTCAGTAGTGACCGTGAGAGCGTTTCAATAGTGTATGTGAGAGCGTTTCAATAGTGTATGTGAGAGCGTTTCAATAGTGTATGTAAGAGCGTTTCAGTAGTATGTATGAATGAAATCTCACTAGCATACGGAAGGTATCTCACTTTCACCGGAAGGCGGAAGTAAAGAGTGCAGAATTTGAACAGTGAAAAATTTTGCGCTAATCTTGAAGTGATGGTTCGGAGTAAAATTCACCCAATAACCCAGCCAAATACCCCCTCAGATGCATTTTTAGCGACGGTCAATATTTATCAAGTTTAGGGGTATTAGCCGAATGGCTTAGTATTGGAGTGTCCGGTACTGTGTGTATCTCGTAAATTACCCCACTAATAATGCATGGATTGTTACCCAACTTCTGTAGTAGTACATATATGGTCTGTACTCACAAAACGAGGCATTTTAAAGTTTGTAAGTACACCAGGAGTTTATTTAAAAGAGCACTTTTCTGATAGCTTCAACTAGCTTTTGCTAAAGGCTGGTTTATGCTTCTGCGTAGGGATCGCGTCGTGATCACGCAATGGCCACGCCGTTGCTCGGACGGTCGGCAGCTGATACGTTTTCGACACGAAAACGAGCAGAAATGTCCGAAATCAAAATACGCTAAATCAAAATACGCTTCAAAGCAAATGTGGGAGTGAGTCATGCGTTCAATGTTGTAGCCAGTCATAATTGTAAATAAAGACATGTTGGTTAACAAAGACATTGTTTCTGAACATCAATGAAATTCAAAATATTAACTGAAAAAGATACAAAACACCATGCAGTGTGTATAACAAATTGTCAATATTTTGTCGTCAATGTATGATGACGTAACCGTAACGAGTGTTGTCTCAATTCATAGGGGCATGTAGCCCTTACCCCTCTGTTTCAAGGGCCAAGGGGAAGGGGAAGGGGTAAGATAGAGAATTGAGATTGGGCCTTAGTCTAAGAATGAATTGACAAAGAATAAGGATCTCAGCAAAACATCTTTATTTTGAAACAAATTTTGGCACCACTATAACTAACCCTAATACTAACAATCAAAGAAAAATTGATTAAAGCTAGGGTATGCAATTCGTTTTTGAATATGATTTAGCTTTACATCCCAACAGGAATCAATAAATGAAAGGCTGTGACAAAAAATGTCACAGACCTGTATTAAGCCCATCCAAATCATTTCATTGGTCCTGAATGAAATTATTTGGATGACCCACCTGTCTGTCTACCTGTCTAGCTGCCTGTGCATCATGGCGCATGTCCAGAGGCATCCACAAGGCCAGGCAGACCGTTTGCTAAAGCTGACAGTTTTGGGGGAGGGGTGGGGTGAGATTTTTTCAGATGGATACTTAAAAGATGCATCTTACACTGGCTGGTTTCTCCAGATAGCCTAACCTAGCTTTTAAAACACATTGAACATTGCTAACGTTATAATTCCAGGATACATACTGTATATGCACAAAAACCCTGCAGAATCCCAGCATACTTTTGAAGAAGGAATTAGCAGTCCATGTTTCTTTATGGTTTAGAAGAAAGCCAAATTGTGGAAATAATATCAAAAACAATTAATGATCAATAACTGTCTGGATTATGTAGCCCATTCAACAAAGTCAGAAAAAGAGCATTGATATCCAGCAGTAGCTGCAATCCCTACAGCCACAGCAATCACGACATTTGAGCCAACGCCTATTCCTAAACCCATCCCTGCAAGAGCCGCATAATAAGCTGCTTTGCAAGTTAAACTTATCTTCTTCTCTGCTCTCAATTCTTCATCAATTTTCCTCTGAGCTTCCTCATACATGCTGTTGGCATAATGCTGCCCCCCGTTTTGTTTCACCATGTCCTCAACCATCCGTAAAAGCTTTTGAACCTGTTTAGGATCAGCCCCCGGGCCGTTGATCAGTGAGAAATATCTCCCTCCACAATTGTTTCAGAGTCTCTGTAAATCTTTACTCTCGCTCACAAACTGCTCCATCGTTTTTCCTTCCAGCATGTCTCCATGGGTGAACAGAAGAATGATGTACATGGCAGAATCGGCGCCAAAGTTGGCTTTGATCCACTCTGTTGCATTCCTCTCCTCCGCTGTGAATCTGGCCTTCAAACTGACCACCAGCAGAATCGCGTGGGGCCCTGGAGCGGATATCCTCACACATTCCTTCATTTTTTCTCCGATTACCTTTTCCGTTTGGTTTGTGTCAAAGAGGCCAGGGCTGTCCACCACCACCACGGTCCGTCCGTCTCTGATCACCTGCTTCTTCTGGCAGTTCTCTGTCACAGATTCAGGGGACATCGCTTCTTTGAAGGCATCTCTGCTTCCCACGATGGTGTTTGCACTCGCACTCTTTCCTGAGCCGGTCTTTCCGACGAGGATCAGCCTCAGCTGCTTGGGACCCCCAGCATCTGTGGAATATTTAGTGGGAAACATTGAAAAAGTGAACAATGTGCATGCATGTCAACATATACAATATACAATAAATACAGCAAATACATTCCAGCCCCTCCTGTCCTCTCCATGCAAGCTGAAATGGAGGAACTTCAGCCTCATCCCTCTGGGCCTTCCTTTGGTCCAGCAGTCATCAATGTATAACAGCAACTGAGTTTTGTACATAGTTTTTATATTTAAATGTTTAGTGTCAACAGCATCACGCAAGCACTGCCAGGACTGTTTTAGCGTGTGTTTTAGTGTCTTCTAGCTAACTGGTCAAGGTGTTTGTGTTGTGTGACAGTTAGCACAGCCTCTTTCAAACAAAGTCAGTTTATTAGAGCAATGTGAGAATGAGTGGACGGGGGCTGTGCTCTGCCTGGTGGCTGTCTCCCTCTTATTATTTATTAGCATCTTCCTGTGGGAACTCTTCCTTTTTGTTAGAGTTCCTTTGACAACAGTGTAATTGCTCAGTTACGCTACTGAAAAACATTAAATCACTGAGATGTGAACAAACTTATTCTGGCCATAGCTAGTTCCACAGAGACTAGAAAGACTTTCTAAAACCTAAAAAAAAAAATGAAACAGTTAATATACAATCAAAGCTAGGGTACGCAACTTTCTTCTCCCCGTGCTTTGACCTTGTCGTGATGGAGAGGCTTGCGTGCTTCTATGATCCTGTCAGCTATGCTGGAGGGAGCCATACCTGGCAGGTTCAACCATACCAGATTGGTCCTGGGTGAGGAGTGAGACGAAAGGCAGCACCTGGTCCTCCAGTTTTGGGGTTGGGCATGGCGCTGATAACGCCACCCCGTAAAAAAAAACTACTGTCACAGAAACTAAAATGAGAAATCCTATTGACATCAGGCCCATAGTAGACCCCGGCCACCCAAACTCTTTGGGTGGCAGTATGACCGCTTGTGATGAAATCCGAAAGGAAGTCAGGAGCGCGAAAGAAGGTCTACTGGGGCCTAAAACCGAGAACACCAAGACGGCACAAGTCCTCAGTGAGATGAAAAGGTACCACCTGGACATCCTGGAGATAAGTGAGAGTCACTGGACTGGCTCCGGTCTTCAAGCCCTGCATGATGGGTCTGTTCTGCATCATGGGTTCTGTCAGCTTCGGCTTGTCAGCTAGCACAGTGACGGAGTTTAGCCATGTCCAACAATGGGGCTTCGGTGACTGTTTGAACTCTTCTATATTCAAGATTCAAGATTCAAAGTGTTTATTGTCATATACAGCAGGGAAAACAAGTTTCTCTATGCAAAGAAATCCTTTCATTGTTGTCCACACTGATGCCGGGTTATGTATAAAAGAGACAAATACATACAATACGTACAGTATATACAGTACAATAAAAACAGTGGCAATATATGCCATCAGTGTGGTTTGTTTCTGTAAGATTCAGCCATGGACAACTGACTTTGTACATTAACAGACTTTATTGGACATAAACTAAGCGGAACATAAAGGAGATGACATTTGGTTGTTTGTGTGCTTTTTTCAAATTTTCAGTATGATGTCATATTATATAGTATCATAAAAACCCCACCAAAACACAAACATATCAGACATATATGCATTATAGTGTGACGCATTATATAAGTTCCGCTTAGTTTATGTCCAATAAAGTCTGTTAATGTACAAATGTCAGCTGTCTATGACTGAATCTTACGGAAACAAACCACATTGATGGCATGTAGAAGAGTTAAAACAGTCATCGAAGCCCCATTGTTGGACGTGGCTAAACTCTGTCACTGTGCTAGCCGACAAGCCGAAGCTGTATTGGTGTCGGGTGACTCTCGCTCGCTCTTGTTGCTTGACGCACTCTCCCGATTTTGAATTGTTGCAGTTGAATTATTTGCGGTTGAATTTTTTAGGTTGAATTTTTGCAGTTGAATTTAGTAACGTTGATTTTAATGTTGAAAAACATTCTGATACATAATTTCAATGCATAAATATTCAGTGCTAGAAATTCAATGGCTTTTTTATTTCAAACTCCGATGACACAGATTTACTCCTATAGGTACCCCAACATGACGTTCTTCTCCTAACTGGCAACATGAATGCCAAAGTGGGCATGTTGGGACAATTTCAACAATGAGAGGGCAAGGAGCAGGCATGGGTGTGGCAAAAGAAACAACAATGGTGAACACCTTGTTGCTCTCTGTATGAACAACAACAACAACAACCTGGTCATCGGCAGTACCATCTTTCCACACAAGAACATCCATAAGCTCACATGGTCACAGTCACCTGATGGTAAGAACATCAACCAAATCGACCACATCATCTTTTTTTTTTTAATCTTTTTTTTTTTTAGAATTTTGTATAAGACAGGTTACAGAAAATGGACAGAAAAAAGACATAGTAAAACAGCAAGCAAAACAAAACACACATATAAAAAATAAAATAATAATAAAAAAAAAATAAAAAAACAGGGCATATTTCAAAACAATAATTAAGTACACTGCTGCATCACTGACATTAGAATCTTAACAAAAATACTAAACAGAGATAGTAAAGGTGGATGGCACTCTATGAGGTCCCTTGCTGGTCAAGATCAGTGTTATATTTATCAAGATGAGCCAGAAATGGCTGTCATATATCCGAAAATGTATTAAGATTGTCCATCATGCTATATCGAACCCTCTCCATATGCAATATACCAATGAGTTCACCTTACCAGATCTTAAACTGAGGTACAGTATCTGACTTCCAGAGTTTAAAAATCATTTTCTTTGCAATTACCATTTCATACATAATTGTGCTTTGCACCGAGACTCTATGTTTAAGTAGAGAAGGAGAAACCCCAAATAATGCAATCATTGGGTCAGGTTCAAACACACAGCTGTACATGTCAGAAAACCACTTAAATATGTTACACCAAAAATTATATCGCTTCGGACATGTCCAAAAGAGGTGAGTCAGAGAGCCCTCTGCACATTTACATCGGTCACATAACGATGAAATGGTGGGAAAGATTCTGTGCAGTTTGGTTTTTGAGTAATGGAGCCTGTGCATCACCTTAAATTGGATCAACTGGTGCCTGGTGCTAATAGAGCAGGATTTGGTCCTGCCAAGGCCCTCCTTCCAAATATCATCTCCAATCTGCACTCCCAACTCCAACTCCTCCCAGGAGTTCTTCAAAGAGTGTGAAGCACAAGACGTCTGTTCAAAGAATATATTTACAAAGCCAGAGACTAATTTTCTAGATTCAGGTGGTCCCAACAAAAGCTTATAAATCATTTTATCTTCCGGAAGAGACTCAAAGTTAGGCACACATTGACGTACATAATTCCTAATCTGCAAATAACGGAAAAAATGGGTTGTGGGAAGAGAAAACTTGTTTTATAACTGAGCAAATGAGGCAAACTGCTTATTAATATACAGATCCTTCAGAGTGACCAAACCCTTTAGCCTCCAACCATTAAAGGACCTGTCTAAGAGGGATGGAGAGAATGCATGATTGCGATGTACCGGGGCATGAACAGAAGTGTCTGGTAGTTTGCAGCTCTTCCTAATTTGCTGCCATATTTTTAAACAATTAAAAATGACTATATTATCCGTCTTAACAGTTGCAGGAGGTCTGGGTTTTGAGAGAAGAAGTGCTGGAAGAGAACTGTTTTTGACATCATTCATTTCAATGGCAACCCAGGGGGGGGTCTCGGCAGATACCTCCATATTACATCCTTCCTGCCAATAGACAAGGGCTCTAGCATTCGCTGCCCAGTAGTAATGCAGGAAATACGGCAGTCCTAACCCACCCATTTCCCTCGGTTTATGTAGATGAGTTTTTGAAATTCTGTGAGCTTTAAAGCCCCAATTGAAAGGTAGAACTATCGAATCCAAAGATTTGAAAAAAGATTGTGCCAAGAAAATAGGTAAATTTTGAAAGAGATACAAGAACCTCGGCAGAGAAACCATCTTGATGGCATTTATTCGACCCACCATAGAAAGAGGAAGAGTCCTCCATTTTTCAATGTCTCTCCTCAGTTTTTCCACTTTCTAAAGAAAGTTCAACTTAAAAATTAGTTTAGGGTCTTTTGGCATAACTACCCCAAGATACTTCAGTCTGCTTGTAATTTTGAACGGGAGATTACGCAAAAATTCAATGTTGAGATCCGCACCCAGTGACACAAATTCACTCTTCTGCCAGTTAATTGAGTATCCCGAAACTTCACCAAATGTTCTAAGAAGTTCCAGCAAAACAGGTACTGATTTCTCTGGTTGTGATATGAAAAGAACAACATCGTCCGCATAAAGGGAAATATGGTCATCCACATTACCCAACCGGATGGGTTCAATGGAAGTCCTGATACTAAAAGCAAGAGGCTCAATAGCAATGGCAAAGAGCAATGGGCTGAGGGGGCAGCCCTGGCGTGTCCCGCGGTGTAAACGGAATGGCACTGATCTTTCTTGGTTTGTGAGAATGGAGGAAGATGGATGAGCATATAGCATTGTGATCCATGTTACAAACTGGCTACCAAATCCAAACTCCTCCAAAGCCTTTATCATATACGCCCATTCCACTTGATCGAATGCCTTTTCCGCATCTAGGCAGAGGGCAGCCACCCTTGAGTGTCTACCATACTTATGATACATTATATTCATCAATCTTCTGACATTAAAAAAGGAAAATCTATTAGGGACAAAGCCAGTTTGATCAGTGTGAATGATGGATGATATGTATTTATTTAACCTATTTGCTAATAACTTGGTAAAAATTTTCATGTCTGAGTTCAGGAGTGCGATAGGACGAAAAGATAGGGCTCAGTTTCATCCCTACCTTCTTTTAATAATAATGAAATATAGGCTTCATATAATGTGGGAGGAAATTTCTGGGTACCAAATGAATGATTGAACATCCTCAACAGAAGGGGAGCAATCTTCAGAGAAATTTTTTTATACAGTTCAATTCCGAAACCATCTGGGCCAGCGGTCTTGCCGTTGGGAAATGATTTTATAGCATCCAGAATCTCTTGCGCGGTAATGTCAGAATTCAAAGCTTCACGAGCAGCCTCACTCAGTTTAGGGAGTCCTAGATGCCCCAGCCAATCAGAAGCACTCCCTTTTGCTTTTGACATGTATAACTGCATAATATTCCCTAAAACGATCATTTATACTTTTAGGATCAATCACTAGTTCTCCAGTCTTTGATTTAATCTTGTGAATGGCTCTACTAGCTTGCAAGCCTCTTAACTGTTGGGCCAGTAATTTATGGGGCTTATCCCCCAACTCAAAGTGTTTCTGCCTGATCTTAAACAATTGATTGCATACCTGACTGGATAGGATAGTGTTATATTCATATTTAAGTTTAAGAATATTTTGTAAGGTCGAAGGCCTGGAGGAAGACCTATAGGCATGTTCCAGCTGCGATAGTTCAGTTTCAATTTCTGACAGTCGCTTCCGCCTTTCCTTTTTCAGGGAAGATTCAAAAGAGATTATGTGACCCCGAATCACAACTTTAAAAGTGTCCCATGAAGTGGAGTCCGTGACTTCCGCATTATCATTACTCTCTAGAAATTCTGAGATCTTAGTAGGTATATATTGACAGAATGATGCATCGGAAAACAATGATGGGTGGAGACACCAGGTAAACTGCTGTTTTTTATGATTAAGATCAAGGACCAGTGAGGTTGGAGAGTGGTCAGAAATTAAAATATTATGATATTTTGAGGCAGTCACATTCGATATCAACTTAGAGTCAATCAAAAAATAATCTATTCTTGAAAAGGACTTGTGCATTTGTGAAAAAAAAAGAATACTCTCTATCTGTAGGATGCCCAAGCCTCCAGATATCAACTAGATTCATGGAAGACATTAAGGCTGCATCCGAATACTCAGTATATACTATTTCTGTTCAGTGTCTACTACTTGACTGTTAATGTAGTACGTGCTACAGCCGTACGTAGAACACCACCGAAAACGCTACCGGATCTTTGGAGATGACGTATTTCCCCTCTGTGCGCAGCAGATCAGATGCCGGCAAAATTAAAAAGTCACCTCCGATCATTTACCTCAAACTTTTCTGTCTTGTCGTCGTTGCTAGTGAATTAAAATATCTCTTTCTGCGCGAACGTCTCCTGATATCGCTGCTTTTATTTATTTTAATTTTCTCCGCGGCGTTCTTCTTCTTCGGTTATCAGACTCTGCTGCATTGTGGGATAGCGTAGTGTCCTACCGTTGTACACTGTGGCGGTAGTACGCATTCGGGAACCATTTCCGTACTACACAATGCGTACTAAGCATTCCTACGTACTATATTTTTCACGTACTACAAAATGCATACTATATAGTAGTCAAGTATGCGTATTCGGATGCAGCCTAAGTCATTTAAAACCATGGAGGAGGCAGCAGACGACTGTTTTGACTGGGTTGATCTGTCCAAACGGCTGTCGAGCACACAGTTGAAGTCGCCACCTACAATTAAAGTGATTGTTCGGAGTAAAATTCACTCATTTCCACCAATAATCCAGCCAAATACCCCCTCAGATGCATTTTTAGCGACGGTCAATATTTATCAAGTTTAGGGGTATCAGCCGAATGGCTTAGTATTGGAGTGTCCGGTACAATGTGTATATCTTGTAAATTACCCCACTAATAATGCATGGATTGTTACCCAACTTCTGTAGTAGTACATATATGGTCTGTACTCACAAAACGAGGCATTTTAACGTTTGTAAGTACACCAGGAGTTTATTTAAAAGAGCACTTTTCTGATAGCTTCAACTCGCTGTTGCTAAGGCTACCGCTGCGTCGACGTCTCTTCCGTCTTTCCGGATAAGTTCGTAAAAGTCCTCTTCAAAACTCACAAGTGTAAGGAAAAAGTTAGTGAATTCAACACTCCATCTAATTTCAAGTATTCAATTATTCCAGTTGTCAATACATTTCGATGGAGTGTTGAATTCACTAACTTTTTCCTTACACTTGTGAGTTTTGAAGAGGACTTTTACGAACTTATCCGGAAAGACGGAAGAGACGTCGACGCAGCGGTAGCCTTAGCAACAGCGAGTTGAAGCTATCAGAAAAGTGCTCTTTTAAATAAACTCCTGGTGTACTTACAAACAAAGAGGAGTGCTAGTAGAGATAAAGGGGTTTTTGTTGAACATCTGGCAAGTGAAGCAGAGAAAGCTGCAGCCTATGGAAACCTGGGCACAGTGTACCAAATCACAAAGCGACTCTGTGGCAAATGTAGAAACCAAACAACCCATGTTGGGGACAAGAATGGACATGAGCAGGCAAAAGAAACCCTTGGAGGCCCAAAACCACCTGGCCCAACATGCTGCCAGGGTCCGAATGCAATGGAGAGTGCTCATTGAATATTTATGTCCCATAGGGGACAAAGAGGAGTAGTAGTAGGTTATGCAACTTTGGGGAAACCAGTCAGAGTAATCTATATGTTGAAAGAATCCAACAGAAAGATCCCAAAGCTCCCTTCAGTTCTCCATCCGAAGCGAGTAACCCAGAACACGCCACTATCACGCTAGCTTTGGCAATAGGTCTGCGTAGCATTGTGGACAACACCGGTCATGTCCAGTGAGTGAATGGGCAGAGTGCGCTCCAGTAGGTAGGTAGAAATCAATTCATTCAATGAGAAACCAAATGTGACAACACTTTGTGTGTTTATTTACATGAAGCTAGAAGGGGATCTCCTTGATTATTACCAGGCATGTTTGATCGTACCTGGGGACTCATTTTCTAGGTTCCAATGGTCTCCACACGGCGACAGACACAATAAGCTGAGCATAATTTGGTATGCTATGTTTGCTATGCGTTGTTGCGATGCGTTGTCCTTGTGCCACACCTTTGCTCTACTGCCAACTAAATGTGATCTGCACACATCTCACCTATTCCTGCTCTGCAAGTTCTTACACCCACTTGTTCACAGGTCACCTGAGCCCTGCATAGCTTATGGAAGATATTAACCAAGTTAAGACTAGTACAATCATTGGGTTTTCCATGTAAAGCATTAACTAACTGTGGAAGGAAACAGATGCCCACTCATAAATACCTCCCTGAGTTCAACTCACGGGTCACCCCCTGGTTCACCCCATGTTATCTTTAAGGTGTCTGCTTAGTGGTGGTCAGAACAGGCATGGGGAGGATGGGCACCGGCAATAAAGGAAGGAAGGACCATTTGTGTATGGTATAGGATGTTTAAGGTGATGACATCATGCTTGGAAAACAGGACAAAAAGGGGCACACGGGGGATGTGCGGCAGTCACTTTGCAAACCGACTCAGGCTTTGTGTTGCTTCGCTGCAAGCGATAATAAAGTCTTGATCATTCAAACTGCGGCCTCCCAGAACCCTCTTACTTTTGTTAAGATATGTGCTTTAGCCACCACATAATTTGGCGTCACGAACAGGATTGAAGAAAAGGGACCAAGACGACTGCTTCGCCGCGGGTTGGTGTCCGCACAGACCACACTACGAGTGGCCACTCATTATAAAAAGGTAAGCGACGTTCTTGCCTATTAGTTATAGAAAACTGTGTGATCTGTGCTCGACCCATCCTAACGCTAAGCAGTAAGTCAAGTGTCTCTCCAAAAAATAAACCAGTGTGTAAAGAAAAAGAGGGGGAGGCCGGGAATGAGTGCTCAGCATCAAATCATGGTTATTGTGGTTTACTAATTCATGTGTTATCCTTAATGCTTTGTGGTTTATTAACAAACTATGATATACTGTGTGATATACTGAATTGACTAACCATAATGCTCTGTGGTTTACTAAATTGCTGAAATGTTTGTATTTTTGTTAAAGCCTGTGGGTACCGCTTTGTAGTACGAATTGGACTATAGATACTGCAGAGGGTTGAACGATCAGGTCCCTACACTAGTAGGGTAAATTTTCCTAACCTAAATCCTGTGGCTGTCCTTTTGTAGTATAATTAGAGTATAGATATTGCACTGGAAGAACGGCAGGTCCCTAGTAAATGTTGTATTAGGGTAAATTGTTTTTTATTTTTAAATCCTGTGGATACCGCTTTATAGTACAATTAGTGAAGAAGTATTATAAAGGGCTGAACGGGCAGGTAGTCTGCGATACCGCCTCCTAAGGGGAGGGGCCGCTTCGTCAGGCTGAAGAAATCTGAGATACCGCCTCCTACGGGGAGGGTCTGCTTCGTCAGATTGAATTGTTTGTCTGAGATACCGCCTCCTACGGGGAGGGGCCGCTTCGTCAGACTTTAGAGATTGAGAAAAGTAATCTGAGATACCGCCTCCTAAGGGGAGGGTCTGCTTGGTCAGATTGGGGATTCTGACATACCGCCTAGTAGCGCTGCTAGGGACTGCTTGGGTAGATCCTAACTCTGCGGTTACCGCTTACCAAGATAAGCTTGGGTAAGGTCTGCTCGGGTAGAGTATAATAATTTGGACGCATTGGGAAACGATCAAATAATTAAATTCATTGTTAGAGTAGGGACAGTACTTTGTTTTTGTCCACGGATGGCCACAAAGATAGTCCATTAAAGGCGTAAGGACAAACGCTCAGTGGCTATTCTTAAGATGGTGTCTATTTTATTCACTTTATAATAGATCTGTTAAATCAGTGATACTGAAGGATCGCCATTGTTTTTGTCCACGGATGACCACGAAGATAGTCCATTAAAGGCGTAAGGACAAACGCTCAGTGGCTATTCTTAAGATGGTTTCTATTTTATTAATTTTATAACTGATCTGTTAAATCAGAGATACTGAAGGATCGTCATTCAAAAACAAAATACATACATTTCTCAAAAACTGTTGAGGAAAGTATTTTAGAATAAGGTGTAGGAGTAACCGATACTCATATGATTATCCATTTTTAAGTTTAAAAGTCTGAGACACTCCTTCTGACAGGAGGCCTCACTTGGTTGGTTGGAGTTATTTGTGTTAAGCTTGATCGGGAGCTTTGTTTTGTGTTGGTAAATCTGAGATACCGCCTTTCAAGAGAGAAAAGGGTCTGCAAAGTCAGAGAATTGTGTTTTCGTCCATTGTAGTTCATTAATTGAGAGTAGGAGCATAGGACGAGTGCTATAGTAATAGATAAGATATAGATAAAGATAAGGTATTATAATTAATAACTAACCTAAAAATACAAAATAATAACAGGAACGAGCAGAGTGGTTTGGGAAGTCTGTAGAGAGCAGGGGTTAGAAAGGAGGAGAGGAGAAAAGTGAAAAGGTGGGGGTCGAGCAGCTCCAGAGGAGCTGCAACACCAGAGAGGAAAATAAAGAGAGAGACAGAGTTAAGTAGGGAGGAAAGGAAAAAGAAAGTTGAAGAGGAACAGAGCTAGGAGCTAGAAAAGGTGGGAGGGAGTTGTACACCCCACGCTAGGACACGGTTAAATAATAATAATAAAATAATTTCAAAAAGTAGAAAACTCCTTATTATAAGAAGTAACCATGCCAGCATCAGCGGTAGAAATACTATGTAAAAATAACCCCTTAAATAAAGATGAAATAATAAAAATTTCAGAAAAATGGGAAAAAAGAACCGCTAAACAAGGAACAAAATGGCCAAAGGAAGGGACATTTGATGTGGTTCTGTGTGAGGAGATGGAAGTAATGATAAAAAATTACAAGTGTAACAAAACAGGAAAGAAATCAGTGGAGAAAATGGAAAGAGAAAAGCTGATATTGTCCATGTTTAAGAAGGAAGGAGAGAATTGGAGGAAAAAAGAAAAGGTAACAAGAGAAATGGTCAATAGGACCGAACAACCAAAACCACCACTTAAAAAGTGTCCACCACCCTACCACACAGGATTATACCCACTGATTTCAGGAACAGTAGATATAAAAGGAGAGATAGAAATTGACAGAGAAAATGAGGATCATGAAGAAAAATGGGGACCACACATACACATGGACTGTTAAAAAGGGGTTAAAGGAGCGGTAAAGGAATGGGATAGTGACAGTGAAAGAGATGAGAGGGATATTGATAGAAGGGGTTATGATATGTATGCAAGACAAGGTAGTTCAGCAACTCAGATAGAAAAAAAACCTTCTAGAAAACCTAGGGAGGGAGAGAAGGAATGCAGCTGGGAGGGGGGCCCACCACCCAGATGCAGTGACATCCCTCACAGCCCCCTAGTGGCCGAACTACAGGAAGAACTTAGAAAATCACAAAAGGAGAGGAGGAAAAAAAGTTATGCAGGCGTTTATCCTATTCTGGTTAAGGGACAACAAGCTCAGTATGTCCCATGGGGATCACAGGACCTAGAGGGATTAGTATCTAGACTCCCTAACATACACAATGGGGCTTCAAAATGGATCAGGATATTTGAGGAGAATACAGTAGGGAAGTTGATGGCGGTGGGGGACCTGAAGGCTTTGTTGGCTAGAGTGCTAGGTATTGCCAAGATGGAGAGTGTACTGCAAAATGGGGGTCTGCAACATCTACTGGATGAAGGCGTTGATGGAACAACGTTTGACATCTACCGATCAAACACCTGGGCGGCGCTAAGAAGTGAATACCCAACCCATGTGGACCACAAGAACCTGAGGGGCTCCACAATCGGTGACACAGAGAATCCTGCATCCTTCCTGGAGAAGCAAGTCATGAGATGGAGATTGGAAACAGACCGAGACCCAGAGCAAGACCCACTGGTCTCCATCCTGTTTAGAACCTCCATAATAGAGACAATGCCTAGCTCAGTTCGGAGCAAGCTAGAAGATGTGGTGGGACTGATCTCATCAAAGTCTCATAAAGAGTTCAGCGATCATCTGGTCCATGCAGTGGAAAGATATCGTCAAAATGAACAAAAAATGCAAGAACAAAGCAGAGAGGTGCAGAGAAAGTTATCTCAGCTCCAGTTGGAGGAAATAACAAGAAAGGACAAAGACAAGAAAAAACAGGCGGTCGTTGCAGAGTCAGCTACAATGACACCCGTTGTCCAGCAGCCCCCACCTCAGATGAACATTTCTGCAGTTCCACAGCAGACATCCTCTCCCCTAGTGCAACAGCCTCAGGCCCAACGGTTACCCACCACACCAATTTTCAATGTATTCACCCAGAATAGAGAACAAGGGACTAACAATGGGTATAGGCAGAGACAGTTTAATCAATACAGAGGACCACAGGGTCAGCCAAGATATGGCCAAAGACAGGGGCCACCCAATCAGTTCAGAAGGTTCAATGAATGTTGGTCATGTGGACAGGACGGTCATATGAGCAGAAACTGTCCAACAGTTCCTTTCCAACCAGTTCAGCAACAGAGACAGAGGGGACAGAGACAGCAAAGGCAGGAAGAATATAATCAGTACCCAGCGGGACCCTGGATGGGTCAAGGTTACCAAGGCTGCCCAGAGAATCCACAAGGGGAGGGTCAGCATGTAGCAATTACGAAACAGGCTGATGAGGAACCAATACTGCAGGTTCTAGTAAATGATAGAGGCACACCAATGATGGCAGATACTGGAGCAACTTACACATGTGTAGGTTCAAAATATGCCTCTCACCTCCCAATGGCAAAAAAATTTATCAAAACTGTAGGATTCTCGGGACAAACACAGTTAATACCAGTGACAGCTCCAGTAACGCTACAATTACATGGACGTACAGCTAAAATACCCATTTTGGTATCGGACACCACACCGGTCAATCTAATAGGGAGAGATGCATTATGTAAATTAGGAATACAAATATTATGCACACCTCAAGGCATACTAATTGACACTACAGGGACATCTCAAATGATGCTATCAGAGCCAGACACAGCAAATGTCTACTGGATAGGAAACATTCAAGAACAGGTAAATGCAACAATGACAAAATGGGGTGGCTACATCAGAGCTCAAATCCCGCAAGCAAGAGAGTCAAGGATAGGATATCATTGTACTCTAATTTATGACCCATGGGTAAACCATTACAATGGGTTACCCGGTAACTATTTTCACCCATCACAAAGTCACTGAATTAATTGAAAAAGGAAAGTTTGTATTGACAAATTCGAGGTTAATGGAATATTTGGCATTACTAACATTTCCAGATGTTACTATTCAAAGGAGTTCGACAGTGAATCCGGCAGAAAGAATCCCCCATGATTTTGAAGGGACATCGCATGATTGCGTAGCGGATTCTTTGACGTACACCAAATTGAGACCAGACCTGTTGTCAACCCCCATAGTAGGGGCGGAGGAGGATCTGTTTGTGGATGGATCGTGCTTCAAAGATCATTTGGGAAACCATGCAGGGTTTGCAGTGGTGAGACGGAACCCAGATGAAACATTTTCTGTCATTCAAAGTACATCTTGTAAACAACCGTGTTCAGCACAATTGGCTGAATTGAGAGCTCTTACAGCTGCTTGTCGAGAAGGAGCAGATAAAACAGTCAATATATTCACAGATTCTGCGTATGCACACGGTGTATGTCATTTGTTCGGAGCAGTATGGAAAATGAGGGGATTTAAGAAAACAGATGGGTCTCCCATATTACATTGTGATCAGATTGTGGAATTGATGTCGGCGCTGTTATTGCCCAAGCAAGTGGCAATAATCAAATGTCAGGCTCATAAGAAAGGTCATGATTATGTCATCAAAGGTAACAATGCTGCAGATGAGGCTGCCAGGGTAGCCTCAAACACTAGCAGGGCGGTCCAGGCAGTACTGGTCATGCCTGAAGCTGCACCTACTGAAGAAGATGTTGTTCGCATGCAAGAAAAGGCTGGAGTCTATGAACAAAACATGTGGCTAAAGAGGGGCGCTACACGTACCCCCACAGGGTTATGGAGAACCCATGATGGGATGATGTTGGCACCTACGGCGTTGTTAGGTTTACTTATCACTAATGCGCATGGTTTTGACCATTGCGCAAGGGGGGAAGTAATGAGGAAAATTCGACAACAAGGTTTTTGGTCACCATATTTGCAAACAATGGTTGATAATCAACTTAATGAATGTGAGATATGTGCAAAAAACAATGTAAGAAAAACAATCACAACTCCATTGGGACACATTCCTACACCTGAGGGACCATTTAGACATTTGGTCTTAGATTATGTGGATATGATTAAGAAGGTGAATGGAAAAAGGTACATGTTAGTGGTCATAGACAGATTTAGCAGATGGGTGGAAGCAGTCCCATCAAAAGATCAAAGTGCAGCTACTGTAATCAAATTCTTGACGAGAGAAGTTATGCCGAGGTTTGGAATTCCGACAGAAATAAGCTCAGATAATGGTTCAGCATTTATCCAGAAAACTGTGAAACAAGTAATACAGCATCTACACATCAAACAAAGGTTGGGTTGTGTGTATCATCCTCAGTCACAAGGAATGGTGGAAAGGGTGAATGGCACACTTAAGACAAAAATAAATAAAATATGTGCAAGTGCCAAAATGAATTGGATTGATGCACTACCACTAGCACTAATGACTTATCGCATGTAAGCTAACAGAATGACGCATCTAACTCCGCATGAAATGCTTACGGGTCGACCCATGCCTGCACCTACCCTTAGAGGACCCCACAAGGGCCCTCCATTGGAACAATTGCAATTGGAAATAAGGGAATATGTCAGACAACTAACTGCTATACATAAGCTTATATTCAAACAGGAAAAAAGCAGAGCTCCAGAGCCGGAAGATGATCCTCCAAGGGGGGTGGAGCCCGGTGACCAGGTCTACATAAAAGTGTTCCGGAGAAAGTGGAATGAGCCAAGGAGAGACGGACCATTCAAGGTGATCAGAGCAACGCCAACTGCCATCCAGGTGGAGGGAAGCACCACCTGGTACCACCTCAACCACTGCACAAGAGTTACCCAGCCAAGGACAAGAGAGGAGCCAGGGAAAGATCAGGATGCTGACGCATCCAGACCCAACCAATCGCCCCAGAAGGACCAGACCCAACCCAGCCAGGAGCAACTGCACCCAGCCGAGGATGCTGAAGCAGATGACCATGTTCCTGATACTCTACAGCCTCTGGCAGATTCCATTGGCCCAAGGGTGGAGCCAAAGGACGGAGGAAGCACCAATGACACAACAGGACTGGAGTAGCCAGATATCAAGAGACAGTACTAGGGATAACATGAGAGTGTCGCAGGAACAGCCGGTTCTGAGGTATTTGAGACGAGTAAGCCAAATAAGGGAGAAAAGGTCAAAAAGAGTGGTCTTACAAGCCCAAATACCCTCTCAAGAACTAAAATCAAGAGAACAAATTACTTTTGAGGTAGAGTTAGGAGAGACAATGCTATGCTTGGTAGGCTTTCACCAGGAATACGGTCCATTTGATATTGGACAAGGTCGGTGTAAAATAGGTATCCAGAAAGGTCGTATACATTGGTGTTTGACAGTAACATTAGAAGATCAGCAGGACCATCTAAAAGATAAATATAAATTAGGAATGAGGAAAGGTGAGTTTCCAAATGTATGGTGAGATCCATAAGGTCCTTGCTGTAGCAGACATGGCAGAGAAAGATAGGCTAGAATTGGTGCCTGTGAGAACCGATGACCGTAGTGATGATGAGGAGGAGGAATATGAGCCAATGCTAGTTTAATTCTTGGGGAACACTTGGACTATGAGGAGGTTCACATTGATCATGTTGGTAGCCTTTCCAAGTGAAGCTGTGTCAACAATCTGAAGGCAAAGAAACATCGACAACAACATTGCCCAACAATCTCTACATTTTTTGTTTTGCATGATAAAAGTAGTTTAGGTTGATTATTAGTATAATTTGTTAGAAATATACACATATGTTTCAACTTATAGTAGTGTGATAGTTTTGACTTGATAATTGTTGAATTAGCAAGTCATTTAGTAGTTTTATATTTTGTGTGTTTTTTCTTTTTGATTTACCTGATATTCATCTGTTTATCACATTGTCACCATTTCACGATATGTTCATTGATTGTTGAATGCTGAATTGGATTTTCATGTGATATGACGAGAAACAGTCCCACTGAAGGAGGTTTTTCCTACAAGAGAAAGGTTTACTCCAGGAGGACTGAGGAGGTGCATGGGGATTTTTACTACATTCCTGTAATTCGGCATTAGGACAGGGAAGTAGATGTTTATCCCAATGTACCTCGTGATGAAGGCCTGAGTCTCTGATGAGAGCCACATTTGATGGTCGGAGAACTTGAAGTCTGAATCACTATGTCACTATGAAATGTGATTATCAGTTCACACTTATAAGAAACTAATACCAAAGGTTGTAATATGTAGTCATACTTTTTGGGACTTGGTAAGCCCCAAAGGGGGGAATATGGAAGATATTAACCAAGTTAAGACTAGTACAATCATTGGGTTTTCCATGTAAAGCATTAACTAACTGTGGAAGGAAACAGATGCCCACTCATAAATACCTCCCTGGGTTCAACTCACGGGTCACCCCCTGGTTCACCCCATGTTATCTTTAAGGTGTCTGCTTAGTGGTGGTCAGAACAGGCATGGAGAGGATGGGCACCGGCAATAAAGGAAGGAAGGACCATTTGTGTATGGTATAGGATGTTTAAGGTGATGACATCATGCTTGGAAAACAGGACAAAAAGGGGCACACGGGGGATGTGCGGCAGTCACTTTGCAAACCGACTCAGGCTTTGTGTTGCTTCGCTGCAAGCGATAAAAAAATCTTGATCATTCAAACTGCGGCCTCCCAGAACCCTCTTACTTTTGTTAAGATATGTGCTTTAGCCACCACAAGCTCTACCCTCATGCTTTTATTTGTTGTTCGTCTTGGCAGTATCTAAACTGAATCTAGGCACAAAATGCCATCTCCCTGTCTCTGTCTCCCTGTCTCACAAGATGCACCCAGTCCATCACAAATATTGACAAAGGCCAAGATGTGGCACTTTTATGGTTAACTTGGTCACTTGGTGTGCCCGGGAAATTAGTTTGTCTGTGTAGGTTATAGCAATGGCAGTTCGCTAGTGAAAGATGTATTGAAAATAGTTTCTGTGATACATTTTATCCACATAATGCAAGACCTTGATTCATTTCAAGGCATATTTCTTCACAAATAATGCAATTGCTTGTCAAACATTCAACATATAACCCCTACAACAGTCCCTATGAGCCTCACCGTCTTGTTGGGGTTGATGTGAGTCTATAGCTCTCTATTCTATCCCATAGTTTTACCTTGATGTTTTACCTTGATGTTGGCACTGAACAGACTGGTTTGCCCAATAGGCTACGATCAACACCACGGTCCAACGTAGCACAACTCCCATAACTTGAGACATCTTTGTAGATCCTGAAACCAAACACAAATAGGAAAACAGCAATATTTGCAATATGAACATCCAAATGACATTTCTGATAAATGATTGTTTAAAGATGGTAGCTTATATTACCCAGCTTATAGCTTACAGTATATTGCAAATGTAGCTTGAGTGCTCTTGACGAAAGAATGTCATGTAGGCTTAAGAGTCTGGTTCATTTGTACTTGCTCAATTTCATTTCATGTTAAGCCTTCCCATTTTCAAGTTACTGGTTGCGTACGCAGGAGAGGTTTGATATACTTTGAGACAGGTGACAGAGTACCTGTCTCTATGATGATAAATGTTGATAACCTACCTGACTGCAGCAGTTCAACAGAAGATGGTGCCAACAGGGTCAAAGTGGATTGGGCTAAACTATCTAAAGAGGATATCTTGTATTATTGTCAAAGTCAAAGTCAAATTCTATAGCACAATTTACAGACGGCTGAGCCGCACCAAAGTGCTTCACAGTAAAAAATGCATAAAATAAAAACAAAATCACGGAACAAGACACAGATAAAAAGATAAAAAGACAGAAGAATAAAAATAAAATAAAAATAAATAAATAGAAAATAAAGGGGGAACCCTAACCGAACGCCAGTGAGAAGAGGTGTGTCTTTAGTTGGGATTTTTATTTTTATTGTGGGAGGTCAGATGTTCTCTTAAGGGAACTACAGCTACCCATGGATGCTATTTTATGTTCAAATATTAACTGTGATGATGTCACTCACTGTGTAAAAATTAATGCATCAGTTAATTAAACATGTTAACACAACAATAATTTAATGTTTAAGATTAAAAGTATGTTGACAGAAAATTCATGTCGTCGCCCTCTTTGACAGGAGGGCGCTGCGGCCCAGCGGGGACAGGAGGGCGCTGCGGCCCAGCAGCTGCGGCTCATCCTGGTAGTGAGGGAAGACAACCCGCCGTCTGAACCACTCAGACAGCGTGATCATCTCCCCTCCAGTGTCAGTCGCAGGGGCCTGGCTGGACAGTGGAGCTGCGGGCTTGGTGGCCCGTCTCGCAGATCGAGGTCCTCCGAATGCCAGACGGGTTCCATAGAACAGGTTGGCCTCAGCTGGCCCCTTCTGAGGCTTGGTGGCCCGTCTTGCAGACCGCGGTCCTCCGAATGCCAGACGGGTTCCACAGAACGGGTTGGCCTCAGCTGGCCCGTTCTGAGGCTTGGTGGCCCGTCTGGCTGACCAAGGTCCCCCCCGTGCCAAACGGGTGCCCCAGTATGGGTTCCTCTCTGCTGGGTCCATTTGGGATCCTAGTCTTCTGTCACGTAGTTGCGGAGGGGTAGGACCCAGATGCAGAGAGGCGAGGCATGTGAGAGTACTTTTTGCTATTTTAATTGCAAACTTGAGCACAGTCACAGGAACAGACGGACGACAACTCACATGAACGACGACAAGACTAGGACCAAGACTGAACAGCAGACAGGACTTAAATACACAGACTAATTACAAACCCAAGACAGGTTAGGGAACAAGACACAGGTGAACACGATGGGGCAATCACCAAGGAGGGAAACAGGACACAGGGGAAACACAGAGCAAACCAATGAAAACAAGACAACACAGACACAGACCATGACATATACAGGAGCTCATATCTTTATTTATTATCTTTCAAAGTCCCCAATACAGGAGCTCATTTATTTATTATCTTTCAAAGTCCCCTATAAAGGAGCTCATATATTTATTTATTATCATTCAAACGATACAATTCCACGATACAAATCTGCACAAAAATCCTACGAAATGCCAGCGAAATTTTGAAGAAGGAATTACAGTCCATGTTTATTTATGGTTTAGAAAAAAGCCAAACTGTGGACATAATTTCACAAACAATATATAATATGGCCATGATGAGCGCAGTAATATCCTTCACTGGGTGGTGTTGGAGGTCTGGCTGGTGTTAGAGTGATGTCAGTCTCTTGAAACTGGCATGGCAAATGTAAACCTAGCGAAAGGCATGCCAAATGTGGCAAACCTAGCGGAAGGAGTGCCAAGATTGGCGAACCTAGCGAAAGGAGTGCCAAGGGTACAGTTGGGGTTAGCCATTGTTTAACCTTTTTCACAAGAGCCGTATAAGATGTGGAACTTTTCTTCTCGTCTTGTTTTCCTTCTGCTTTTCTCAATTCTTCTTCAATTTTCCTCTGAGCTTCCTCATACATGCTGTTGGTGTAATGCTGCCCCCCGTTTTGTTTCACCATGTCCTCAACCATCCGTAAAAGCTTTTGAACCTGTTTGGGGTCAGCCCCCGGGCCGTTGATCAGTGAGAAATATCTCCCTCCACAATTGTTTCGGAGTCTCTGTAAATCTTTACTCTCGCTCACAAACTGCTCCACCGTTTTCCCTTCCAGCATGTCTCCATGGGTGAACAGAAGGATGATGTACATGGCAGAATCGGCGCCAAAGTTGGATTTGATCCACTCTATGGCGTTTCTCTCCTCTGCTGTGAATCTGGCCTTCAAACTGACCACCAGCAGAATCACGTGGGGCCCTGGAACAGACATCTCCACACATTCCTTTATTTTCTCTCCGATGACCTTTTCTGTTTGCTTTGTGTCAAAGAGGCCAGGGCTGTTCACCACAACCACGGCCCGTCCGTCTCTGATCACCTGCTTCCTTTGGCAGTTCTCTGTCACAGATTCAGGGGACATTGCATCTTTGAAGGCATATCTGCTTCCCACGATGGTGTTTGCACTCGCACTCTTTCCTGAGCCGGTCTTTCCGACGAGGATCAGCCTCAGCTGCTTGGGACCCCCAGCATCTGTGGAATATTTAGTGGGAAACATGGAAAGAGTGAACAATATGCATGCATGTCAACATATACAATATACAATAAATACAGCAAATACATTCCAGCCCCTCCTGTCCTCTCCATGCAAGCTGACATGGAGGAACTTCGGCCTCATCCCTCTGGGCATTCCTTTGTTCGAGCAATCGTCAATGTATAACAGCAACTGAGTTTTGTACATAGTTTGTATATTTAAATGTTTAGTGTCAATAGCATCACGCAAGCACTGCCGGGACTGTTTTAGCATCTGTTTTAGTCTCTTCTAGCGAACTGCTCAAGGTGTTTGTGTTGTGTGACAGTTAGCACAGCCTCTTTCAAACAAAGTCAGTTTATTAGAGCAATGTAAGAATGAGTGGACATGAGCTGTGCTCTGCCTGGTGGCTGTCTCCCTCTTATTATTAGCATCTTCCTGTGGGAACTCTTGCTTTTTGTTATTTACCTTTTTGTGGCTCAGTTCCTTTGACAAGTGCTTGAAGGAAGTGGCACAGGGATCTCGCATCGACCACTACTTCTTAAGAAACAAGTCGAGTCACTCAAGTGAAGTTCAGCGGCAGGACGCAAACCATAGTCCGCAGAACATCAACCCCCCTGTCCCAGAGGAAGAGGAGGAATCAAGCAACGCAGAACACCATGAGCCCAGCAAACATCATCGTGCAACAGAGACTAAGACCCAAGAGCGGAGGCCACCCATCAACTGGCCAAAATCCTGTGAGAAAAAGGTGTGGGAAACAGTCAACACAGACCTCACTTTGCAGTTGGAGCAGCTTGGCGGAACTGCAGTGAAGAAACTGGAGAGACTGGGGGATCTAATTTACGCCTACGGAGCTGAACGCTTCGGAGTTGCAGACAACAAGAGGGGTACACCACCCATCCCTTCTCAGTCCAGGAGACAGCAGGAAATAGAGCGACTAGTCAAGGAACGAAGGCAGCTGAAGAAAATGTGGAGGAAGGCTCAAGACGAGGAGAAGGAGGGCATAAATGTGTTGCAGACTGAAATTAAGATCCGGTTATCTGCACTAAGGAGAGCTGAAAACCTGAGAAAGAGGCGCAAAAAGAAAGAACGGGCAAGAGCTAGCTTCTTCAAAGACCCTTTCAAGTTTGTGAATGGTCTTTTCACGAAGGAGAAAAGTGGCAACCTCCAAACAACAAAGGAATGCCTCGAAGCCTACCTGTCACAAATACACTCTGACAGTCGTCGTCACGAACAGGTCACGCTTCCACATGACATGCCACCTTTACCTCCTCCAAAACATCAGCTAGACGTCAGCCCTCCCAAATGGAGGGAAGTCGAAAGTGCTGTACGTCGAGCAAGGGCAGCATCCTCCCCTGGTCTCAACGAGGTACCATACAAACTCTATAAGTACGCACCGGATGTCCTGCGTTTCCTATGGCGACTGATGAGGGTGTTATGGATAAAACGGACAATTCCAACAGTCTGGCAGAGGGCAGGGAGCATCCTAATCCCAAAGGAAAAGGACTCTACTGACATCAGTCAATTTCGCCAAATCAGTCTCCTGAACGTAGAAGGTAAAATCTTCTTCAGTGTAGTGGCTCGCAGGTTGACCACCTACCTGGAAATGAACCACTTCATTGATACATCAGTGCAGAAAGCAGGGATGCCAGGCTTTCCCGGCTGTATGGAGCACGTGAGCATGATTTGGCACCAGATCCAAGCTGCAAAAAGGGATGGAAGAGACCTCCATGTCATTTTCCTGGACTTGGCCAATGCCTTTGGCTCGGTTCCACACAACATCATATGGGCAGCGTTCAGCTATTTCAAAGTCCCAGAGGCAATCACAGCACTCGTCAAGGCGTACTTCCAAGACGTGCAGACCTGTCTGTCAACAACAGAGTACACCACAGCTTGGCAACACCTGGAGGTGGGCATCATGGCAGGATGCACCATTTCCCCGCTAGCCTTCACTATGGCCATGGAGGTAGTCATCCGTGCATCTCGGTGGGTGGTGGGAGGAGAGCAGTTAACACCAGGCTTGCGGCTCCCTCCCATTAGGGCATACATGGATGATATGACCACTCTCACTTCAACCATTCCCTGCATGAGGAGACTGCTGAGGAAGTTGCAGGAGAACATTGAGTGGGCCCGGATGAAGTTCAAGCCGAGTAAGTCCAGGAGCCTGTCAGTCGTCAAAGGGAAGCTTTCTGACCAGCGCTTTTACATCGGCGAGGAACCCATACCAACGGTGGCAGAGAAGCCAATCAAGAGCCTCGGGCGCTGGTACGATGCAACCCTCAAGGACACACACTGCTTGAAAAGAGGAATTTACGGCAGTAATTGTCCCTGTGAATTTCAGTGGAAGTCCACATTAACAGCTGTAAACAGAAATTCCCACTCAGTGCTGATAACTGCCAATAACTGCGAGGAATTGACGTAGACTGTGAGTTTCAAGGTGTGAAAGTCCCCCCCCCACCCCTTAGACTGGTTGAGCTTTTGACATGTTAATTTAATTGGCCTGGATTTAATGTTTCAAGGTGAGAAACATTCAATCTAGGTCAACCCCTGCCCTCCCCTGTTAACGGCAATGCTGTGAGCTATACAAATGCAAATAAGGCTTTAGTAAGTGTGTGTGTAAAGAAAGGATTCCAGAAAAACACTTTCTAGCCATGCTCCATGTAAAAGTAAATGTGTTATTTTGTAAGTGAATATACTCATTGTCCAGATTTCCAAAGGCCTTTCTCTTTACACTGAGATTGTTACAATAAATTTAACTGTGGAGTTAAACTCACATTTCAATTTTTTTTTCTTTTACCAGCTTTTCATGGTAATTGGTAGTATGATTTACACTTGCTAGATTCCAGTTCGAGAAATCTGTTTCCAAGGAAATAGGGAGGGAACACAAGAAAATAATTTCTCAATTTTTAATCTTTCGTGGGTACAACATATTTGAAAATATTTACAAGCTTACAGAACTCAGTGTCATCCTACAGGAGTACTTGATTTAGCTCTTAATGTGCTAAATTTCAGCCAGCGTGCAGAGTGGCATGACAACGGTGACCTTTTCCCTCATCTTGCTTAACTGCACAGTGGATGTGTGTATAACACATCTTCCAGCAATACGTTCTATAGGGAGGAACGATGCTGGGTGGGAGGTGTCAGTTCCCTGCAAACTCCAAACCTCTACTGGCTTTCCATAAAAATGTCTGTCAGGATGGGGATGAAGCCAAGAAACTTTTGCAAGAACATGTTTGAATGCATTATCTTTAGACATGACATTAACAACCAAGAACTGCTTAATAACAGCTGGTCTTGGTTCAGATAGAGGGTCGATGATGGGCTCCTCAAAACTGTTAGTGTTGGCACACCACTTGGCATATACATACGCTGATCTCTCTGCTCTAGATCCCTCTATGGAGTAATTTACATTGAGATATGACACCCTTTTGCATGTCATACCAAAACGGTCAACCTCAATGATACAGTTGTCAGGGTACATCTGTTGATACATTGTTCGCGCAGCACATCTGTCATGTTCATCCAAGACAATCTGATGGAATGGAGAGATTGGCAGCACGGTACAGTTTTCTAAAACAAGTCTTTCCGCTGACAGCAAAATATAATATTAGTCCTGCACTTTTTTGTGAAGTAGTTACTGTTTCACTATTTCCGTTCAGTGTCTACTACTTGACCGCTTCCGAACACCACCGAAAACGCTACCGGATGTTTGGAGATAACGTATTTCCCCTCTGTGCGCAGCAGATCAGATGCCGGCAAAATTAAAAAGTCACCTCCGATAATTAACCTCATAGTTTTCTGTCTTGTCGCCGTTACTGGTGAATTAAAATGTCTCTTTCTGCGCGAATGGCTCTTGATATCGCTGATTTTATTTATTTTAATTTTCTCTGCGGTGTTCTTCTTCTTCGGTTACCAGACTCTGCTGCATTGTGGGATAGCGTAGTGTCCTCCGTTGTACACTGTGGCGGCAGTACGTACTACCGCCACAGTGTACAACGGAGGACACTACGCTATCCCACAATGCAGCAGAGTCATTGTGTAGTACGGAACCATTTCCGTACTACACAATGCGTACTAAGCATTCGGACGTACTATATTTGTCACGTACTACAAAATGCGTACTATATAGTCTAAATAATAGACTATACTATATAATCTTTTGCTTGTAGCTTTAACATTCTCTCCTTTGCACGTCGCTTTGCGTCTGCTGAATTACTAAATGTACATATTAATCTAGGTGATACAGAACACTGCTGAACTGAAGGCCGAGGTGAAAGACTTGAAGGCCGAAGTGAAAGAATTGAAGGCCGAAGTTACAGATGTGAAGGCCAGACTCGAGGAAGCTGTTTTGGAGCCCAGTGCGTGTACACCTGAGCTAAAGAGGAGACGACGAGCGCACAATCCAAAGATTGCTGTAAGTCTTTATTTTCAGGGTGATTTCTTCTTACAGTTATGCAAGTCCGCAGAATTGGATGGATGGATGGATGGAAGCTCTGAAAATGTTTCTCTCAATTGATTATATTGTTAATTGTACTTTACAGGAAACTGTGCGTCGTCTTCACAGCAGCGAAGGCAACAACATCAGGCCGTACGACCCAGTGCAAGGGTGAGATTGAAAAGAAAAATGCAGGATCTGTATGCTGTATTATTCAGGCGTATCGTTCCCTCACCTAACACTATTGGCATTTTGTTTTAACAGACTGAACTCACCCCACAACACGGCCGTCACGACTGATTTGGTGGCAGCCCTCGCCCTATGTCCAGACCTGAATGACGTGGACCCTGGAATCTTTTTAAGTAAGTGACTTTTATGTTATTGTTATCTGTTGCATCTGAGGCAGAACAACGGAGTGCTAATCGCTAATGAGATATGCTAGCATCAAAACCTAGCGAATCCCTAGCCGTGAGGAATTGTTACATACTGTTGGCCTATTTTAACTTATTTCTTACGGGTTTTTTTTCAGCGGCTTGTAAGACACATTACGAGACTGTCCGGAGGAACTATAGATACAGTCAGCCAGACCTCGCAGGGCAGGCAGAAGCCACAAAGTGTGCAGCCCGACTACGCCAGAGAAGAAAGAGGGTAAGATTGATGAGGATTAGATCGGCTGTACAGTAATTATGTGTCGTATGGTCACCATGATTCGCCCTGGTCATTGATTCGTCCACTCGAGAGTATATGCTGTTTAATATTGATTTCTGTATCGGCCAGGATGGCTGATTTCAAACAACGTATATGGAGTATTTAAATTGTGTGTGTGTGCTAGAAACTAGTTGTGCGGCGAAATTAAACAGCACATACGCGAGTGGCCAATTCAGCGCACCCTGGCGAATCATGGTGACCGTAGGCTACGATAGTCGTGTTAATAAAAGGTGACGTTTTTCATCGGTTACTGTATTCCATATAAACAAATGTATATTGCAGCTGTTAAACACAATTTAGGGATTAACTGTAGAAATATGCGTTATCGTTATAATATGCGGTGTCGTTGTTGTGTCCGCAACATAGAGCAGCACTAATTTCAGTATTTGTCTTTACAGCTGTTGGAGGCAAGGAGGGCCGTCTTAGGTCATGATGAAATGGGCCTCTGGAAGGGTGTTACCCTGGACCTGATGTCCGATGAAGAGGACTGCATTGCTGAGGGGGAAACTGGCTGGACTGTGCGGCCCCCAGCTTTCAGAAGCAAGGAGCTTTCTGACCTGTGTGCGGTTCTGCAAGAGAGGCTGGAACAGGACCCACGATATGTGCTAACACACCACAGGAGGCTCCGTGTTGGCACACCCTCGGAGAGGATAAAACCAGCTGTCTATGACTCTGAGGCTGCAAAGAGACATTTCACATGCTAATAAAAGTTGTATGTTGTTGTATGTTGTAATTAGTGGATATTCAAATAAAGCTTTTTTCTTCCGCAATTCCTGACTCTTCAATGCCCAAATTGTCTAAAGCAATTGCTCTCTATTACTGTTATCATGATTATTTAAAGGATCAATAAGAAAACCATACATTCAATATATAACCATTATGTAAATTAGCGTATTCATTTTTATGGCGGCAATAGCTGTAAATGGGAGGGGTTATGTTTTTGCCAGCTCGAAGCAGACCAATTGCGTGAGTTTCAGTCTCCAATCACAAGGCTTTTTAATTTAAACGCTGCAGGTTTCATCCAATGGGTCCTGAATGTGAGGCCAGACACTGATGACAATGTCAATATGCTAATAAGAGCCTTTCACACCTCCGCCAGCAGCGAGAGGTGAGAAGTACCCCCCGCAGCTACACTCACACCTCGCCCCCCCTTTCAGCCCCCTCCCGCGTTCCTTCCCGTCCATTAACGGCACCCGAAAATTTCGAGGTGAATTTCCGCGATCTTCCGAGAATCCTTGAGATTTGCGGGGGTATACAGGTCCGATAATTTGGTTTTTCGTGCAGTGACAGTCCAAGTGGAACAACTCAGACAGGACACCATCAGCGGTCTTCAAAGCATTGAGAAGACCATGCTCCCTGGCAGGCTAAAGCTTTGGTGTCTTCAGTTTGGTCTCGGCTCCTACCTTGGCCTCTGACCATCTACGAGGTGCCAATCTCAAAGGTTGACAAACTTGAGAGGTTGGTCAGCTCCTTTGCCAGGAAATGGTTAGGTGTTCCCAGGTGCCTTAGCAACATAGCGCTGTATGGGAAAGGCACCCTGGAGCTTCCTTTGTCCAGCGTCACAGAGGAGTACAAGAGCACCAAAGTTAGGCTGGAGATGATGCTGACAGAGTCTCGTGACCCTTGTGTAGCTAAAACCGCTCCCACTCTCGCAACCGGGAGGAAGTGGACTCCAGCTGTAGCTATAAACCAGGCCAAGTCAGCCCTTAAGCACCGGGACATTGTTGGCGCTGTGCAAAGGGGAAGAGGAGGTCTTGGTCTCGGAGAGAGTGAACCATTTTGGTACAGGGCATCTCCAGCTGAGCGACGAGGTCTTGTGGTCAAGGAGGTACGCAGAGAGGAGCAGGCTGCACGATGCGCAAAAGCTGTCTCACAAGGAAAGCAAGGACAATGGATGTGTTGGGAGGATGTGGAGAAGCGAAAGCTCTCTTGGAAGGAGCTATGGGACATGGAGGCTTTTAGAACCAGCTTCATTCTGCGGGCCACCTACGATGTCCTACCATCACCACAGAACCTCAACCAGTGGTACGGTGAAGACCCTACATGCCCCCTCTGTCCATCTCCAGCCAACTTGAAGCATATCCTAGTCGCCTGCAAGACAAGCCTTACACAAGGCCGCTATACCTGGCGGCACAATCAAGTGCTGAGGTGTCTAGCAGCGGCGCTGGAGAGCAGACGGACGGTCGTCAACGCCCTGCCTTCACCTTCCTCCCTGTCTGCATCTTCTGGACAGTTTATTCGTGAAGGGGAGGTGCCACCAAAGACCCCCCGACCGAAATCAGAGGCCGGACAGCTAGGAGCAGCACGAGACTGGAGGCTCCTAGTCGACCTGGAGCAGAGACTCTGCTTCCCAGCGGAGATCCCCACAACCAATCTCAGGCCAGATCTCGTGTTGTGGTCCCCTACAATCCGAAGCGCTTACATCATTGAGCTCACAGTGCCCTGGGAGGATAACATGGGCGAGGCCTATGAGCGCAAGAAGCTTCGGTATGCTGAGCTGGCAGCAGATGCTGCTCAACGGGGGTGGAAGGCCACAGTTTGTCCCGTGGAGGTGGGCTGTAGAGGCTTCGTGGGCAGGTCAGTTCCCAGTCTCCTGAAGGAAATGGGAATACAAGGCCTGGCCCAACGGCAATCCATCAAAGCCCTGTCCAGTGCTGCTGAGAGAGCAAGCCAGTGGCTCTGGATCAGAAGGAGAGACAACAGCTGGTCTCCAAAATAACAACTGAAGTCAAGACGGCATCTGGAAGGGGGCAAGGAGGAGGGGGGCACACCTGGGACGCCAGGTGTTGCTGCTGAACCCTCTTGAGGTGTCGTGGGCCCAGTCAGCGAAACACCCAGGATGGAGGGCGCCCACCTGCAACCCCGATGAAACCCTTGGCCCCTTCCACCCAACCCTGAGATGACATCCCCACCCACAGTTCTCAGAGTATAGTTAGGATTGCAACACCTAGTCCCATTTAGGTATGCGGTCAGGCACAAGCTTGGCTCAGGGAGAAGGATGCCCCTGCCATGCAAAGTCCGCTGCACTTTAGGGTGATAACATCATATCCTGTGTTTTATAAAACAAAACAACAGTGTAATTGCTCAGTTACACTAATGAAAAACATTAAATCACTGAGATGTGAACAAACTTATTCTGGCCATAGCTAGTCCCACAGAGACTAGAAAGACTTTCTAAAACCTAAAACAAAAATTGAAACAGTTAATATATAATCAAAGCTAGGGTACGCAACTTTCTTCTCCCCGTGCTGTGACCTTGTCATGGTGGAGAGGCTTGCGTGGTTCTATGATCCTGTGAGCTATGCTGGAGGGAGCACCTGGTCCTCTAGTTTGGGGGTTGGGCATGGCGCTAATAACGCCACCCCGTAAAAAAAAAAACCTACTGTTACAGAAACTAAAATGAGAAATCCTATTGACATTAGACCCATAGTAGACCCCGGCCACTGAAACTCTTTAGGTGGCAGTATGACCGCTTGTGATGAAATGCGAAAGGAAGTCAGGAGCGCGAAAAACGGTCTACTGGGGCCTAAAACCAAGATCCGCATTGGAGCATGGAGAGGCACAAGTCATCAGTCAGTACGTTTACATGCAGCAAGAAATTCGAATTTCTAATCGTATAAGACATCGTTCAGACTTTTTAAGTGCATGTAAACACCTTAATCCGACCTACTTCGGACCTACTTCGGACATCTCAAAATTGGATAACAACACCTAGATAATTCGTTCATAGTCGGACTTTTAACTGCATGTATACTCAGCAATCGGATCTGAATCGGATTTTGCATTCTGCGCATGCGCAGCACCATTCTGCACATGTGCAGCGCCACATAGCGTCCAGAGTCAGCCATGCTCCGGCTGTTAATCCGATTCTCTGAACGGCATGTATACTCGGACAAGTGATCCTGTTTTACGCATGTCATTATCTGATCCGATCAGAAATTTGAATTTCTTGCTGCATGTAAACGTACTGAGTGAGATGAAAAGGTACCACCTGGACATCCTGGGGATAAGTGAGACTCACTGGACTGGCCCCGGTCATCAAGCCCTGCATGATAGGTCTGTTCTGCATGAGGGGTTCTGTCAGCTTCGGCTTGTCAGGTATCACAGTGATGGAGTGTAGCCATGTCCAACAATGGGGCTTCGGTGACTGTTTGAACTCTTCTATATTTAAGATTCAAGATTCAAGAATCAAAGTGTTTATTGTCATATTGTCATATTGTCATATACAGCAGGGAAAACAAGTTTCTCTGTGCAATTAAATTCTTTCATTGCTGTCTACGCTGATGCCAGGTTATACTGTATATAAAAGAGACAAATACATTCAATACGTACAGTATATACAGTACAATAAAAACAGTGGCAATATATGCCATCAGTATGGTTTGTTTCTGTAAGATTCAGTCATAGACAGCTGACATTTGTACATTAACAGACTTTATTGGACAAAAACTAAGCGAAACTTAAACGAGATGACATTTGGTTGTATGTTTTTTTTTTTCAAATTCTAGGTACAATGTCATATATTATGTAGTATCATAAAAAACCCACCAAAACACAAACATATCAGACATATACGCATTACAGTGTGACGCATTATATAAGTTCTGTTAATGTTCAAATGTCAGATGTTTATGACTGAATCTTACAGAAACAAACCACATTGATGGCATATGGAAGAGTTAAAACACTCATCGAAGCCCCATTGTTGGACATGGCTAAACTCCATCACTGTGCTAGCCGACAAGCCGAAGCTGCATTGGTGTCGGGTGACTCCCGCTCACTCTTGTTGCTTGACGCACTCTCCCGATCTTGAATCTAGAATCGATTGCTCCTCCTTGGGACCCCGGATGTTGCAGTTGAATTATTTGCGGTTTAATTTTTGTGGTTTAATTTTGTTACATTGATTTTAACGTTGAAAAAATTTCAGATACATAATTTCAATGCATAAATATTCAGTGCTAGAAATTCAATGGCTTTTTTATTTCAAACTCCGATGACACAGATTTACTTCCATAGGTACCCCAACATACTCGCACATACTCGCGACCACCGTAGCATTTTTATTTTTATTTATTTTTTTTTTATTCTATTTTTATATATTTATATTTATATTGCATGCTGTCTTGCACCAGGGATTGAGGGAAACGGCATTTCGGTTCTTGTGTATGGCCTGTACATTCACAGAAACTGACAATAAAGTTTACTTGAATCTTGAATCTTGAAACATGACGTTCTTCTCCTAACTGGCAACATGAATGCCAAAGTGGGCATGTTGGAACAATTTCAACAATGAGAGGGCAAGGAGCAGGCATGGGTGTGGCGAAAGAAACAACAATGGTGAACGCCTTGTTGCTTTCTGCATGAACAACAACCTGGTCATCGGCAGTACCATCTTTCCACACAAGAACATCCATAAGCTCACATGGTCACCGTCACCTGATGGTAAGACCATCAACCAAACTACCACATCATCATTAATGGTAAATAGCGCAGGTCACTGCAAGATGTTAGAGCTTACCGGTGTGCAGATGCCTATAGTGACCACTACATAATCGCTGCCACCATTAAACTCAAGTTGAAGAAGTCAATCCCACAAGGCCACCGGCAGAAGGAACTGGACATTGCAAAACTCCAATATCCAAAGAAAAACAAGGAGTTTGTGTTGGAACTCAGAAACCGCTTCAGCATGCCTGAAGCTTCCTCTGAAATGGAAGAAGAACCCACCATAAGCAGCAAATGGAATGCTATCAAGACCATATACTCCGAAACAGCACAAAAAGTCCTTGGTTTCAAACAGAAAGGGGCCAAAGAATGGATATCAGCCAACACTTGGCAAAAAGTTGAAGAGAGGAAACAGCTGAAGGCAAAGATGTTGAACACCAAGTCCCAACGACTTCTCAAGAAAGCCAAGATGTCCTATAAAAATGAAGACAGAGAGGTGAAGAGGAGTGCTAGTAGAGACAAAGGGGTTTTTGTTGAACATCTGGCAAGTGAAGCAGAGAAAGCTGCAGCCTATGGAAACCTGGGCACAGTGTACAAAATCACAAAGCGACTCTGTGGCAAATGTACAAACCAAACAACCCATGTTGGGGACAAGAATGGACACGAGCAGGCAAAAGAAACCCTTGGAGGCCCAAAACCACCTGGCCCAACATGCTGCCAGGGTCCGAATGCAATGGAGAGTGCTCATTGAATATTTATGTCCCATAGGGGACAAAGAGGAGTAGTAGTAGTAGTAGTAGGTTATGCAACTTTGGGGAAACCAGCCAGAGTAATCTATATGTTGAAAGAATCCAACAGAAAGATCCCAAAGCTCCCTTCAGTTCTCCATCCGAAGCCAGTAACTCAGAACACGCCACTATCACGCTAGCTTTGGCAATAGGTCTGCGTAGCATTGTGGACGACACCGGTCATGTCCAGTGAGTGAATGGGCAGAGTGCGCTCCAGTAGGTAGGTAGAAATCAATTCATTCAATCGAGAAACCAAATGTGACAACACTTTGTGTGTTTATTTACATGAAGCTAGAAGGGGATCTCCTTGATTATTACCAGGCAGGTTTGATCGTAACTGGGGACTCATTTTCTAGGTTCCAATGGTCTCCACACGGTGACAGACACAATAAGCTGAGCATAATTTGGAATGCTATGTTTGCTATGCGTTGTTGCGATGCGTTGTCCTTGTGCCACACCTTTGCTCTACTGCCAACTAAATGTGAACCGCGCACTTCTCACCTATTCCTGCTCTGCAAGTTCTTACACCCACTTGTTCACAGGTCACCTGAGCCCTGCATAACCCTACCCTCACGCTTTTTTTTGTTGTTCATCCTGGCAGCAGTCTCCCTGTCTCACAAGATGCACTCAGTCAATCACAATTTTGACAAACGCCGAGATGTGGCACTTTTATGGTTAACTTGGTCACTTGGTGTGCCCGGGAAATTAGTTTGTCTGTGTAGGTTATAGCAATGGCAGTTTGCTAGTGAAAGATGTATTGAAAATAGTTTCTGTGATACATTTTATCCACATACTGCAATGACCTTGATTCATTTCAAGGCATATTTCTTCACAAATAATGCAATTGCCTGTCAAACATTCAACATATAACCCCTACAACAGTCCCTATGAGCCTCACCGTCTTGTTGGGGTTGATGTGAGTCTATAGCTCTCTATTCTATCCCATAGTTTTACCTTGATGTTTTACCTTGATGTTGGCACTGAACAGACTGGTTTGCCCAATAGGCTACGATCAACACCACGGTCCAACGTAGCACAACTCCCATAACTTGAGACATCTTTGCAGATCCTGAAACCAATTACAAATAGGAAAACAGCAATATTTGCAATATGAACATCCAAATTACATTTCTGATAAATGATTGTTTTAAGATGGTAGCTTATATTACCCAGCTTATAGCTTACAGTATATTGCAAATGTAGCTCGAGTGCTCTTGACGAAAGAATGTCATGTAGGCTTAAGAGTCTGGTTCGTTTGTACTTGCTCAGTTTCATTTCATGTTAAGCCTTCCCATTTCCAAGTTACTGTGTGCGTACGCAGGAGAGGTTTGACGTAGTTTGAGACAGGTGACAGAGTATCTGTAACTATGATGATAAATGTCGATAACCTACCTGACTCCAGCAGTTCAACAGAAGATGGTGCCAACAGGGTCAAAGTGGATTGGGCTCAGATGTTCTCTTAAGGGAACTACAGCTACCCATGGATGCTATTTTATGTTCAAATATTAACTGTGATGATGTCACTCAATGTGTAAAAATTAACTTATCAGTTAATTAAACATGTTAGCACAACAATAATTTAATGTTTAAGATTAAATATGGCGGCGCGTACACACGCGCCGTTAAACATGGCGGCGTGTACACACGCAGCGGCTCCTCTCTCTCCCGTCGAATCGGTGTTTTTATGTTTTTTGTGTGGTGTACATACGTGCACATGTCCGTCATCGTCGTGTCTATCTGTCCCGAAACGCACATACTCCCGTGAGTTTCTGCTTGCCATCGGCAGAACTACAAACATGGATATAAATCCAGCAGTCGCGGAAATACTACGCGACTGCGATCTGCTCCAGCGGCCTGCTCAATCACCGACCCCCACTCCTGCAACCAGCCGCCAGTGGAGGCGCCACAAGCGGAATATGAGGAAGCAGAAGAGGGGCAAGCGCGGAGGTATCCGAGCTAGGCTAGCGGCTAGCCCTCATCGGCCGGCTATCCCTACGATCGTACTGGCCAACGTACGATCGCTGGACAATAAAATGGATTATATCCGTCTACTCCGGACATCCACCAAAACTGTGAGTGACTGTTGTGCCTTTGTTTTTGTGGAAACATGGCTTACTGACAGCGTCCCGGACAGTGCCATTCAACTGGCCAGGCTAACATACTACCGGGCGGACAGAGTGCTCGTCGAGGGGGGGAAGACTCGCGGCGGGGGACTCTGTGTTTACATCAGTGATGCCTGGTGCCGCGACGCTGCTGTGGTTTGCACACACTGCTCAACACTGGTGGAGTTTTTGGTCATTAAATGCCGGCCATTCTACCTGCCGAGGGAATTTAGTGCCATACTCCTGGTAGCAATATACATCCCCCCTGGCTCCAACAACAACAGGAGCGAGGCGCTGTATGAACTCTACCAGCACATCAGTGAGCAGCAGACAGCCCACCCTGATGCTTTCCTCATCCTGGCTGGGGATTTCAATCATGCAAACCCCAAGAGCGTGTTTCCACAACTCCATGGACACATCCACTTTCCCACACGTGGCAATAATATCCTGGACAATGTTTACACCATGCATAAGGGGGCCTACAAAGCCCTCCCCCTGCCCCACCTAGGCGCCTCAGACCACACCACCACGATGTTAATGCCTGCTTACAGACCCCTGGTCAAAGTCATCAGACCAACAACAAAGCAGGTACGCGTGTGGCCTGAGGGGTCTTCAGAGACACTCCAGGACTGCTTCCTCACCACTGACTGGAGCATGTTCAGACGGGCAGCCACCTACAACAACACCACAGACCTCCAGCAATACACAGACACCGTCACTTCCTACATGCGGAAATGCATTGATGACGTCACGGTCACCAAGAGCATCCGCATTCGGGCCAACCAGAAGCCATGGCTGACAGGGGAAGTCTACAGACTCCTGAGGGCTCGGAACACCGCCTTCAGAGCTGGAGACGAGGTGGACCTGAAGGCAGGGCCAACCTGGCACGCGGCATCAGGAAGGCCAAGAGACGGTACTCCAGGAGGATCGCCGACCGCTTCAGCAACAGCAGAGACTCCAGGAACCTGTGGCGAGGGATCCAATCCATAACGGACTACAAGCCCTCTCCGCAGACCTGCGACAGCTCCACCCCTCTGCTGAACGAGCTGAACGACTTCTTCGCCCGCTTTGAGGCAGACAACAGCACCCCGGCACAGAAGACCCCACCCTCTCCCGGCGACCAGGTGTATCCCCAGATAGCGTGAGGCGATCCCTCAAAGGGACACACCCACGGAAAGCCTCTGGTCCCGACAACATTCCCGGTTGTGTACTGAGGGACTGTGCTGAGGAGCTCACAGATGTCTTCACGGACATTTTCAACACCTCGCTGAGCCAGGCTGTTGTCCCCACATGCCTCAAAGCCACCACCATCATCCCCGTGCCGAAAAAGTCGTCTCCCTCCTGCCACAATGACTATCGCCCAGTCGCACTCACTCCCATCCTCATGAAGTGCTTCGAGCGGCTAGTCATGCAACACATCAAGTCTGCCCTCCCCCCCACCCTGGACCCTTTCCAGTTCGGATATCGGTCCAATCGTTCGACCGATGATGCCATCTCCTCTGCCCTCCACTCTGCCCTCACCCACCTGGATTCAAAAGACTCATATGTCAGAATGCTGTTCATCGACTTCAGCTCAGCATTCAACACAATCATCCCCCAGCAGCTCATTCACAAACTGGACCAGCTAGGACTCAACACCTCCCTGTGCAACTGGCTGTTGGACTTCCTGACGGGAAGACCACAGACTGTTCGGGTCGGCAGCAGCACCTCCAGCACCATCACACTGAACACGGGGGCCCCCCAAGGATGTGTGCTGAGCCCCCTCCTATTCACCCTGCTGACCCACGACTGCACACCAACATCCAGCTCCAACATCTTCATCAAGTTTGCGGATGACACGACTGTGGTGGGTCTCATCAACAACGGTGATGAGACGATCTACAGGAGTGAGGTGAACAGGCTGGCTACGTGGTGCAAGGACAACAATCTCCGTCTGAATGTGGAGAAGACGAAGGAGATTGTTGTGGACTTCAGGAGAATGCACACACAGCATGCTCCACTGATCATCAACGATGCTACAGTGGAGAGGGTGAGCAGCACCAAGTTCCTGGGTGTGCACATCTCCAAAGACCTGTCATGGAACCATAACACCGCATCACTGGCCAAAAAAGCCAACCAACGCCTGTACTTCCTCCGCAAACTAAAAAGAGCTGGGGCCTCATCCACCATTATGCACACCTTCTACAGAGGCACCATCGAGAGCCTCCTGACCAGCTGCATCACTGTGTGGTACGGTGCCTGCACTGTGTCCTGCCGCAAGACACTGCAGCGCATAGTGAGAGCAGCTGAGAGGATCATCGGTGTCTCTCTCCCCCCCATTTTGGACATTTATAACACCCGCCTCACCGGCAAAGCCATCAGGATTGCTGGTGACCCCACCCACCCATCCCACAGTATCTTCAGTTTTCTGCCGTCGGGGAGGAGACTGCGGAGTCTGCGGGCCAGAACCAGCAGGCTCAAGGACAGCTTCTTTCACCAGGCTGTCCGGAGGCTCAACTCCCTCCCTGTTCTGCCCCTGCCCCCCTCCTCTGCCCCCCTGCCACAGACTCTTAACCCTGCACCCACCTCGGACCATTGCCCTCCCGCCACCATTCACAAACTCTCATCCTGACTGACACTTTAAAATTGTCCTTTGACTGTTTTAAATATATTTTGCACTATTTTTTGCACTATTCAATTTTCCATTTATCAACGCACTACCTCACTTTTTCGTACTTTTCTGTGTTTCTGTGTTTTTGTCTGTACGGTGTCCGTTTGTCTGTCCATTGTTTATTTTGCACCAGGTCTGAGAGGACTGCAATTTCATCTGTGCTATATGCCTGCCATGTAGCACATTTGACAATAAAGATACTTGAATCTTGAATCTTGAATCTTGAATTAAAAGTATGTTGACAGAAAATTCATGTTGCTGCCCTTTAAAGATGAACTGAAAGTGTTGTTTTTGTTACATGGGCGCCATTTTGGATTTCAACAATCAGCTACGTCACTGGCATGGTAAGCTACTCTGTGGCTTACTAGCAGCCATAGCAGGTAATGAGCCTGAAGCTAACTGAAATGGCTACGGAAAAGCAAACAAGGAGGTCTACAGGGGGATCATACTGTATTGCCCCTGGCTCCAGTAATGAATTACGAGCACACCGATCTCGATGAAGACGCACGTTTTGATATATCATTTGTCCTACAACTTTCCGAGACTAGTAGTGAATCGAAATTCGTCCGTAAAAGGAATAATAATAATAATAAGAAAAAATCAACAGAATAACAATGGTGAAGCAATTGCCAGAGGCAATTCCGTCCATATTTGACTTTTTAAGCTATAGTACAGGGCAGACCGATAGACCAACTACTGGAAGCAACACCACCGATGCTATCTGTCGCAGAGACAGGGCGCTGAAACGAACTCTTCAAGCGGAGGACAGAGCGGTATGTTTAGCTGCTATCCAGCATGCTAGCTAGTAGCTACACTTGGTCTACTAGGCAAAGTGCTGGATGTTAGGGTCAAATACACAAAACACTAACATATTCACATACACGCACAAATAAATCCTCAACCAGTGTAGGCTTACAGCGTCCGACAAACAGAGTGATACGGGTTGTGCGGTAATTGAGTCCAAAACCAAATTAGTGACCACACGATCCAACCTAGGGCAACGGTTAGCAGCTAAACATTTGGAACATGTACTCTTGTGTCAATCTCCACAAACTAGCACTCCGACCATGAAGCGTATAAACTATGACTCCGACAATATCACAGATCTTTGTTTCTTAGCTGCTAATTAAACCACGGCGGGGTTTTCTTTAAACAGAAAGTTCCACAAATCTCTACTCACCATGAAGTTCACCGACTAGCAGATTGCTGATGCAGAGGGAGTTCAACTCGAGGAAATAGTTCCATAACTGTTTACAATTTGCACATCTTACTGTTTACTGTTTACTGTTTACCATTTACTGTTTCATTGCACATACTCGCGACCACCGTAGCATTTTTATTTTTATTCTTATTTTTATTTAGATTTTTGATACCTATATTTTTTATATATTTATATTTATATTGCATGCTGTCTTGCACCAGGGATTGAGGGAAACGGCATTTCGGTTCTTGTGTATGGCCTGTACATTCACGGAAACTGGCAATAAAGTTTACTTGAATCTTGAATCTTGAATAATAAGATCTGTGCATATCCATCTGTGCGATATCCATCAATATCCACCAGAAAGTAAACCTCCATCATCCACCTAAAGTAAACCGTGACACGTGAATCCGCCTTGCATCTATGCTCATCCAGGGGTGTATCTCTCAAAGTGCATCTAACATGTCTCGCCGTAATAGCTCAACTGACAGCATTACACCGCTTTGTTTGGCAGTCAGACACTATAGGTATGTCCCTCACTTGCTCAAACGCATAACCTGTTATGTAGGCCTGCTCGATTATGTCAAAAATGATAATCACGATTATTTTGATTGATATTGTAATTGCGATTATTAAAGACGATTATTCATTGATTTAAAAAAAAAAAAAATCAAAAAATGTTTTTGATGGTGCGACTCACCGTTGTGGTGGCAAAATATAATATATAATTGACACTTCTCTTGCAACTTTTCCGCGACATTCATCATAAAGGGCAGGCAGCGCAATTCTACTGAAATGGTGACGTGGTGGTAACACATACCGCTTGTCCAATGTGTTTATCAGTTTATTGAACGCCGGGTCGCTAACGGTGCTGATAGGTTACATGTCTTTGGCAATCATGTATGCGATTGCATCTGTTATTTCTTTATGCCTGCGGGAGCTGGCTGGATATGGGGTGGCATTGTATAGGGTCTCCTTAATTGAGGACTGTGTTGCGGTGGCAGGAGTGGAGGAGCTTTTCATTTTTTCCTTCATTGCTTGGTCATGTATTACTCTGTGTGCGGACTTTTAAGTGGTTAAATAGATTGGTCGTATTCGCTTGAGGTGCAAACACGATTGCGTGACATATCTTGCAAGTTTTCAGGCGGGGGCGGGGCGCAGCGGAGTGCGCAGGTGGAGAAAGAAGGGTTCGCTCCATTTACCACACAAAACACGGCGGGTGGCAGAATGATAATTTTATTACGATTATCTTGATTTAATGATCGAGGGAAGCCAAAATCGTAATCGAAATCGAAATTCAATTAATCGCCCAGCCCTACTGTTATGTGAAAATCGCTATTTTCCGCCATAGACAGTAGAAGACGTTTGCGTGTCTGCAGCTTCTGCCTACAGAACTTCCAATGACCTACGGTCCTACCATGCCAGTGACGTCACCGAAAATGGCGGCGTTCTAATACTAATAAACAAAAATTTTGTGATGCTTTAAAAAGCTATGTTTTTTTTTTGTTTTTTGTTTTTTTTGTCTTTTTTTTTATTATGGTCATAACGTTTTGTTTATCTAACATAACCTCAGTTCTTAGAATAATATGAGCGAGGTGTCTCGCTATGGGATGCAGCCTCCTGCAGCCCTGATAGAAGCATTTATCTCAATCCGCCAATCTTGATTGGCCGGTGAAAGTGTTCATCCGTGCCGCACAGTAGTCCCGCCTACTATATAAAGTGCGCGCAGGTAACACCCCCCTAATTCAATAAGCAAACCTCTTCTCACTGACCAGCAAGAAGGGTCGTCTGGCGAGACACCTCGCTCATATTATTCTAAGAACTGAGGTTATGTTAGATAACCAAAACGTTCTTCTTCATAATATTCACTCGGTGTCTCGCTATGGAATATGGTAGCTCCCGTATTGCCAGACAACTTATCAAACAAGTACCGGCCAGTGGGGAGGGTCCCTGGGTTCCAGTTAGGACTCCAGACGATTATTCATTGATTAAAAAAAAATAATTAAAAAAAAGCCCAAAAAATAAAGCCCAGGATGCGGCCATCCCGCGGGTAGAGTGCGCACGCACACCCGCCGGCGGCTGCAGTCCCCTGCTCGCATACGCCAAAGCTATAGCCTCCACCACCCAGTGGGCGAGGCGCTGCTTTGTGACCGGCTGTCCCTTTCGGGGTTCAGCCCAAGAGATAAACAGCTGATCGCTCCTCCGGATGCTCTGTGTTCTGTCCATATAAGAGCGCACAGCTCGAACCGGACACAGCATGTGCACTCGCTGCTCACCGGGAGAAGCGGTGAACGCCCCGGGGCGAACTGAGCGCATGCAGGGCTCACAGAGAGCGCATGGATATCACTCACTCGCTTTGCAGAGGCGAGAGCCAGTAACAGCACTGTCTTAAGGGACAAGTGTTTGAGACTCGCTCCCAGCAATGGCTCAAATGGGGGGCCTTTAAGTCCCTCCAGAACCACCGCTAAATCCCACGGAGGTATCAGTGGTCTGGAGACAGGGAGAAGCCTGCGCGCGCCCCTCATAAACCGGCACACCAAAGGGTGTTGGCCCGCTGTTTTGTCCCCAAATCCTATATGGCAAGCCGCTATAGCTGCCAGATAAACCTTAACCATGGAAAAGGCCTTTCCTTTATCAATCAGGTCCTGTAAAAACGACAGTATCGCTGGCACAGAACACTGAAAAGGAATGTGGCCTCGTTCGAGACACCACCGTTCAAACACTCCCCACTTAGAGCCGTACAGAGACCTAGTGGAGGGAGCCCTGGCATTCTGTATAGTGTTAACCACACTCTGAGGGAGCCCAGCAGTGGTCAAATTGAGCCACTCACGGGCCAGGCCCATAGTTGCAGTCGCTCCGGGTGCGGGTGGAACACTGTTCCCCTCCCCTGCGAGAGCAAGTCCCTGCGCACCGGCAGCTGCCAAGGCTGGGCGCACAGCATCTGATATATCTCCACCAGCCAGTGCAGCGCTGGCCAGTGTGGAGCTATCAGTATCAGCAGATGATTGTGCCCCCTCACTCTGGCGAGAGTGGGGGAAATCAGGGCCAGTGGGGGAAACGCGTAGAGCAGCTCGTGCGGCCAAGCGTGCGCTAGTGCGTCTATGCCCAGGGGAGCGTCCAGAGTGCGCAGAGAGAAGAACAGCTCGCATTGAGCGTTTTCTCTGGACGCGAACAGATCTATCCTGGCGCGGCTGTAGCGTGCCCATATCTCCTCCATGACCTGCGGGTGCAGCATCCATTCCCCGTACATCGGCGCACCCCTGGACAGCAGGTTGGCACCTGTGTTCAGGATCCCCGGGACGTGAGTCACCCTCAGGGAGAGAAAGTGCACACTGCTCCAGAGGATCAATTTGCGTGCCAGAGTGTGCAACACACGAGAGCGCAAACCTCCTTGACGGTTTATATACGCTACTGTCGTTGTGTTGTCCGTCCTCACCAGGACGTGGCAGCCCGAGAGAAACGGGAGGAAGTGTTTCAGGGACAGAAACACAGCCGAGAGCTCGAGAAAGTTTATGTGAAGACGTTGGAGTGCCTGGCTCCAGCGTCCTCTCACAGACCTGCCCTCGTAAATGCCACCCCAGCCGGATAGGCTGGCATCCGTGGTGACCACCTTCCTGGACGAAACAGTGCCCATAGACACCCCCTGAGTCAGGAAAGACGGGGCCCGCCAGTGGCGCAGAGCTGTCACGCAATCCGCCGTGACCGTTATCCACCGTGCGCCATGACGCACGGGATCCAGCCTGAGTGAAGCGACCCAGCGCTGAAATTCCCGCATGTGAAGACGGCCGAGACGGGTCACGAGGATGGCTGAAGCCATCAGACCCAGCAGCCGAAGACACAGTCTGAACTGGACAGACCTTTGTCGACGGAAAAGCGCGAGGCAAGCTTTGAAAGGATATCTCCTGCGTCAGAGAGAGTTGGCTTTTCTCCGTATTTATCACAAAATCCAAATCTATTAGGTGTTTCGTGACAATGTGCGTGTGAACCCTGGCCTCCTGTTCTGACTGCGCCAACAGGAGCCAGTCGTCCAAATATGTGGCCAGCCGTACGCCCCGGCGTCTGAGCGGGGCCACAGCGGCCTCTGTGCACCGTATGAAAACCCTCGGGCTGAGAGACAGGCCGAATGGGAGAACACGGTATTCGTAGCACACCCCCTGAAAGGCGAATCGGAGATATTATCTGTGAGGGGGGTAAATGGGAATGTGGAAATACGCGTCTTTCAGATCCACGGACGAAAACCAATCGTTCGGTCTTACTAGACGCAGCAGCGCTGCATGTGTCAGCATCCTGAATTTGTATTTCCGCAGAAATTTGCTCAGAGCCCGCAGGTCCAGAATAGGGCGGATTCCTCTCCCCCCCCCCCCCGTTTGGGAACGAGGAAATATCTGGAGTAAAAACCTGACAGACTCTGTTCGGGAGATATGACAGAAATTGCTCTTTTTTCTAACAGAGAGAGGATTTCCTCCTGTAAGATTCGAGCTAATTCTCCCTGTGCCTGTGACTGTATTACGCCGGAGAAACGGGGAGGGACAGCGGCGAATTGGAGCCTGTATCCCCGAGAAATCGTGCGTAACACCCATGGTGATGCTGCGGTTGCTTTCCAATTTTCCCACTTGAGAGAAAGAGGAGAAGCGTATTGCAGCCCCTGCTCTATCACAGGAGGTCCCGACAGCGGTGCTGTGGCGTCCCCTTGTGGTAGAGCGAGGAAATAACCCCCTGGCACCACCGCAGAAACAGCGGGGCCTGTCGCACTGCTCCCCGGGGATGGTGATGCCCATCCCGTGGGCAGAGCCGCAGAGGGCTTGGTGGCTACACTGCTTATAGACGGGGTATTTTTGTTCGTTTTGGCTTTTTTTGTTATCTGCACCCTCGGCCCCTGGCCTGGCTGTGACAGATTTCTTTTTATTTTTACACGTTTGGGGACATGTGTGTGTGTGTGTGCTTGTGGACATTTTGCTCGGGGCGCAACAGCGCAAACCTCCGAGGTGATGTCTCTTCTCCCGGGGACCGGCTCTGGAGTGGGCAGCGGCGGTGTGGGAAGCACACGACGAACAAGCCAGAACGGTGGGCCTGCTTAACGGGGAACGGCAGGATGCTCCACCCGGAGAGAGGAGGCTGTCAGACCGCTCTCTTTTTCTTCCTCGCCTGGGTAACCGAGGCCGCGGCAGCCGGGGGCGACGGCGGGACTGCAGCCGGGGCGGGAGATTTTTTGCGCCAGCCGGCTCCGGGCTCCCTCCTCGGCGGGAGAGACTGGCCTGGCTGTTGCGGCCGCTTTGGTATCCTGAAATGCGGCGGCTGGGAGGCAGCTTGCGCGAATGATTTGCGCTGCACTGGAGGTGAAGGCGTGGGCGCTTTTCGTGGGAGGCAAAGTTTCAGGGCTTCGTTGTCCTTCTTCTTTGCCTCACATCTCTGCTGCATCGTTGCCAATGCAGAGCCGAAGAGGCCCTCCGGGACGATTGGCATATCCAATATGTCGTCCCGCTCCCTGTCATTCAGGTTAGCGAGGCTGAGCCATCTCGCTCGCTCCTGAATGACGAGGGTCGCCATTACCTTGCCCATGGCCTGGACTGAGACGCGGTGGATGCGGAGGGACACATCAGCGATTATCGCCATTTCCTCCCACGCGTCGGGGTCCTGCTCGTCAGCGGACGCTCCAAACAGCTCTGCCTGATAGGCAGTGAGGATGGAGAGAGCGCTGAGAGCTCTGGCCGAGAGGGCGGCTGCCTTGTGCGCCCTCTCGGTCAGTGCGGACTGGAGGAGGCCGCAGATAGCTGGCTCGTGCTGCCCGGGCAGAGATGCGCAGCTACGGGGGCTTCCACCGGAGGCATCGAGAGGAGACCTTGGGCTTCCATCGCCTCGACGTCGAGGGATGGGGCTCCCGAGATGGGGCTCTTGTTGCTGTACGGGCAATTACTCCATGTTCTGGACAGCTCGGCCAGCAACTCGGGGAAGACAGGGAGAAGCTGTTTTGCCGCACTACGCGCCAGGGGGAGCCGCTTGCCTTCGTAGCGGGACCGGGTGGGTTCCGCTACTGCAACCGGCCAGGGGACCTCCAGCTTCTCTGCTGCACATTTGCACATGTTGAGCAGGTCCACATGGAGGGAGGGAGCTGGAGAGCTCACCCCGCCATCCCCCCTGTTGGTAGATACGGGCAGCTTTGGCTTTTCAGCCAAGGATACGGCCGCAAGGTGTCGTCTTCCTCCTCGTCCTCTGATATGAGGAACGAGGTGTCGTCGTCACCCTCTGCGAGACCGATGTCCAGGATGTCTTCCTCGGGGAACGGGGGAGTTCGGAGCTGCTCGCACTGGGCGGCCCAGTCGTAGCTAGTCTCCGGAACTTCCCCGGCCATGTCCTCGTCTTCCTCCGCGGCTGCGCCTTGGTCAGCGGTGGGGAGAAACGGGTCATGGTCCGCGAGGCTAACCTGGCGGGCTAGCCTGCGTCTGAGGCTTTTGACTGTGAACACTTTGCAGTGTCCACAGGACCCGGGAATTTCGAGGGCTAACCTGGCGTGGTCAACCCCCAGGCAGGTACTGCACACCGGGTGGGCGTCCTTCCCTGAAATCTTATTGCCGCAGCGACAGAGCTTAAAGTCTCCTCTGGTGTGAGGGTCTTTACTAGAGGTCGCCATCTCTCCGACAAGCTGGAGTGCTGACGGGGAAAGGGGTCGTGGCTAGCTGGCGTGCTAGTGTGGGGTCGAGAGGAGTAGCTGGTGTGCTATCTTCGCTCGACCGACTCGAGCGTCCGTGGAGGGGAGCCGAGAGGAATTCCGCCGTGGAGGGGCTGGAATGATACTCACCGGTCCGACTGTGCGGCGCGGATGAACACTTTCACCGGCCAATCAAGATTGGCGGATTGAGATAAATGCTACTATCAGGGCTGCAGGAGGCTGCATCCCATAGCGAGACACCGAGTGAATATTATGAAGAAGAACTAACAAGAACTAACAATGTTGATTATTTCAGTTCAGTTCATCTTTAAGGGACTAGTTACGCCGCAGCAGATACCCGAGGAAGAGAACAGAGGAGAGATCAGAGAAGCAGAAAAAGGAGCGAAAAAGTTTATTTTGCACTTTGAAAAACATAACTTACCTGGGGGGTGTACTCGAACCTCGATTAGTGGGTTAGCGAGGTATGTTGCGCTCAAAGCCTGGGTTAGCTGTCATACGAAAGTCGCTCTCTTTTAGCGGTGCTATATCACCATGGTAACTTATGCTCGCAACCAAACCTGGTCGGGAGGAGCTTTTCAGCTAACTTTCCGATTAGATCGGCTACTTAAAGTTGAGCGCCGCCTCCTAGTCAGGGTGTTTCGCTGAGTTTTTTTCTTATTTGCTACAGGTAATCAACATCAGCTGAAAGGTTAGAGCCTAGCCTATTGAAAATTATAGGCTACATTCACCTGAAATTATTGAAATGTATGCTTACCACATTGATTTTTTTTAAGAATAGAATAGAATAGAATAAAATAATATTTTTTGTGCTTATTTCTTACTTGTACCCATGTTCGGACGGTCGTGCTAACACCCAATCTAGATGGGGGTAAAAGGCATGATGATGGACAGGCAAGATATAAACACCGGTCGCTGGCGTGCAGTTCACATACTGATCCACCACACCACCGTCACATGCAAAACTTTTTTACATATAGGATGTATTTGAAATTAATTCTCTAAATTACACAATAAAGCTGGTTGGAGGTTGCTTTTGCATTTTACAATCATATGCACACTTTCTTCAATATGTAGGGATGGAACAGTGGTCTAAGATGCTGCGTTCAGGTCGCAGTCTCCCCTGGAGGCGTGGGTACGAATCCCACCTCTGACAAGTAATTTGCATGCACTACTGCTCCGTATATATTTATAGTTATTTTACTTATATTTTTAATACTGTTTTGCTCTTGCACCAATTGCACCAAGTCAAATTCATTGTAGGTGCAAACCTACTTGGCAATAAACTTGTTTCTGATTCTGATTCTGATTAATGGCAAACAATTCTGCATTTGGCATAGTTATTGTAGACAATTAGGCTATGCAGAATCTTTTCACTTACGCACAGAATCTGCTATTTTTTGCCAGCACGCCTCACTAGCCTTATAATGGGCAACAGTATTGCCCCTTGCCGTGATTTTCTTTTTAAACTCCTCGTATGAGTTCATAACGACTACTTGCTCCTCCTGAGTGAAGTACATAGCCCCTTTTCGCTCCGTCGGATCCATTGTGTCATGGTGAATAACGATGGGTTACGCCCCTTTTACGGGAACACGCATTGAAACTAAAGCGGAAAACCTGGCTCGACAAATCAAATCGTAATTGAGCTTCGTGGTACCGTTTAACTTTAACTTGACAGCTGGAGAGGCAGCAGACAGCTGGAGAGACAGCAACCGGGGCAGTGAGGGCTAGCACCCCAAACTGCAGCTCCCGTGAGGGAGCACCCACAATAAGCTACGGAAAACCCTAAAGAGTTATACCCCCGGGGGTGCCCGAGAGGGGGGGAGGATGAGCACCCCAACAGGATGGACGTACAGGTTTTGACCCAAGCTAACGGAATTACGACTATGAGTGCAGTTTGCTTATGTGGTAAAGTCTGCAAAAACCCGCGTGGTCTTAAGATCCACCAGACCAAGATGAAATGCTTGACTGGGAGGCAAGTGGTGCAACGCACAGGACCAGTGCCTGGTGAGACGCAGGAGGAGCCCGGCCCGGAGTCACCCCACAGTGCCCAGACCCTCCACGCCCCACAAGCCCTACCCCAAGTCATGCAGTCAGAACACCGTCGGGTTAAGTGGCCTTCGGCCAACATGGTGAAGGAGTGGTGCCAGTTCGATGCGGATGTTGATCAGATTCTCGAAGCCACAGCCAGGGGAGATGCTGACCAGAAATTGCGCACAATGAGTGCAATGATTGTCAGCATCGCCGCCGAAAGGTTTGGCACCAAGGAGCACCACCCGATCAGCGATGCAGGGGAGCCAAACCGACGGCAGAAGAAGATCAGCCAGCTGCGGCAAGAGCTTAGACTGCTAGGACGGCAGTACAAGCAGGCAAGAGAGGAAGAGAAGGTAAGTATAGCAGAGCTCCGCAACATCGTAAGGAGGAATCTCACGACACTCCGTCGTGCTGAATGGCACAGGAAGAGGGGGAAGGAGATAGCCAAGAAGCGTGCCGCCTTCATTTCAGGCCCTTTCAACTTCACCAAGAAGATCCTTGGGCAGAAGCGAGGTGGACAATTGGCCTGCTCTCAAGAAGAGGTTGACAAGTACCTCAGGGCAACTTACAGCGACAGCGCAAGGGAGCAGGCTCTTGGACCCTGCAGCTTTCTGATTACACCACCAGAACCCACTTCAGCATTTAATACCAAGGAGCCAACCCTGAGAGAAGTTGAGGACATAGTCAGAGCAGCTAGATCCAACTCAGCTCCAGGTCCCAGTGGAGTACCATATGTTGTCTACAAGAGGTGCCCCAGGCTCGTGCAGCGACTCTGGAAGATCCTTAGGGTCATCTGGAGGAGGGGGAAGGTGGCTCAGCAGTGGAAGCATGCAGAGGGTGTATGGATTCCGAAGGAAGAGAACTCTCGCACCATCGAGCAGTTTAGAAACATCTCACTCCTGAGTGTGGAGGGCAAGGTGTTCTTCAGCATTGTTGCCCGGCGCATGACAGAGTTCTTCCTGAAGAATGCATACATCGACACCTCTGTGCAGAAGGGGGGGGTCCCAAGGGTACCAGGGTGCATTGAGCACACGGGAGTTGTTACTCAGCTCATCCGGGAGGCCCGGGAGGGCAATGGGAACCTGGCAGTTTTGTGGCTTGACCTGTCTAATGCTTACGGGTCAATTCCCCACAAACTGGTGGAGACCTCGCTTGACCGGCATCATGTTCCAGGCAAGATCAGGGACCTCATACTGGACTATTACAACTCTTTCAGTTTGAGAGTCACCTCGGGGACAGTAACATCAGCATCACATCGGCTGGAGAAAGGCATAATCACTGGGTGTACAGTCTCAGTGATTTTGTTTGCCTTGGCCATGAACATGCTTGTTAAGTCAGCGGAGGTGGAGTGCAGAGGACCGCTCACCAAGTCAGGTGTGCGGCAGCCTCCCATCAGAGCTTTTATGGATGACCTGACAGTTACTACAACATCAGTTCCAGGTTGTAGGTGGGTTCTCCAAGGCCTTGAGCGGCTCATTAACTGGGCGCGTATGGGCTTTAAGCCTGCTAAGTCCCGTTCCCTGGTGGTGAAGAAGGGGAAGGTTACAGACAAGTTCCGGTTCTCGCTGGGAGGTGTCCAGATTCCATCGGTTTCAGAGGAGCCAGTGAAGAGCCTGGGGAAGATCTTTGATGGCACCCTGAGGGACAAAGCAGCGCTCAAGGCGACCAGCAGAGAACTGGGTAACTGGCTAGTGGCGGTGGATAAGTCAGGGCTGCCAGGTAAGTATAAAGCATGGATATATCAGCATGGCATCCTGCCACGCCTCCTCTGGCCACTACTGGTCTACGATGTCCCACTAACGACCGTTGAGGGCTTCGAGCGTAAGGTAAGTAGCTTCCTTCGCAGGTGGTTGGGCCTACCAAGAAGCCTCAGCAGCATAGCCTTGTATGGGCATAAGAACAAGCTGCGACTTCCCTTCAGTAGTCTGTCAGAGGAGTTCATGGTTACCCGTGCGAGAGAGGTGCTGCTGTACAGAGACTCGAGTGACACCAAAGTCTCCTTAGCGGGGATTGAAGTGCGGACTGGGCGGAAGTGGAGAGCCCAGGAGACGGTCGAGCAAGCTGAGGCGCGGCTGCGCCACGGTGTTCTGGTGGGAACAGTGGCGACAGGCCGGGCAGGGCTTGGGAGCAACCCAGGGCCTCGGTACAACAAGGCCCGGGGGAAGGAGAGGCGGCAGCTTATCCAGGAAGAGGTTCGAGCAGGGCTGGAGGAGACCCGCTCAAGCAAGATGGTCGGGATGAGACAACAGGGGGCGTGGACTAGATGGGAGCAGACACTTGATAGGAAGATTTCCTGGTCAGAGCTTTGGAAGGCAGAGCCATTCCGTATAAAGTTTTTGATCCAGTCAGTCTACGACGTCCTCCCCAGCCCTTCCAACCTCTTCTGTTGGGGCCTGGCAGAAACGCCTGCTTGCCCTTTGTGTCAGAGGAGAGGATCACTGGAGCACATCCTAAGCTGTTGCCCGAAAGCCCTGGGCGAGGGGCGCTATCGTTGGCGCCACGACCAGGTGCTGAAGGTGATAGCAGATACCATCTGCTCGGGGATCTCACTCAGCAAGCAGCAACAGCCAGCTAGGCATTCAATCACCTTTGTTAAATCTGGTGAGAAGCCTCAACAACGCCCAGGCCAAACAGGGGGGCTCCTGACAACAGCTAGGGACTGGCAGCTGAAGGTGGACTTGGGGAAACAGCTTAAATTCCCAGAGACCATCGCAGTGACCACACTTAGGCCGGACTTGGTTCTTATGTCAGAATCAACAAGGCAGGTGATACTGCTGGAGTTGACTGTGCCCTGGGAAGACCGGATGGAGGAGGCATTTGAGAGGAAGAGGGCCAAGTATGAGGAGCTGGCAGGCGAATGCCGGCGCAACGGATGGAAGACTCGTTGTAGTCCCATTGAGGTTGGTTGCCGAGGTTTCGCAGGCCAGTCACTCTGCAGGGCCCTCAAGTTTTTGGGAATAAGGGGACTGCACAGCAAGAAAGCCATCAAGAACATCACTGATGCTGCTGAGAAGGCATCAAGATGGCTGTGGATCAGGAGGGGTGATCCGTGGGCCACACAAGCTACCTAGACACAAGCCGGGGTCTGATCACCCCCGGCTGGGTCGCCTGGGTCGCCAGTGATGTAACCTCAGGTTACATCACTGATGATGTGTCTAGGTTGCACCAGAGGGTGTATATTAAACCTAACTTTGATTGCGAGTTTTGTATTTGTCGATCCAGGTTATCCAAAAAAAGACTGGGTATGTTCATTGAGGTTCGTAGTACACCCCCCTGGTTGGGAACTGACAGGGATGTTATGAGAACAGAGCCACACCGGTTTTGATGAGTTTTGTGTTTATTTTCTTGCATTTTTGCCGTGTTGTATTTTTCTTTCTGGCGGAGAGCTAACTCCAAAAACGTAGCTGTTTACAAGAAAATGCTCCGTCATAAACTTTTTACCACTTAATATTTTGGGTTTATGTAGACTATGAATGGTATAAAAGTGTATGTAAGCTGTGTAAATGAATGATATGTGCTGTAGTTCGTGGGGGAGACGGAGCCGTGAGGTAAGAGTCCGCTCCGCTGCCATTTTTTAGATGAAAAAACACTGTAGCAATAACATTAAAACTCAGAGACTGTGAAATATTTAATTGTGTAATTTGAGGATTTGAAAAGAGATTTATTGTGTTTGGGTCTTTTTTGTTACACAGGTTGCTTGGTTTGAACTTGAAGCTCGGTTGGAGCGAGGACTGGTGTGTGCACATGTCATGCACAGACGGGATTCAAGATAGCGACCCAGACCCTCAACTCATCATCTCCATCGCGTCATGCCAACATCGTGTCATGCCAACATTAAGGAGGCATACATCTCATCTTCTCTCCCCCCTCTGGGCAGGTCGGACTGTGAGGAAGTGGTCAGAGGAATCTTACGTGGCACTGCAGTACTGTTTTGAGGTGACTGCCTGCACTCTGTGAGCCTCACAGGGAGGACATTGATGGGATCACAGAGTGCATCACGGATTACATCAACTTCTGTGTGGACTGCTATGTCCCTGCGTCGACAGTAACCTGTTACGCAAACACAAAACCTTGGATCACCAAGGACGTTAAGGCCATCCTGAATGACAAGATGAGGGCGTTCAGAGAGGGCAACCAGGCTGAGCTGAGGAGAGTACAGGGGGTGCTCAAGGTCAGAATTAAGGAGGAAAAAGATAGAGACAGGAGGAAGCTGGAGAAGAAGCTCCAGCAAAACAACACAAGGGATGTGTGGAGTGGTATGAGAACCATCACAGGCTTCCAGAAGACTGGTAGCATGGGGCTGGAGGGTGGGGTGGCTCGGGGCAATGAATTTAACCTTTTCTTCAATAGGTTTGATACTGCGGCCCCTGCCCCTCCCCCACATGACCCTGCTGCTACTGCTGCTGGCAGCCCAACAACCAGTGCCACTCCGCCTCCCCCTCCTTAAGGCTGGGTTATGCTTCGTTTATACTTCCGCGTTGACGTGACGTGTTGGGACGGCGGACCTTACGTCCTCGACGTGCACCTCCCCAAATCCTAGACGCGCGTCGAGGCAACGCCGTCCAAACGCATTGGCTTTGGCTGTGATTGGTCCGCGAGCTACATTGGCTGGAGATCGTTTTTCCGGTTTCCACTCGTAAACACCGCCACGGTGTAAACACAGCCTTGATAAATGCTTCGACTGATTGCCGACAACATATATATATATGTCCGTATGTAATGACCATTCTGGTCATTACGGATTACTAGCGAGTTAAAAAAAGTTTACAGAAATGAAGGCAAAAGTTTTATATATGTATATGTTTATATATGCCTTCATTTCATTTCGGTAAACTTTTTTTAACTAGTAATCCGTATGTAATGACCAGAATGGTCATTCTGGTCCCTCTACCGGTGTGGCAACGAATTGCATTTCGAGACGTAAACCCCACGCAATCCCTCCGTTGAAGTATCACGGGCTCATGACGGCGTCCGAGCAACGGCGTGGCCATTGCGTGATCACGACGCGATCCCTACGCAGAAGCATAAACCAGCCTTAAGTGTTAACATGCCAGCTGTTGTCCGATGAATCTAATGCATTCTGGTGCTAAACCTTAACTCCTACACACGTACATCCGTGTTGTGGACGTTTCTGTCAGTTACGGACACATGCGTAGTAAAAGAAAAATTAATGAATACTGTAGTGATAAATGTTATTATATGCGTCTGTCATCTAGTTGCGTGCTGCTTACCTTCCCCCATATGTCATCTAGCAGTCAACTCCCCTTGCTGTGAAAAAGTGGCTGATTAAAGTGTTGAGTTACAGTTCACCTCCGCTACACCTGGCCATACATGCTGACATTTCACCTCCCCTTTTCAGACCATTATCTCTTTCTCTTATCTAGCTTCACAATGGCAATCAATGCATTCAATTACAGGTCCGTGGGGTTTTGTGCAGTGTTCAGATCTCTAATACTTACAGGCAGTACAATAAGAAGCAGTGCATTGTGGAAACATGTAGGCATCAGTGGGACCAGAAGGAGAGCAGTTAAGGTGGCAGGTGTTTGCACATGGGGATACAGAGATGGAAGATGACCTTTGGAATCAACACTAAGAGGACACAGACACACATAATTCAGCTTGTTTTCCATTGGTGTTGTTTAAGCCCTCTATGCTTTAAATGGTGGTCATTTAGATTAGATTAGATTAGATTAGATTCAACTTTATTGTCATTGTGCAGAGTACAAGTACAGGGACAACGAAATGCAGTTGGCGTTCTAACCAGAAGTGCAAATGTGCGATAAAGGTGCTGGTTGAAATGCAGGAATGCAGAATAAGGTGCAAAATTGAAAAACATGAAAAGTGGCAGTTACTAAAGTGACGAAAAAAGTACTTAACGGTAGTTAATAAAGTGACATGTAAACAGTGCAGATGGAGGTAGTGATCGTCGAGGTATTAGACGGTTACTAACAGTAGCAGAAATATTTAAAAAATAAAAAGTGTAAACAATGTACAAGTAGTGCAAGTAATAGTACTACAATATAAGAAAGTGTCCAGGTGGTGCAATAGTGCTCTAGTGCAATACAACAGAATGGGTACAACAGATGAATGTGGATTGTATGGATATGGGGGTGGGGGGTGCAATGGCAGATAAGAATAAATAGTACAATAAATAATTAAATGATATGTAGTATGTAAAGGGGGGGTGGGGGTGCTGGGTGTGCAGGGGTGTATGTCCTTGGGGGGGGGGGGGGTCCAGGTATTGGGTGGGCAGTGGTGAGTGTCCTTGAGGGGGGGGCAATGTTCATGTGGATATAGAGTTCAGAAGGCTGACAGTCTGGGGGAAAAAGCTTCCCCTGAACCTGCTGGTCCGGGTGCCCAGAGACCTGTAGCGCTTTCCAGAGGGGAGGAGGGTAAACAGTCTGTGGTTGGGGTGAGAGCTGTCCTTTGCGATGCTGCGCGCCTTACGCAGGCACCGCTTCCTCTGAACAGCCTCGATGGAGGGGAGTGGGGAACCGGTGATGCGTTGGGCGGTTTTCACCACCCTCTGCAGTGCTTTCCGGTCCGAGGCGGAGCAGTTACCATACCATACTGTGACACAGTTGGTCAGTATGCTCTCGATGGTGCTGCGGTAGAAGTTCACCAGGATCTGAGGAGACAGATCCTGCCAGAGCCGCCATAACAGTAAGATATGTTCCTGAAATGTTATGACTGTGGTCATAGTTTTGTTGTTTGCTCTGTTTTGTGTCATTTTTGGTTTTCCCTTGCCAATCCTATATGTAAATAGGAATGTGCCATACCCAGAGGAGGATTGGTCAAGGGATTTCAGGCCCTTGATGGTGATTGGCTGCAGCAGGAAACCCCAAGAATATAAGGAGCCAAGACAGCCACCATTGGGGGTAGCCAGCACTTCCTCATCCTCCTCCTCTCCCAACCAGCCACATGTCCTTTTGGAAAATGCTTTGTTTTAGGTGGGAAATAGTTCTAGTTTGCATAGTAGGGGTGGACCGCCATTTCAGTTGATCGTGTTTTCTCTTGTTTTGTTAGTAGGGAGGTAAGTCCATTGTGGCCATCTTGGCTTCTTGGGGTTTCCTGCTGCAGCCAATCACCATCATCATCAATCCGGTAGATTTGGCTGCTGACACTGGAGGTGAAGTCTGAGAGGAGGTGAAGGTAGTGGGAGAGATCATCAGCGCAGCCTGATTTCCTCTCAGCTGCCTGTAGCTCTGTTCTATGAGTCTGCAGAGATTCTGACAGCCAAGGAGGAGGAGGATGAGATTGCGCTGGTCTGGATGTGAGAGGACAGAGGGAGTCTAAAGAGGGGGAGAGGGAAGACAGCAGTGTAGAGGAGGCTTCCTCAGTGAGAATTGTTCTGGGAGGTTAGTGAAGGGAAAAGCAAAGGAGAGAGTAGAGGGGGAGAGGGTTTTCAGGTTACGGTGGGTGGTGACAGTGTGGGGGGTAGGGGGAACAGAGAGGGGGGCTTCAAAGGGAGAGAGAAAGCGACAAAGTGATGGTCAGATACAGGGAGCGGGGTAACTGAGAGTGCACGGGAACTGCAGGACCTTGTGAGGACAAGGTCCAGTTGGTTAGAAGGAGAGAGTGTTACGTTAAATGTGGTAAAAAAGGTTGTAAAGTCAGATGGTTGTAACTTCTCTGGCTGGATGTTGAAGTCGCCCAGGACAACCAGCAGAGTGTCGTCTTCAGGAAAGCAGCTGACGAGGGCATCCATCTCGTCAAAAGAAGTCATGGAAGGGACCCGGAGGATGGTAGTTTACTGCAATGTAGAGCTTGACAGGAATATTGACAGCAACAGCGTTGAGTTCAAATGCTGATCTGGTCAGGTGTTCCAAGGGAAGCACCCAGTAGGACCACTTCGTTGAGATGAGTTGTCCAGTCCCCCCTGCTCGCCCTGATGGTCTTGGGGTGTGTGAGAAGGAGTAGGCGGTAGAGAGGACAGCCGGAGTGGCCATTTTGTCTGGGGTGATCCAGGTTTCTGTTGGAGCAAGTGGAGGGTCTGGAGGCAGGCATAGGCCGAGATGGAGTCTGCCTTCCTGACCGCTGATTGGCAGTTCCAGAGTCCGCCCACCACTTCGAGGTCAGAGCAGACAGAGAGAGACTGGTGGAGCAGATTGGAAGAGGTGCAGTGTCGAGTATTGGGTCATGGACATGGACTGTTTCAGGTAGATGTCCTGACTGGGATAGGGGTTACACACACGGCTACAATACATAAGGGTTAGGGTTAGCAGTGGGCTAGAGAGCTTCTTTGAGGGACTCAGAGAGACTCCCTGAGTCTTTGTTCGACCGGTCTCACTTTGCGGGTCCTGACGATAACAACACTGGCACTTATCTGTAGGGAAGCTTTATCGTGCAGTCATAGATCCATCCAGCCTTCAATATTGTCTACACCTGAGAAGCCGGCTGCACTGGTTGAGTGGCCACTTGTAGTCCTATTGTTCAATAGCAACAACAGCAATAGCAATGACAGCAGCAATAGAAACAGGAACAACAGCAGAGAGTGACTATTAATTGTATGAGTTACCTCTACCAACTGAATAGCTACAACACAAGTTCTAATTCCTTACATACTCACCAACAGCAACAATCGTACAACTCCTTTAACACACAAAAGGAGTACATATAAGGAGTGATATTTTGCAAGTATTTGTATTTATGTGCTTGTGTGTGAGGGATACAGGGTGAAATTGTTTGTATTATAAAAACCTTGGCATGCAGTTTGTTGAACGCTCACACGAAACCCAAGGCCAGTGGTCATGCTGCAAAACGGTGGACAATTGATGTTGAGTGGAGGAAAACTGCGACAGCCCATGCCAGCGTGAGCCCTTCCTCACGTGAACACAGAGTGATGTGAAGACGCTTCTATCGTGCTGTCTGGAGGAAGATGGAAAGACATGAAAAGATTGAGAAGGAGACAGAAAAAGAGAGCTATTACAGATCCTTTGTGCTCGTCTTACTTGGACATGATTGACCAGTGGAGACAAATAATCCCCCAAATCCAAGAACCCATTTCTTCTTCATTGAAATAACCGTGTCAGCCTTACCACTGTGATGAAAAAATAAAAAATTGTTGTGGAAAAAAAAACGAATCCCATCAGAAGGGGGCACTGAGACGACAGTGAGCGCTGAATGAAATCAACCGAGGTATTAGATTAAACCAAAATAAAAAATAATAATATTCAGTTGTCAACAAGTGAACAGGCACAGTTCAATACAGAGCAATACACTTGATACAGCTTTCTCAGAAGTGCGCCCCAAATATTGTTGGCCGGCACCTTTTATAGGGTAAGGTAAACAACTCCAAGGGTACAGATGACCCAGACAGGGACATTGGAATATTTAAGATAAGGATAGACACCACCATTTTCTTTCCCACTCTTTCAGATGAGACATAGAGTCTCTGCTCTTTCCCAAAGCCTTGAGACAACCAGAGGCCCCAGATCTTCTGTGAACCAAACAGCTCAGGGCACGGGGTCGAGGCCTGCGTCCCGCAATCGAACTAGTGGCGTGTCACGTTCACAATGGAATTGGGGAGTGTTGGTCAGACGTGAGGCCCACCACTTGGGCTGTACCCAGGTATTCACACAAAGAGAAAAACAAGTATATAAATCATGCATAAAAATCTAGAGAATAGGTACACAAATCGGATAACTTGCATGTAGTATAAGTGCTCAAACAAAGCCTGAGTGCTCATAAGGATGATAAGGAGAAAAATGCCCGTGGGTCCATTTTCTATCACACCACATACAAAATTACAAAAAAAAAGTATAAAAAAGTAAAACACTGGGGGTTTTTTTGTTCTTTATTTTTCTTGTTTTATCTCACTATGAACCTCCAACCCAGTTTACAATGTGCACATCTTTAAGAGCTACTCTAAGCATAAAGGGGTGTATAATTTAAAATCCACAATTACCGATTTTAAAACCATTTGCATCCCCCACTGTGATTAATCATTAATTATGTTTATGATGAGTTCTAGTTTGAAGTACACTGCGACAGCGTTTGGCGACGGTAAACCTGCCCTCATGCAAAATCTCACGAAACTAGAGTTGCCTGCTAGATATTCCTTAGGACTACTAATGTAGATACTTACTTATGCAGCATCCAGTTATCCAGTACTACGTGTGGATCAATCTCCATTCCAGCCATCTGTGATTTACTTTTACCTGCATTAACATCAGCTATGTTCATTAGATAACACATGTATATTGCAGTATCCAGATCATCAGAGTGAAGAAAAACAACATCAACAACATATAATTCCAGTTTCTATATGCATTTATTCATAGCTCTGAATGCAAGTCACGTCACAACATTAAATGAATAGATGGAGCTATTGTTGGCTGCCTTTGGATTGGCCAACACACACAAAGTGAGATACGGATGATGATAATCAATAATCACATTTATGTACAATATTCATAAATCTGCTTTCTCACACATGTCCACAGCACACATAAACCTAGGACCTTGAAATAATTGTGTTTTTACGAAAAGACCAGTTTAAGACAACCAAGAAAATGTTTTAAAAGCGCCACAACTCTATGTATGTCTTATTGAATCTTGCACTTCTCAAAGTTCTTACAAGGCTTTTGCTGCTGATGAGGTCCCATGATTTGACGAAGATCTGTGCTGAAACTCGGCCGTCGCGCTAGTGGATGCAATGCGCCGCACGCGTCGTCGCAGCGAGGTGCCTGGCTCCTTCTGCCGTGCACGCGGTCCGTGCCCATTGCCTGGTATGAACGCAGAGATACTTTACGGTGCTGCGACGGGCCGGTTTCAGCAGGCAAGCCACCTTGCTTTGCCAAGGCCTCGAATACTTTGTCTAGGTTAGTACTTTCTTTGGCGGAGGTTTCAAAGTACGCACAGTCCTCTCCAAGGGTTTGCATCAAGTCCGTTTGCGGTATCGCTCTCTCCGACAGCGGTAAATCCATCTTGTTGGCGCACACCACAAATGGAACTTGTGCGCACTGACCCGGCACAGACATTTTGATTAGTTTGGCCTTTGCTTCCAGAATCTCGGTTCGCAAGGCACACACCTCCTCGAAGGAGCTCCGGTCGTCCAAACTGAATACTAGCAAGAATACGTCACCTGCGAAAAAGAAAAGATATTGACATGAACCATTTAATTTACATGTACACTTGTCCTTCTCGTGAAAGGACATTTCATTTAAATTTGCAAATAAAATCTATTTGCAGTAGCTATTACGCAGAGATTACGCACCAGTAAGAATGGAGAGACGCCGTTTGGCTGGAAAGCTTCTTTCTCCAGACGCATCCAGTATGTCTATTTGATATGTCTCTCCGCGGATGCGGAAAAGCTTTCTATGGAAATCCTCAGAAGTCGGCTTGTACTCTTCCACAAAGCCGTCCCGGAGGTACCTTCTGAGAATGGAGGTCTTGCCGACACGTGGAGCGCCGAGAACCACGATCCGCTTACAGTTCTGGTGTTTACTGGACGTGTCTTGGAGGAGCTCCTGTCCAAGCTGACTCAGACGCGTTTGACCATTAACAACTAAAGCTGCCAGCTGATCCAGCGTGGACTTCTTGCAGGAATGCCCGCTGGATGGAGAGGACACTTGCTTCACGATTGTCCCAGATCGCGTCTTATTTTGTTTCCATTGCAACGTCGCCAATTTCAGCATACCCATCCCTGCTTTGAGTCCACTAGAGCATAAATGCTCCGACGCGTTCCTATACGCAAGTAATACTTTTGAAGAGCCTGCTTTATCGACAGTAAGGCAGCTTGACTGGTGCGAAACGGACATTTTGGTCTTAGTGGTAAATTAATCAAATACGGCTACGATCGCTGGGTCAGACTAGCGGATTGTCCGGAGATCCACCCACCTCTCCTCCCAGTGGTTCGTGTTGCCTTGTCTTTATACGCAGTCGAGCTGCGTGCCGTTTCACGTCACCACAATGTTTCTTTCCTTTGGCTCACTGATTGGCAGTACAGGTTGTTGTGTTCTCGACAATATCACAGAGGGCTTTGTTTTTCGGTCTGCGTGGAAGCAGAAATACCAAATCGATCGATCAATCTAACAAGTTAACAAACATACGAATCGTCCGAATCCGTTTCTGGTAGGACTATACTGCATCACATTGTACTTTGAGGCTAGTCTACCCCTATTAGACTATTCAAACCAACAAACAGATTGGCCATATAGGCCATGCCAAAAGGACAAACAGGTGCATCGCATGACAACATTAAACAATGGTGTGTCCATTCCATTTTTAACACGGTTTTACTGAAACTCATGAACTCAAAGCCACAGTGCTCTTTCCACACACAAATGATGATGCTCGACACGTCAGTGTTAGGAGCTGTGTAGCCGCACTGCCGCGACGCGTCTGAGGACGGCGCCCTAAGCGTCCGTTGCCATGGCTACGACACGAGTCGGGTGAAGTGGTAAGCTAGCTCTTCTGTTGTTAAACCCTTAACGTAATTATTATCAAAGTCAATAGCGAGCTGTCGAATCAATATGACCGGCAGCAAATGAAATAACACGATTGTGAGGCCCAATTGTGTGTTAGGACGCAGACGCTAGGCTTACATTGACGAGTCGACAGCGTAGCAGTAGACTATGGCTCATGTTGTTGCTAACAAGTCCGCTGAAGAAGCTCAACAAAGGGACTTAATATCCCGAAGCACACAGGGTAAGTTGGCCTATGGTTTACACCCTCCTGTGTGGTATATCTCTTGCTCTCTTATTTTCTGTTTTCTATCTTTTTGTTTAGTACAACCTAATGTGCAGTGAACTGTCATTCAGATTAATCACTTCCTCGCCCCTCCCCTCTTCTCTGCAATGTTCTCTCCTGTCTGCTTTCTGTGTCTCTCCTTCCTGTCCCCCCCTCTCCTCCCATCTCTCCCCCCCCCCCCCCTCTCTCCCCTCCTCTCTCCCCCTCCTCACCTCTCTCACATCCTCTCTCCTTTCCTCCCACCTCTTGACTTTCTCCTCTCCTCTCCAACCTCCTGTCTCTCTCCCCCCTGTTCTCTCCTGATCTCGCTCCCCTCCCTTCCCCTCCCAACTCCTTCTCCTTGTTTCTCTCACCTCTCTCATTGTCTCTCTCTCCCCCTCCTCTCTTCAGAGATGCTACGGTGCCAGAGGAGTGAGGAGCTGTCCAAGACCTCATCTATTCAGGAGGAGGAGATCAAGGCCTTCATCATTCACTCCGAGGATCAGAAGAGAGTACAAGCATTTGCCGACACACAGTCTTTAAAGCGAGACACACAACAAATATATGTTTTTTTGTATTTTACTCGGGTGCACAGGCATCGCAGCTACTGCGACGTCTAAGAAGGCCAAAGCAAACCAAGCAAACAGCCAAGTTCTTCCAAGGGAAAATACACCAAATCGTTCCAGCAATAATATGCAACGCACAATGTGTGTTTTCTGAACACAGCTTCGTTCGCCAAGGCCCCCGGCAGACCCCCGGACGCGAGCAGGAACGACTGGGGTCCTGGCGCGGAGGATGCCAGCAGGCCAGCCAAACAGTACCTGTGGGACAGTGGAGGAAGCTGAGCGCGGGCGGTGCCCACTGGAGGGCACAGGTGAACGGGATGTCTTCGTCTGGTCTTGAATGAGCCAAACGATGATGCTCATTTGCAAGGATGCCTCTGATCAAGTCATGATGTGGTCAGACTTGTCCTCAACAAATACGTTTTTCATCTTGACACAAAACAAAACATTTCTTTTTTTTTTTGTTCATACTGCAAACTATAAACCAAAATAGATTTCAATGTTTTATTTGAAGTGATAATATTCCATTTCAAATGTGATCATCTCAGACAGAGAAAGCCATCATTAGATCTTTGGTCACAAGCAACAGAAGGAGGAGTTTTTGCTGTGGAACATGAACCAGATGTTTTCAGCAGGACACGTGTGAGTGGCTCACAGAGGGCCCGTCGGAGCTGTCACACTCATACTGCTGCTCTTGTGTTCCTCATGTCTCTGATACCTCAGGGCCTAGAGGGCCCTGCTTCGACCATCAAGGCGTGGTTCTGCCCCACAGCATTCTGGGTAACCTGCAAGACTTCAAGAGTTACCTGGAGACCAGGGGAGAGGCAGGGGTAAAGATGGAATCAGTAAATATGTGTCTCCTCATATGGGAGACACGTTCACAATTAAAGGTTGAACTTTTTTATTGGTATCTGTTCCGTCTATCATAAGGTTGTAAGAACAGTGTGCTCAACGTGAATTTGACTCTGAGCCGTGTGTGTGTGTGTGTGTGTGTGTTTGTGTGCATGCGTGTGTGTGCGTGCACATGGATGTACACGACGTGTCAACTGGCTGTATGTCATGTCATGATTACTGGAGGACCAATTCAGATGATTTCAAAAACAACCTTGACTACTCAGAAATCTCGAGAACCAGACTATGACAGCGCTTGGTACTCAACCTCTCGTTTCCTGTCCCCCACCAACCCCCCCCCCCCCCCCCCCCCCCCGCCGACCTCAGTCATTTGGGAAGGGACCAGAGATCATCGCTGGAGACAACCCGGCCTCCTCCTCCTCCTCCTCCTCAGCGGCCAGAGGGCAGGCGGACGGACGGGCGCGGGGGGGAGGCTGCGGGCTCTCTGCCAGCCGCCAGGCACACCACCAGGGCCATGCCCACCACCAGGGCCACGCCCACAACCAGAGCCACGCCCTGCGGCGCTGGAGCGCACACATGACACTGCGTCGGCGCCAGCAGGACTCCCTGGCCGGTGAGTCCACGTCGCGGCCCGCCCACGGGAACCGGCTGACCTCTAAATCCAGCATTCACCTCGCCGCCGCCGTCGTCAGAGGCCACACCCACACAACCGACCAATCACACACATCGGTTCATGAAATCAATCGATACCTCAACGCAAAAGCAACTGCGCACAAAAGTGCACAAACAGAAGTAGGGATATGAACCCAAATTACAAAGCAATATGGCCGACGGTCAAGTACGGTCACAGTGTAATATTGAGGAGACACACTCTCATCCAAACACTTTTGTTGGTGTGAAAAACAGGGCACTGGAGAGGCAGGCGTCAGGATGTGGAATGTCTGTGCAGGTTAGGGTTTATGCAATTTCCCTCAGGGATCATTAAAGTATGTCTGTCTGTCTGTCTGTCTGTCTAGGGTGCTGATAGACTTCCTGTTGGACCAAGCGTTAGCGTATGTGACCCGCTGTGTCCTGCTGTGCAGACTCGCTGCATCATTACGCGGCCAAAACGCATGATAGTGGAGGTCTCCACTTGGGGCAGACCACAGTAATATCAGATCCGGAAATCGTACAAAAGCACGTGTATTGCGTGCTCATGTAAATGAACAACAAACATAACCAAGGCGATCTGTCGCCAGCTGGTCTGATATGCATGCTTATCGCTCTGCATATAAATACTGTGATCATACAGGCGTGGGAAATTGCGGACTAGGACCAGCAGTCTCTCCTCGAAAGTTTCCACCATGCTAATAATAACTTCCCCGACTCGGACCTCGAGGTCACAGTGTTTATTCGCACAATCACCCCCACGTTTCTTGTCAGTGTTGCATCCTGCGAACGCCTTGTCGTTCGCTTGCGTGACGTGTGTGACCGACGCACCAAACTATGGCTGGCCGATTGTGCCACAACTCGCGCTTCTGAACACGTTGCCAGACGGCTTTTAACACGTCCGGCAAAGCGTTAAATCTGTCTCAGAAAAGATTGAAAAAAAAGATTGAACGCGTTTAAAAGGATTTAACGCGTTGAGAAACGAAAGATCTCCTCCCCTCAATTTTCTCAGCCAATAGAGTTGAACTGCTTTCAACCAATCATATGCCAGGGTAAACACACCACATCAGTCGCGGCCAGATTGCCTTTGGCAAATTTTTCCTGTTGCAAAGTTTGCTCAATACATGACTTCTTGTTTATGGTGTTAGTTTAGTGTGTGGTGTGTGTGAAATAATAAATATCATATCTAACATTTGTGGACATTTTGTGTTATTTTAAAAGTTATTTGACAGATATTTTTGCTATTTAAGGTATCTTGTCGTTAAATAAGCCTATACATCAATACGCACTGTGTGCATGCCAATGTAGACAAAATATGCCAGTGTAATGGTTTGAAACTCTACCTTTCATCTTGAGTCTTATTGAGCTGCAAGTGTGAATCCCAACCTATGCATTGTTTTTAAGTCTTAAGTTTTAAGTCCCATATTCACAACCCCTCCCCTCCCCAACCTGGACTGAGTCTTAAGTTATTACTTGAACACTTAGCAGTAACTCTCATACTTTAATACTAATAATATTTGCTGTTGATTTGTGTCTCTCCTACTGTTTACATTATTCTCTTTTATTTCTATTGTCTGTATTTAATGCATATTAAATACATCTTGCACTGTAATATTCTTTTGCACAGTGAATCACGGCTGAGAAAATTGAGGGGAGGAGATCTTTTGTTTCTCAACGCGTTAAATCTTTCTGAACAAGTTGAAACTTTTGACTTTTGAATGCGTTCAATCTTTTGACTCAATCTTTTGACTTAACACAAAATGTCCACAAATGTTAGATATGATATTTTTTCATGCACACCACACACTAAACTAACACCATAAACAAACAATAAGTCATGTAGTAGTTTGAGCAAACTTTACAACAGGAAAGATTTGCCAAAGGCGATCTGGCCGCGACTAATATGGTGTGTTTACCCTGGCATATGATTGGTTGAAAGCAGTTCAACTCTATTGGCTGAGAAAATTGAGGGGAGGAGATCTTTCGTTTCTCAACGCGTTAAATCTTTCTGAAGGCGTTTAAACTTTCTGAAGGCGTTCAGACTTTTGAACGCGTTCAAACTTTTTGACGCGTCTGGGACAGATTTAACCCGTTGCCAGCTGCTGTGGCACAATCGGCCTGCCATACCAAACGGTCGCAGAATACACGTGGCAGCCATGATGCGTACACGAATGCGTTGTCTGCAGCAAGTGAATTCCAGCCCTTAGGCTGTGGATGTTGGGGATTGAATCAGGCAGAACAAACCATTCAGCGGAACACCCGATTCTGAGCCAGTTCTGCTCTCCGGTTAGTGATTCAGTGCCTGAAAGGCATCCATAGAGTCAGTTAAGATGGAACTGTACCTCTGTCCTCACCCATCAGTGGGTGAATTATATACATTTATTGTTATATTATATTTGTATAATACATAATATGTTATACTTAGTCATTATTATTTAGAAATTATAAACAGCGAAAAAAGTGCCTGAATCAATAAATGACATTATTGGGGTCACATGTCACAATTTTATATATATATATATATAGGCCTACTGTATGTATATTATTCCTATTCCTGCTCTTCGTCCTAGAGTTGCTCCACAGGCCCAACGACTGGTTGCTGATGAACAGAGCCAACAGCTTCCGGAGGGTTCAGGAGCAGAGAGAGCTTCTGAGTGTCGTCCTGCCATCCATACAGCCTGGACATGTACGTGAACCATCTCCTCATCCATGTTGCCCTCATAACGTACATGTTATAGACTCAATGGACCAAACGCATATTGCCACATCATAGTATTTCTATTGATGTGTCAAATGCAATCTTTTTAACGGGTTCCGAGTATTTCTGTGGGTTAGTATAATATAATATCTCAAATCAAAAGTATCAAAAGTTTTTGCTGTGATGATAAAAAGAAAAACTTAGACATGCATGTGTTCCATGAAGAACATTTACAGTAAGTAACAGTAACATACAATTCTGACAGTCTGAATTTACAGGTCAAATCTGTCATGTATACCTCTTGACATCAAAAAAGTAAAAAGCAAAATGATGATCTGTATTGTGTGTGTGTGTGTGTGTGTGTGTGTGTGTGTGTGTGTGTGTGTGTGTGTGTGTGTGTGTGTGTGTGTGTGTGTGTGTGCGTGTGTGCGTGAAATACTGACCCAGGGCCACCGCGTGGGCAGTGAGTTCTGGTCCCTGCCTGACCGCTTGGGGGACGAGGTCAGCGGGATCGCGGCCACGCTGACCCGCGCCCAGCGGGGCCGGCGGGAGCCCGTGGTACGCGTAGGACAACCGCGCACCGTCCGGCGCGAGTCAGGTGCACAAACGAGGGGCCGTCAGGGACATTATTGCAATCTACCCTGCGTATGCATGCGCTTCAGCTCCCTATTAATATACTCGACACCGAAGTCATGCGACGTTTGAGCACGGATGCGCGCCCATCCGTGCGAGGGTTGAACCGTGCGAGAGTGGTGATGTGCGACCGCTTCGATGGCGGCAGCCCTACCGACTCTGTCAGTCTCAGCGTCGGACCACGGACGCTCATGGTGCGGGCGCGCTGATAAATGATTTCATTTCCTTTCTTTTCATTTCGATTGTGCAAGCGGTGTGCTCTGCTTTTATTTGCGCTGTCTTTGCGTGATTTCAGTAGCATCTGTGAGAGCTTTTCAACAGTATCTGTACAAGGTTTTCACAACAATATACGAGAGCATTTCACCTGCGCACATGAGTATATCATATTTCCGTTGTTTGGCTGTGGGTGTTTCGATAGCATCTGTCAGACTTGTTGTGACTTGTGGTGCGCGATGTTTGCAGTGTTTATGATTTACAGATTTTCATCGGTTGTAGAGTGTGTTTCTATAACGGGGGAAACGTCTTGCTCCTTCAGGGAATATCGTACCTGAGACTTGTGGTCCAGCCTCCAAGGCGTGGGACCAGAGTGAATACCTCCAGAGACAACAGCAGCAGATCCAACCGGTTCTAAAGGAGCTGGACCTTGAAACACCAGTAGTAAGTTTGTGGCTGTACTCGCTCTCAGCCACTTTGGATCGATGCATCTCCTGAACTGCTGAATGACTGAATGCTCGCAGATTAGCAGTAAACTCTGAACTAGGACTTTAAACTGGTGCTCTTGGTCACACGTTCAAATATTTGAGCTTTCTGTTAAGTTATCTATTAAAGGTTTCTGTTAAATCTGAATCATGCATGGATCAATTTAGATGATGAATTCCTTCAATTAGGAGCTGTCAGTAGTTTACTCTGTGCAATCTACATATATATATAGCACAAACATTTTCATAAAATGTGCTATTTTTCAAATGTTGTGTGTGTACAGACGATATGCATTATAACTTCATCTAATTTTGGATTCGGCAGTCACACCATGTTATAGCAGGACATCTGGGAGACGGCAGAGTTGCACCTTGTCTCCTGTGGATGGAGATATTCTGATGAATGTACGGCCATTTGATTGGATGAAGCTTTCAGAAGGGGATTTTAATTGGTTTCACTACACTGGCCAGTCTACACGGTGTTTATTTGAAACCTCTATAGACACTCCTTTACAGTTCACTACTGCTGGCCGCATTTGTGTTACAGATCAGCAACATGACTCGAAACCAATACGAAACGCAAGACCTGAGCTCGCCTGCCATCAGACTTTAGACGTGAAACTAAAGTCTGATTCGTGAGATTAGTTGCAGTCCAATCATTCTTCTTGACCACCATCACCCTTGCTGTTATGTCACTCTGTTTTGCTCTGAAGACTACTGTGTAGTCTAATAGCTTAGCTCCAAAATATGAAGGAATCGTTCAGTTTGTGATACAAGCATGAAATTTGGTACACATGTAGCCAAAGGCATTCTAAAAAGATTTAGATATGGAGCCATCATGAATTTTCAACATGGCGCCTATGGCAGCTGTTTTTCAAAATGGCCGCCAGCAACAACTGTTTTCTAGAGTGATGGATGCAAACTATTATTGCAGACAAGATTTGTTGAATTTATTTACCATATTTACTTGATAATGTGTTTTTTGATGATTGAACATTTCATTGAAAATTCAAAATGGCCGCCATTTCTTCAGAATGGTTATATCTGTGTTGAATTACACATTTTTCTTGATGCAGATTTTTTTTTCAAGTTTTTTTTATTTTATTATTTTATATTGAACTATAATTTAAACTATAAACTATAAAGTTTTTTTATTTTTTTTTTATTTGAACTATAAACATTTGAACTATAATTTGAACTATAAACATTTTAGCTCATAAGAGTCTTAAGTGAGGCCAAACCTAAAGCTGCGTCCAAACCTGGATGGTTGGAGCAAAGTCATTACATTCATTGGTCCATCACGAGGAAGACTCTTCACACTCGCCTTCACAGAAACAGAGGGCAGTGCACTGTAATTGAGATTTTTTGCACCTGCACTGCCCAACACAGCCCTTCTTACATTTGCAGGAGATGAGTTCATAACTGGCCTGACCTGCATCTGGGAGGCAAGTCCAGAAGGGTTCATAGTCCCCTTCCGATGTCTTTGACCAACCCCATTTGCACGGTGAAGGTAATTCTGGTGTTGACACTAGCACTTGACCCCACACGTAGCCTCCTTGATATACAGCTCTCTTCACATGCTCTTCCAGGGCAGCCTTGGTTGGAGGAATTGATTCTGCATTGTGCCTCTGTGCAAATAACTTCCTCCTTGCCGTATCTATTTCTGTGCATGTGCTGGTTCGGTCATAGAGTAAGATGATAAACCTCTCAATTGTTGTCATTATCTCCTGTGGTATGTCATTTGGGGCTGAAGATAATTTCAACAGGGCATGTGTAAGCTCAGGAAACACAGCCCATACAGGCCATGCAGTCTTTTTTCCATGGCCAACAAAGCTTGACACTGTGTCACAACCAGTTAATGCATGGAACATTGGTAGTGTGCGTGCCTTCTCAGGCGCTAGTCCTGCTGCAATTTCATGGGCTGCTAAGTAGCGGAAATTCTTTCCAGTTCCGAAAGCCAACCAAAGCTCATCTAGTTTGCCTTGCTCATCTGCCTGTAGTATCTGAGCCACTGCCACAGCTAGCACCACAACATCAGTATCAACTGTTTGAATCATAATTTTATGATGGCCATTTCTTGCTGCATGGGCGACGTGTAATAGCATGCGACTATCAGCTTCCTCATGTGTACAAGGAGCAATCGAAGACCTATCTGAGAGTGGTGGCTTGCTAAGTACTTCCATGTCACTAGTGATTACAAGCTGTTTATCCTCCTGCACAAGTGATCTGAGCAGAGCATTTGAGAGAAAGGCAAACAACTCAGTCTTATTGCTATCAACTCTAAGGAAGTTTTGCCAGTTGCTGGGGATGGTTGCATCACCCACCACACGTCTCTGAATCCCAGTCCCACGCTTTGATCTTGTTGCAGCTTTCAGAGACTCATAGAGGTAGCGGTCCCACACCAGATCAAGTCTCGACACACATTCAAGTTTTCTGGTCAGATATGGAATGAATATTACACAAGCATAGTCATCAAAGGTTTTTACTGCACTTGGTTTCAGCATCTGGATGATGGCTGCCCCATCTACAATGCTACAGGTAACCTTTGGACTGTCAGAGTATGCACTGTGAACTTGCTCCAGGCATGGAAGCAGATCGCTCTTCTGTCCCAGTCGGAGACCTCCCCCATCAGACAGTGCTGGTGGACATGATTGGTTCTCGTGTCGAAAGAACTCATCTAGGTTTCCATCTCTGGTCTGGCAAGCAATGTATAGTCTTGAAAAGAGCACCATGTCCTGTTTGACAGAGGCCAGTTTCTGTTTTTGTTTTGATATACTCCGCACAGTTGACGCACCAAATACCTTTATCTTATTTCTTGGTATGGTGTCATCCACTGGCTTCGTTCTATCAATAAGGCACTCTCTAGTGAAAGCTTCAAATTGGAGCTCTCCTATCTGCCTCACCTTTCTGACTGTCTCAGCAGCCGAAGGTCCAGCAAGTTCCTTTGAGTGGAGAACAATCAGGTCCTTGCTTTCCTCTTCAAATGGATTTCCAAAATGTTCCATTGCACCGACCAAAGAGCGTACATCTTTGATGAATGCAACCTGGACACTTGCTGTTTGGTCATGGTGACGTGTGTATTACATGTCCATTCATCAAATGGTTCAGTTGTTGCTGATATAGGAATTGTTATGTTCATTAGATCACATGTTCACAAAATGGATAATAACTCTTGAAAGAAAAAGTGATACTATCAGTGTTGCCGATTTAGCGACTTTTTGCCGTCTATTGCCGCTGCTATCTATAAAATGGCGGCCATCTTGAAAATGGCGGCCATCTTGAATATTCATGACAACTTTTAAATTATCCATAAGGCATTTACCAAGTACTATGAATGCTAAATATGTCTAAAATGTCATATTATATCCATTACTCATCAGAAAACCGTTTTTGCTGGTGGCCATTTTGAAAAATGGCTGCCATGGGCACCAGGTTGAAAATTCATGATGGCTCCATATCTAAATCTTTTTGGAATGCCTTTGGCGACATGTGTACCAAATTTCATGCTTGTATCACAAACTGAACGATTGTTTTGCTTAGCCGCTGCACTATAGTATCTATTTATATAGCTCTATGTCTATTTTGAACGCAACGTTCAATCTGGCCGTGGATTGGATCATTTTTATCCATCAGCGGACGTCTGGCCGGCCCAGAACACTCTGTCTCTGCCACTGGCTCCTTGCCCTCCACCAGTGTCCTCCACCCGGGCCCACGCTGTTTCTGGGTGTGCTTCATCCAGAACAAAACGCATGCACTGGGGAAGACACACACACACACTACACTACACTAGAAGACAGATAGACAGGCGAACTCTCACACACACACACACACACACACACACACACACAACATAACGAAAGGATGTGTGTGGGTCTGTTATGCTTCCAGTTTGGGTCGGCAGGCATGAAGCTGAACCTATGATGACTTGTGTGCTCCGCCCCTGCTTGATATACAGTATGTACCCCAGTACCATGAGAGAGGTGTCCGGCCATGTTGGAGTCACGGTGGGGTCCGGGGGTATAACAGCGCCCCAGCGGCCCCGCTGCTCCCAGCATCACAATCAGTCTATCAGCGCAGAACGCTGGTGTACAGCCAGCTCTGGCTCACACACAGACCTGCACACTTCCCTGCAAGTAACAGGCTGCCGTTATGAAATGATGACAGGAAGAAAGGCTGATGAAAATCTTCTCTTTGATGCCACAACAACGTCGACCTCTACCATGCGTGCACACACACACACACACACACACACACACACACACACACTCATTCATAGATGCTTGTGGTCTGACGGGAGGCTAATACTGAATGTTCATGCTTCACACATTAATTGTTGCCTTGCTTTACTAATTCCATTCTCCAGTTCACTCATGTACACTGTTAATGTGCTCCTACATTGTTAGATGTGTGCTTCCATGGAATCATCATATGCTTGGCGGACTTGTCCGGTAGGCTTGTGGTTGTTTTGAGATACCACGACGGTAAAGTGTAACTGTAACTAACTGTAACTCTCTCAAGGCCCCAGTTTCACATTTGGTCCGACATGTCCTCTGATTGAAGGACATCGAGCGCCTGGAGGTGATTGGCCGCGGTGGGCCCGCCCCCCGCGCCGCGGGGGGTCCGAAGCCCCTGCACGGAGACGGCGAGGCGCGGGACGAGACGGCCACTGGGACGCGGTAGGACGCCGCCGAGGGGCACCGCGTTGCCTTCTGGATCGACCTCGCGGACCCGCCCTGCTGCCCCGCTCACTGTTGACCCCCCGAACTCTGTGTCTCCCTGCGTCTCCCTCTGACCCAGAGATCCAGGCAGGCAGGATGAGGATGAGGATGCTGATGACGCTGATGATGATGATGATGATGATGATGATGATGATGGTGATGATGATGATGACACCTCCGTGATGCTGGTCCCTGCCTTGATGTTCTGTGGCCAGAGCGCCCACTGGACTGGCAGCTCCTCGTCCCATCAGGTACAGTGTGTCCCCCCCCCCCCCCCCCACCCCCTCACCCATGGAAAACACCAGATGCCAGACCCCACGTCGGCGTTAGATCAGGGCGTCATGGTGCGGTGTGATGTGGCAGGGCCCGTTTGAACCCCCCCCCTCTGGTCCTTCTCCGGGTCTGTCTCTGGTCTGCGTCTCCTCAGGGCCAGCTGGGGCTCCGCTCCAGGGTTGGCTTTGAGGTTCCGATCGGGGTGACGGCACGCTCGCACCTGCTGCTGCGTAACCATGGCAACGCAGCCATCTACTACACCTGGCAGCGGCTGGAGCTGCCGCGCTGCTGGGCCGGCCTGCAACCCGCAGCGCAGCAGACCCCCGCCACACACTTCTACTTTGACTCCTCCATGGGTGCGCACACACACACACACACGCTATCACCACAAACACACACACACACATACACACACACACACACACACTATCACTACAAACACACACACACACACACACACACACAACATCACCACAAACACACCATACACACACACACACACACCATCACCACAAACACACCACACACACAACATCACTACAAACACACACACACACTAACACACACACACACACACACACACATCACCACAAACACACACACACACACCATCAACACAAAACACTGTGTGTGTGCACGAGTGACACGATGACAGCAAAACAAACACTCTCTTATCGAAATGCACCTACACACGCAACCCGACTTTCACCATGAGTGCACACTGACGACAGAACACCCACCACACACACACACTCGCTCACACACACACACACACACACAAAACACACAGAACACATACACACCATCTCCACAACACGCAGTCTCCAAAACAAAAAACGACACATACAGAAACAATGCAAACGGAAAAAAAAACTAAAGCAAAAGGCAAACACGGCAAATGCACTCGCATGCGAGAGGCCCCATAATCAACATCCAACATCCAAACAAATCCAACGTAATCCTTTCATTCAACTGCTTTTGTTTGCCCCCCCCCCCCCCCCCCCGTCTCCCAGGTGTGATCCTCCCCAGTGAGACGCAGCAGGTGGGGCTGCTGTTTAAATCGGACACACCTGGCATCAAGTGTGAGCTGTGGCAGCTCAACACCCACCCTGCGCTGCTGGGAGGAGCGGCCATGCAGGTCACACTGCGGGGAGTGGCACTGGACCGGGACATCAACGCAGACCACAGGCTGGTCCTAGAGGTAGCCTACTGCTGTCAGATGACAGACAGATAACCTATATCACTCGACTGTGTTTGCTGTAGTGTGTGTGTGTGTGTGTGTGTGGACGCAGAGGGACCTGGAGAAGACGGTGATGGTCAAAGTGTGCCGGTCATTGGTCTCCGAGGCAGTGCGCGGGGTCATGACCCCCGAGAGACCGGGCTCCCCTGCTGAGCTCCACATCGCCACGGACCAGGAGTTCCTCAAGAAGAACCCCAAGGTGAAGAACGAGACCGCCACAGACATACCCCCCTCGGACGGTCTGCTATAAACCTTTCATTTGGTTCTTTGGGGGCCGGGTTTCCACGCGTTGAAGGTTCTCGCCTTTGCCATTCAAATGGACCTCAAGGAAATCAATAAGAATATTGGACCATTAAGATACTATATATTCTTCACCATATTATTTTTATCATAAAAACCGACAAGAAGCCAACAAGCTACCTTCAGGGTTCCCTTCTAGAGAAGGTCCGTGGCTCGTCACTGGCCCTGGATGAATCCCCACACTGTTCTCTGTGAGATAACATAATGGACCTCATAATGGACTCATTCAGCATCTTGTTCTGTTTGACATTTAGACGCCATGGCGTGGGCCGGGCGCGGTCGGTCTCTGCAGCCCCGGCTGCCCCACTCAGACACTCTGCCGAGAGACATGCTATTTACCTCACCGTGCTGCTGCTAGGATAATTCAGCCCTCAATATATTCACTCATATCTTCTCATGCCAGTCTGGAGCCATTGCTGAATTTTTTTTCCTCCTGTCCGTCTTGGCGTCAGAACAAGAGTTTGTGAGTTTGTGGGCAAAAGAAATGCAAATCTTGTTACAACGTCCCGCGATGCCACGCACACCAAAGTGCTGCTGCTAAAGTTCACATTACATTTGGGGTGAGGCGGCGTCGTGAGGCGGCGTCTGATGTGCAGTATCGCGGCACAACGTAGTGGTTTGTCAGGGACGGTGACAATGGCTTGATCGCCCAGACCAGTATGTTCCTCCTTTAAGCTGGCCACACACACACACATACACACACGCCAGGAGTACAGTACATGGTCATGGCTCTTGTTGAGTTAATTAGAATACTGATTAGATTGGAGCCTGGCTCATCCCCAGGCTCCATTCTGCTTATTCAATTGGCCCTCGATATGAAAGAGGAGCTAAATGAGCCAAATGCACACACACACACACACACACATTTTAATTCTTTATTTAAATCCACAAATCATATTACAACAGACAGGATTCAAATATTTCAAGAGATGAGATAGGGCTTTATCACTCAAGGGTATTCAGGGGGTACAAAAAACATCTCCTGCCCCACACTGCAAGGCTGCCTATAACTCCAGATACGGAGCAAAACTTTGCTAGCTGTTTTTCTTTTTCTGCTGGAGAGCCCTACCAGCCTTAACCCACTGAAAACAAGATTGTGGACATGCCCCAAGCTGCCAAAAATCAACACCACTAGCTGGCACTGATAGCCTAGGTCACTTAGTTTTGTCCGTGTGGGTTGGTGCTTCATGATTTTATCATTAAAAGCCATGTCCATGTATAGATCATACACACATCCTATTTCAAGTATAAGTACTTCCCTTCTGTCTCACACACACAAACACACACACACATACTTGTGTATTGACTTTAGCCAGGCTTTTACTGCACATATATCCCCTGTACTGCTGGTCACTGTGAATTTCTCCTAAGGGGGATTAATAAAGGAATATCTTATCTTATCTTATCTTATACACACACACACACACAATATAACGTTCTCCCGCTGTCATTTCTGAAAGTTACACCGCTCCATATGGGTCATTGCGGCAGGAGAAATGCCGGTCGCGGTAAATGCAGGGATTTTCATCCTGCAAACATTGCTCGCCACTGGCGTGACTCACCGCCGCGTCAGCTCTGTCGGCTCGTCTCTCCGTGTGCCGTCGCTGCTGCGACCCAGAGAGAAGCTTGGCCGTCACCTTGTTATCACGGGGGGGGAATCGTCTTGAGCAGGCCAGGCCGTGTTTTGCGTGAACAAATTTCACGCTAAAGGGAGTGTACTTGCAAACACACACACACACACACACACACATAATGGCTTGACACACACTCACACACATGTTGCTTCTTCTTTTCTAGTTGCAGTACGCCCCGGGGCCACTGGAGGCCCTCCAGAGCCTTTGGCAGAGCGCTGCACCGGGAGGTGGATGGGACCTCTCTGTGGAGACGCTCAGGCAGGTAGGGCCCTTCCTCTCTGCTATTGCGACGCTGAATTCAGAGTCTACGACCGTTTCTGAATTTCCATGTATCAGGATTCAGCAGCCCAACCGTTTGCACTAAAGGAGGCGCAAGGCGCTCACAACCACCCCCTGCCTGTTTGCACGTCGGGGGCCGTTCACGAGAGATCCTTGATGTGCACACGCGGCTACCTGGGCTGCCGACGTGCAATGCGTCCATGCGTTTCTCTCGTCCCTTTTGAGACCGATGACAACGTCTCTCTTTGCGTTGCGATCACACCACCTTTTTTTTCAATCCACAATTTGAAGGGAGACTCGATACGCTCTCGTGAACAGGATCAACGAGGTCAGGAAGTCACACGAGCGGCACGTGAAGGCTGTGTGATGATCAATGTTGTGATCGCAAACTACGCAAAAAACGTAGACACTGAATTCACGGCGTGGCTTTCTGTCTGCACTGACTCCCAATAGTGGATTTAGACTGTGAACGCAAGGCGTCTGCTCTGCCTCGTGGTGGCACACGTGTGAAAGAGCCACTGTCTACTTTTGTATTTCCCTCCTTCCGAGGCGGTTCTGTCGCTGCCCGAGGAAGACCCGGAGCCAGCGGACCCCCACCACACCCTGACCAGAGACCAGGGCCTGGCCCGGCTCAATGCCGCGCTTCAAGAGGTCCCACAGCACCCCCTCACTTCAGTAGCCATCACAGCCACAACTGTAGGGTGAGTCGCTCACACACACACACACACACACAGACACACACACACACACACACACAGACGCACACACACACACACAGACACACACACACACACACACACACACACACACACACACACACACACACAGATTACTCTTATATTGCTGTCTTTCTGTCGCTCCCCTACAGATATATGAATGTTACGTGGTTTCTCTATTCAGATGTCTAAGTTGTAGTAAAACGACAATAAAGTGTTTCTAGGTGCGCCGGTGCATGCATTCATTCATTCACATTCACATATTGCCCAACCATTGCGTGAGTCAGCAACGCATGATTGTTAAAAATAGTCAAAATTCCATAGAACCGCAAAACTAAAACGCTGTTCAACAACAACTTCTGTAGACGGCCGGCGTGGCGCTGTGCAAGCCAAAATACTTGCTGACTGCGGGGTATGAACTCCTGCTACAACATCTCTGCGGCTCTCCTTGCAAAATTATTATCATTAGCGGCAGGTGTGGCTGAGCTGTCTCTTAGCCCCTGTGGCAGGACGGACACGGCGCAGCAGCAGCTGACGTCAGATCAGCCGGTGAGGTGATGTGGTGTGTGGCGCCCCCTGCAGGCGGCAGCTGTGGAGGGAGCTTCTGGACGGGCTGGCCCACGACGCCTCCGCGCTCAGACGCATGCTGGGGCTCCCGGAGACAGCCACGTGGTCATGGCCCGGCCGAGACCTCGTGACCCCTGACCTCGGTGGGTATCGATCATGTCCCCCCCCACCCCACCCATCCACCCCTTTGCCCTGTGATTGGTGGATTAAAAGAGATTGTTTGTGGAAGTGTTCCTGCCACGACCGACCCGTGCTGTCTTGTAGTGCTGGGGGAGGAAGTGAAGACAGAAGAAAAGGGGGAGAGAAGGGGCGCTGCCAAGGAGGAGCACAGAGCAGGAGGCGCAAAAGAGAGGGATGATGGAAGAGGAACCCCCAAGGCCCCAGCCAAGGTGAGAGGTGTGTGTGTGTGTGTGTGTGTGTGTGTGTGTGTGTGTGTGTGTGTGTGTGTGTGTGCGCGCGCGCGTGTGTGTGTGCGAGTGTGTGTGTGCATGCCTGCATGTGTGTGCGCACGTGTGTGTGTGTGTTTGTCTGGTGGACAGTGAACGCACCCATTGGGAGCACAAGGCATTTTACACCCAATGTGCTGACTGGCTGCCACAAGTTGCCATGGCAACATGCCATAGAAATGAACAATAAATACAAAATACCTGGCAGAACCCCACCGGTTACCTGTGTTCAGAGAGACTCAGGACGCAGGACTCAATAGATCTGCTCTGCGTGCACGTTTCAAACAGTGGCACGTCTTCCACCGTGAGTCACAGACATTTGAAACTGCCACTGCGCGAGAGAAGTGTGCCTTCCGTGCGCGTGTACGTGCCTGGACCAACACAAACAGACAGGGATGAGGCGTCAGGCTCGACGCACGGAGCGCTGCTGAAGCCCCTGAGTCACTGGGACGGTCACTAGAGCTGGAGTCAAGACCGCCTCAACCGAGACCAAGACGCTACCAAGACCAGAGGGTATCGAGACCGAGACAAGACCAAGACCAAGACCAAGACCGACCAAGTCAAGACCAAGACCAAGTCGAGACCGGACAAATAAAAACAGAGTAGTGTTTAAGTTAAACCAATGTGTGAACAATGGCGCAGCCATTAGGAAAATATATACAATGTAACATATTTGGCGCGTAGTGTACGGGTGCTGCCTCATATATAAGGCTTTGTGATGATGAGCATGAGCTCGCCGCTCAGTTTATGCACACACCCCCTCGAGACCTCTATGTCCGAGACCAAATACAGTCGAGTCCGAGACAAGACCCAGACCACGTAAAACTGGTCTCGAGACCGGTCACACCCAAGGCCCTGCCGACCAGCACACAGCATGGACATCTTGGGTGGGCCACACAGCTGCCTGACCACGCACAATGGTGAGGTCGGCAGGTGTGTGTGTGTGTGTGTGTGTGTGTGTGTGTGTGTGTGTGTGTACAGAGCGACGCACACGCCTGCCACTGCCGGACGGCCGGTTCGCGTTGGCAGTGGCGAGGTGGTGAGGAAGCCTGAACCACAAGGCCAGATGAATCATGGGTATTATTTCAGCATTGCCCCCGATGTGTTTCGTTGAATGACCGACAAGATGTTGCCTAGTTGTGCTTGGTGGGGGTTTTTTTTGGCTCTACCCCACCACCACCACCACACCACCACCACCACCACCACCCCCATCCCAGCTCACCCCCGCTCTAATGGTTGAGTCATTGGTTGGGCTACAACCCATTAGTCACCCAGGCTGCCATGGCAACAGGAGACAACGTAGTGTTGGCATGTGCGTATCCGCTGTGTGTCCAGGTTGAACTGATTGCATACCCAGATTGAATCCCACACACACATGCCCTAAACACCCTCACGGGCACACACTCATGCACACGCACGGGTGTGTGCAACAACACACGTCCATATTCACTCACTTGACCTCGTGGCAAACCCACCAACAGTTGCTTTGACTGTCTCGAACAACAATACAGCTTTTAGAACTACACCAGGATGGAGTCACATCTCTGCCTCTCTCTTGCTAACTCTCTCTCACTCTCTCTCTCCCTCCACTGGTCGTCGTGGGAACAGGAGCGCGCCACAAAGAAGGAACAAGCAGGAGAGGTAGTGACCAAGGCTCCTGGAGGAAGGCAGGCTAAAGAGCCCTCATTGGCTGATGCCGGTCAAGGATCAATAGGCCACACCCTCTGTGATGACTCACAACACAATGTCCAACCAGAGACGGTGCACAAATACAGGACACACCTTCACCAAAAGGCTAGTAACGGATTGTATTGTACATATGTATAATGTGTATGTGTTTTATATATAGGTATGCATGATGTATATCTATATATATATATATATATATATATATATAGGATAAAGATACAGTACAGTGCAATGAATAAAACAGTGAGTAGGTAAGTACAGTGAATGAGTGTGTGTCTGTCTGTTTGCCTGTCTGTCTGTATACACACACACATACATACATATATTCCGTTTGTATTATGTTTTACATTTACATGACACCATTTGCTTGGTATCGAACGTCACAGAATGGACAGGTTGAAAGTCCTCTCTATGTTGCGGCTAGGTGTATGTCATGATGGACCACCTGGTGGGCGCCCTGGCCAGCCTCCTGGATGCTCTTGGTGATGAAGATAAGCAAGACAAGGCGTTCATAAATGAACGACACGATGATGAGCGCTGATGACGTGGACGTTAACGCTGTTGTATGTCATTAAAACATCCTTAAATAAAGTTCGAAGAAAGTTAAAGACCAATAATTCGGCCGACAATATATGCTTATATGCAATGTATGGGTGTTACCTGATTTTAGAAGTTATTCGAATGAATTGTGATTATTATGATTCCGTGAAGCCATTGGCTGAATCGTTGACACTCGCGTGGTCTCCGCCTCTCTTGTGCGTCCAGTCGTGCCGCGTGCCGGTATGCGTGTATGGAGGGAGGTGGGGGTGGGGGTGGGGGTGGGGGGTGTCAGTGAGTAAATGAACGGCTGTGCATCGGGGGTTATCTTGTCCTATGCGCATTTTACGGCTGCCTGGTCCAACTACCGCCAATCGTGGTGCGCTGCCACCATCGGCCACCGTCCTGTCGGATTTAAACAGTGTTCGCTATAACGTTAACCCAAACACGCAACCGTTAAACATGGTCAGGTGGGTTATCGTTACTATACCTGCTCTGTTGCTGCAGATTTTTTGTCCGTAGCCTGCAAGGGGATGCAATGTATTGATGTTGTGGAGGAGCAGGAGAGTTAAAACAAGACAAGACGATGCTCCGCGGCCAAGGCAGGAGATGAGCAGCGGGCGACGATGGGTAAGGTAAGCGGCGATGTGAAAGTGATGCAGTTCGATACGGCGTGAAGGGGATACGTTTGCATCGGCGCATTGAAAGCGGCCGGTGCATTATTTGGGGGGGAAATACGCCAACCGCTTGTACATGCGCACTTAAATATATTGGAACAAACATTTTTTTTTTGTCGGTGGACTACACACACTGCACGAGGGGGCGTGTGTGTCGGTGGGGGGCCGTGGTGGTGGGGTGGGTGATATGTGAACCAACTTGATCGCCCTCTATCGCCACATGTGATGCACACCTACACATACCGTGAGCACCGTGGTCCCGTTAAGCGTTTGCTTTTAATCCGATCTATTTCATGACGCTAGAGAGCTTAAGGAAACGAAGTCCTGGTCACACTTTCCATATCGTATGTCTCAAGTTATCTATGATTGGTTATTGGTCATTGGTTCTACCAGCTCTCGTTGAGTTGACTTCCTTTGGGATTCCAAATACAGCTCATATAACTGTGTGTGTGTGTGTGTGTGTGTGTGTGTGTGTGTGTGTGTGTGTTGCGTAAATGTTGCCTGTGCTTGTGTCACAGAAGAGAACTCAAGATGAATTGGCAGAAAAGTGATACTGATTGTAGTTGCTGACCTTCACACCCCACCCCCGCCGAGCACCCAGACCCGTGCACCTTTCCTCCCCTCAGCCCCGATGCACAGTGCAGTTGTTCAGATGTTCTGCTTGTGTCTGCACTTCAGCAGAGACGAGCAGCAGCAGAGCGGTCTCATCCGACCCCTTGATCCGGTACAGCTTTCACAAACAGTTACGGGAACTTCAACCGCTGCCTGGCGTTATCCAAATTTCGTCTGTGTAGTAGCGCAATCGAACGAACGAACAGCTACGCCATACGATAAACGAGCGTCAACGTGTTCTTCGCTGAGATGGAAGCGAAGCGGGTTTATTTAAGTAGGTTTTACCCTAGATGTGCTCCGGTTTAGTAGGTTAATTACCCACTCTATCAGCGACAGCTCCCGGGCTCACCACAAGGAAGAACGAGAAGGGATGAAATGTTCCCTTGGGTTTCTCGGCAGAAATGTGAAATTGGGCGGACTGTGTGTGTGTGTGTGTGTGTGTGTGTGTGTGTGTGTGTGTGTGTGTGTGTGTGTGTGTGTGTGTGTGTGTGTGTGTGTGTGTGTGTGTGTGTGTGTGTGTGTGTGTGTGCTGCTGCCCTCAATGAAATCAATCGAAAAATGGAAATGCATTATCCTGGCACTTTTATGTTCTGCCGTGCTGTATTTACCAAATCCTGGTACATATTTTGAGCAAACAGAGTGAAAACACCCAGAATTGAAAATGCAATCAGCAAATGTATGTATTTAAATTGTAAGCTCGATTTTAGTCCAATCCAAGCCAGTAAGAAAAGACAAAACAGTACTCCTCCAGTATGGAATCTAGAATGTCTAATTCACGTCAATTCGTCAGCCGCTTTTCTCGGCTCATTGCAAAAGAACAAGTGAGGAAGGATTCCTGTTTGGGATTTGTGTTGATCTGCTAGTGACGCTCTGCTCTCTCTCTCTCTCTTTCATCCTCCAGTGTTGCCCGTAGACAGACTCCCAATGTCGGGACCTCCATACCTGCAGCCATCTTAATGGACCTTCCTCCTCCTCCCTCCTCACGGGTCCACTGTTAACTCTCTCTTTCTCACCCCCCCCCCCCCCCCCCCCCCCCTACACACACACACACACACACACACACACACACACACACACACACACACACACACACACACACACTCACTTCATCATCACCATGACCACCTCAGCCCTGCGTCGCCAGGTGAAGAACATTGTTCACAACTACTCCGAAGCAGAGATCAAGGTATTGTTGGGTGATTTATTATTATCTTATATGTTATATTATATACTGTTATATTAGAAGCCTGCACCTGCGGGTGTATGACACTTATAATAACTAGGGATGTCCGATAATATCGGCCAACCGATAATATCGGCCGATATTAGCCTATTTTTGTAATATCGGTTCATATCGTTATCGGTTTTACCACCGATAATGTGCTTGTGCATAAATATGGCACTTTTCCATAAATTGAAATAGTGTCCTTATTTTTTTATAGACAGTGTTAATTTGTGAAATGCAATCTAGTGAGGCATCACAATAAAAGTAGATGATGTGTTAATTCCACAACAGGAGATATGGGACCTAAAATTAGTCTGGGCGAAAATAAAAACGCCTGTATATATCGGTATACCATATCGGTTGATATCGGTATCGGAAATTAAGAATTTGGACAATATCGGCTATCGGATATCGGCAAAAAGTCAATATCGGACATCCCTAATAATAACAATACTAACATGCAGGTGATGTTATGGGTAGGGGTGGTGGTGGCGAGCGAAGCGGTTTGCCCGCCCGAGCGATGGCTTCGGCTGAACCAGTGCGGGGGGGGGGCTTCACGGCGTGCAGATGTTGATGCGGATGCCGCTGTGTTGTCGGCGGTTGTGCAGGTGCGCGAGGCGACCTCCAACGACCCATGGGGCCCCTCCTCCTCCCTCATGACAGAAATCGCCGACCTGACTTTCAATGTCGTGGCGTTCGCCGAGGTCATGGGCATGCTGTGGAAACGCCTCAACGACAGCGGGAAGAACTGGAGACACGTGTACAAGGTATACCATGCTCTCGCCGCCCCCCCCCCCCCCTTCGCTGCCCGCCAGCGTGCGTCCTCGTGTCTGTCAAGTCCTCCTTTTTACATTTGTGCACCTCCTAGCTGATACTGTTTCTTATCTCCTCCCCTTCTATCCATGTGTAGCTAGAAGGTCTACGGAAACATGGCTACATTTTTTAAAGAATGATGCCTCAGAAATTCTGAGGCAACCGTTGGATTGACTGCGTGTTTGAAAATCTTACACCTCAAGAAATGGAGGTGGAAGACTTCTACACTTCTCTTGTGTAGAGGTCTTTCCATACAAGATTACTCATACTACCCCACACTTTGACACCTCTGTCCGTTGGCTGTCAACTAAAACAAATTTTAAGAACCTGCATAGCAGAAAAAGTGTCACAGCAATGATGCCCATACATATGCTGGTAATAACTATAAAAACAATAAGTCTTCTGCTCTTTGCTTTGTTGTTGCATGATAAGCAGATTCCTCTACTGTAGCCACTCACTTGTTGTGAGTGGATCCATTTGACCGCGTTCTCTGCATGCTACAATGCGTCAACCTGATAAATATCGAGTCAACCCTCAGAGTGATGATCAGCGTTTCCTTCCAGGCCCTGACCCTGTTGGACTACGTCCTGAAGACGGGCTCCGAGAGGGTGGCGCAGCAGTGCCGAGAGAACGCATTCACCATCCAGGTGCCCGACCTGACACCAGAACACCCCTCACATGAACCCCCGTCACAAACGACAGGCCCTTCTGGGGGCCATTCTCCAAAAGTTCTTCCGAGCCTTGTGCCTGCTTTGCTCTGAAGTCCCTGATGTCTGTGATGGGGGCGGGCGGGCGTGGGGGATGGGTTCCAGACGCTGCGTGACTTCCAGTACGTGGACCGGGACGGCCGGGACCAGGGGGCCAACGTGAGGGAGAAAGCCCGCCAGCTGGTGTGCCTCCTGCGGGACGAGGAGCGCCTGCGACAGGAGAGGAGCCAGGCCCTGAAGACCAAGGAGCGCATGGCTGGAGGCGGTAGCGGCGGCGGTAGCGGCGGCGGTGGCGGCGGCGGCGTAGGAGGAGGTGGAGGAGGAGGAGGAGGTGGTGGTGGTGGCAGTGGAGGAGGAGGAGGAGGAGGCGTAACAGGAGGCGGAGCCGAAGGGGGGATTTACGGAGGGGTGCCCCCTTCGTACCACCCGGGCCGTCGGACCTCCCAGCCCAGCATGGCCGTGCTCTACGGAGAAGAGTTCAGCCGCTCGCGAGGCTCGCCGTCCTCCTTCAACTGTACGCTTCCTCGCCCCTTCTGCAGCCGTTTGTTAAAGCCGTACCCTTTGACGGGGTCTCCTTTCACAACAATTTTGCTGTGGGTCTCCGAGGCGAGCGGCCGCCCCTACGCCAGCCCGACCTTACTGTGATAGTCCTGCACTTCAGTTTTTAAACCGTTTGGCTTTAACTAGTTTGGAGACGGGCATGACGTATTGAAAGCCACTGATTGAATAGACGGTGCATAAATGAAATGATTGCGGCTCTCAGAGAGCAGAACTCGGAGAAACCCATTTACTGCATGTGCTGTCCAATCTTTTAGCAATCAGCTCCAAACTGATGATGTTCAGCTCTAGACACGGGAAACGCCCGTTCCCACCCTCCGTCGTCATTCCCTGCCTTCCTCTTCCTCGTGTCCCCAGCCTCGTCCTCCTCCCCTCGCGAGGCGACCTCTGACCTGGAGCAGGCCCGGCCTCAGACCAGCGGAGAGGAAGAGCTTCAGCTGCAGCTGGCCCTGGCCATGAGCAGGGAGGAGAACCAGAAGGTACCGTCACCTCGTGCCCGGACGCACTCCCTTCAGCCGCCCCGAGCCCCGCCAGGCACAAGGGCGCGGTGTCACGTTCTCCTCTTTCACCGCCGCCGCCGCCGCGCCGCTCACCGGGCCTGGGCTGACCGCATGTGGCTGTGGTGTGCTGGCCTTTTGTGCTGAAGGCAACTAACTAACAGGCCACGAGCCCTGCCTTTCCCTGTCATTGCTTCTCGTTGCTCTCTCTCTCTCTCTCTCTCTCTCTCTCTCTCTCTCTCTCTCTCTCTCTCTCTCTCTCTCTCTCTCTCTCTCTCTCTCTCTCTCTCTCTCTCTCTCTCTCACAAACACACACGTTGTTTAGGTGCTTTAGTGTTTAGGGATGACTTGGACTTTTCCAGCGCATGTGTTTTTACGAACAAATAAATGATGCATTCCTCATTCATGGATGCCATCCCCTCCACCTTGCTTGACCGTCGCCCTCCAGTTACCATGGCAATTGAGGAATGCACTCCACCGCAGGTTGCATTGAGATGTAGCCTACGGGACAGTGTCTGTTTTCACCTTCAACTTAACTTGTGCTAGCTGTTTGCAGCTCTCTGTGTATTAGTTAATATGCTCTGATAATGTGTTTAGCAGGCGTCATTTAGCAGACGCTTTTGTCGAAAGCGACTTAGAATCAGTACATTTGGGGGGGGTTTGACAGTTGGAGGAGGGGAATCAAGGGGATCGAACCGCTAACCCTACGGTTAGTGGACGACCCGCTCTGTCCACCCACTCTACCACCTACTGAGCTACTGTATTGTTATTGTTGGCCTCCAACAATAGTTTTCTATACTATACTTTTATACTATACCTCTCAAACAATGTGTCCACTGACCCCTCTATTCTGGACGCCAGAGCTGACTTCTGGACGCCAGAGCTGACGCCAGAAAGGAAAACACCTTTTTTTTATTTCTCTGTTAAACACAACAAAGCAGCCTTTATTTGTGACTATTAAAACAAACGCAATAGATGTCACAAGAGCTGCCATTGCTGGAGCCATGAGTGTTTTGCGTTCCTCCACGCCTATAAATGTTTGTCCTCACCGTTGCCATGGCAATTACAATATGCCATGATGCCGCCTCTGCAGGAGCAGCGCTGTCGCCTAGGAGACGAGTCACTATTACAGAAGGCCCTGGATGAGAGCAGGAGGGAGAGCCAGTCAGAGACACAGGAGGTGAGTGTGCGTGTGTGTTTGTGTGTGATCATATCTGTATGTGTGCGTGTGTGTGCGCGCAATCGTATGTGTTTGTGTGTGAATGTACACATGTAGAGTGAAACATGGTGCACTTGGTGCACATAGCAGTGGGCAGCGGACGCATGTGTGCGTAGGTTGTTAACGAATGAGCATAGTGAACAAGCCTGGCCTGCAGGGGTACGTGGTCAGTAGTGAATGAGTGTGGCCTGCAGGGGTACGTGGTCAGTAGTGAACGAGCCTGGCTTGCAGGGGTACGTGGTCAGTAGTGAACGAGTGTGGCCTGCAGGGGTACGTGGTCAGTAGTGAACGAGTGTGGCCTGTAGGGGTACGTGGTCAGTAGTGAACAAGCGTGGCCTGGAGGGGTACGTGGTCAGGAGTTTACGAGCCTGGCCTGCAGGGGTACGTGGTCAGTAGTGAACAAGCGTGGCCTGCAGGGGTACGTGGTCAGTAGTGAACGAGTGTGGCCTGCAGGGGTACGTGGTCAGTAGTGAACGAGTGTGGCCTGCAGGGGTACGTGGTCATTAATGAATGAGTGTGGCCTGCAGGGGTAGGTGGTCAGTAGTGAACAAGCGTGGCCTGCAGGGGTAGGTGGTCAGTAGTGAATGAATGTGGCCTGCAGGGGTAGGTGGTCAGTAGTGAATGAGCCTGGCCTGCAGGGGTACGTGGTCAGTAGAGAACGAGCCTGGCCTGCAGGGGTACGTGGTCAGTAGTGAACGAATATGGCCTGCAGGGGTACGTGGTCAGTAGTGAACGAGCCTGGCTTGCAGGGGTACGTGGTCAGTAGTGAACGAGCGTGGCCTGCAGGGGTACGTGATCAGTAGTGAACGAGCCTGGCCTGCAGGGGTACGTGGTCAGTAGTGAACGAGCGTGGCCTGCAGGGGTACGTGATCAGTAGTGAACGAGCCTGGCCTGCAGGGGTACGTGGTCAGTAGTTAATGATCCTGGCCTGCAGGGGTACGTGGTCAGTAGTGAACGAGTGTGGCCTGCAGGGGTACGTGATCAGTAGTGAACGAGCCTGGCCTGCAGGGGTACGTAGTCAGTAGTGAATGAGTGTGGCCTGCAGGGGTAGGTGGTCAGTAGTGAACAAGCGTGGCCTGCAGGGGTAGGTGGTCAGTAGTGAATGAATGTGGCCTGCAGGGGTAGGTGGTCAGTAGTGAACGAGTGTGGCCTGCAGGGGTAGGTGGTCAGTAGTGAACGAGTGTGGCCTGCAGGGGTACGTGGTCAGTAGTGAGCAAGCGTGGCCTGCAGGGGTACGTGGTCAGGAGTTTACGAGCCTGGCCTGCAGGGGTAGGTGGTCAGTAGTGAACGAGTGTGGCCTGCAGGGGTACGTGGTCAGTAGTGAACAAGCGTGGCCTGCAGGGGTAGGTGGTCAGTAGAGAACGAGCCTGGCTTGCAGGGGTACGTGGTCAGTAGTGAACGAACCTGGCCTGCAGGGGTACGTAGTCAGTAGTGAATGAGTGTGGCCTGCAGGGGTACGTGGTCATTAGTGAACGAGCCTGGCCTGCAGGGGTACGTGATCAGTAGTGAACGAGTGTGGCCTGCAGGGGTACGTGGTCAGTAGTGAACGAACCTGGCCTGCAGGGGTACGTAGTCAGTAGTGAATGAGTGTGGCCTGCAGGGGTACGTGGTCAGTAGTGAACGAGCCTGGCCTGCAGGGGTAGGTGGTCAGTAGTGAACGAGCCTGGCCTGCAGGGGTACGTGGTCAGTAGTGAATGAGTGTGGCCTGCAGGGGTACGTGGTCAGTAGTGAACGAGTGTGGCCTGCAGGGGTAGGTGGTCAGTAGTGAATGAGTGTGGCCTGCAGGGGTACGTGGTCAGCAGTAGAGTAGAGTATGAGTATGAGTGGAGAAGAGAGCCGTCCAGGGCTTCAGGAGAGACCGAGGTGAGCCGTGCTGAAGAAGGACTCAGTTACATTTCACCTTGAGATCCACGTGGCATTTCCTTGAAACCGTACCCTTTGCCTCTCTAGGGGGCTGGCTCCGCGCACTCTCTGGCTTGTGATTGACCATGGGTTGGGGTGGGGGGGGGGGGGGGGGGGGGTTCACGTTGTGTGATTCAGATTTTTAGAACCATAGTTTTTGGTCCACCTTGTCCAGTTTTATCTTCCACAAATTCATTTCTCGTTATACTGCTGTTTTCATCTTGATTGCATTCAGCAATACCAAGCAATACCAGTTATAGTTTTTGAATTATTAATGTTTGTTTGACGCTCAGTCTTCCACTACACACACATGGGCGCTCCACTCTAGGTCGCAGCTGGTCATTTCAAATTCATACCCGTTTTCTAACTTGTCAATGCTCCCACAATTTGTAAGCGGAAATATTATATATCAAACTGTTTGTCTGTTTCCCTGGATTCCTACAGTGTAGATATCTAAGCTGTAACATGTGGACTTTTAGAGATAGAGCCATTTGAAGCCAGCCCTGCTCTCCTTATAGAGAATAGTCGCAGTTTGGAGAAAAAACACTTGCGGTTGCGGTCAGCTAGCCCACTTCACATTTTCTTCAGGAAATGTACTTTCTAGTTTCAAATTGAAATGTGAAGCAGTGATTGGCAAAAACGATTAAAGCTATGATGCATACATTAGAATATGATCAGGGTATTTTTGAATATTAATCCTCCAATCCCACTCATGCTGTCCTCCATAGACCTCCATGCTGGATTTGGTCGACATCTTCGGTGCCCCTCCCTCTCAGGCCCCGCCCCCCACGCAGGCCCCGCTTCCCTCTCAGGCCCCGCCTCCCTACCAGGCCCCGCCTCCCTCCAGTAACGACCTCTGGAACGCGACCCAGCACCCTTCTGACGTCTCCCCGGACCCTTGGGACTCTGTCGGTGAGTGAGTCACTCCCCCGGTCTCATGCGTTTCCAGATGTACACGCTGGGCCACAGCAACCCCCCGGGTGTTCTGTTGTGTCTCGTGGCAGCGGTCCACTCCAGTAGCCCTCGGCACGCTGGCGGCCCCTGGGGGGGCGATGCCCCCCGCGCCAACCGCCTCGGCGCCCCCCAACGCGTCCAACCCCTGGGCCCCGTCCTCAGCCTCGCCGCCGGACCCCTGGCAGCCCCGGGCCCACTCCCCCGGCCACGCCCCCTGTGGCTGGGCGAGCCCCGTGCATGGCGCTGCAGGTGCACTCCACATTTATTTTGGCCTGTTTCACCTTTTTTTCTGACTGTGAAAAGGCTGGTGGGGGGGGGGGGGGGAGGGTTGGGTTTGTATGATTCCAAAGCTATTGAACATTTATAGTGTTAGTGTAATGATAATATCCACAACAATAGTAACCTCCTAGCTAGTTAGCATGACGAGTGGTCATCTCTGTGGCGCAGAAGCAGACGAGACCGATCCATTCTCCGTGGAGAGACGGGGGGACCTGAAAGGCGAGGCTCCTCACATGTCCTCCCCCCGGCTGGGCGGAGCAGGTGGGACACAGCGAGGATGAGGAGGAGGAGGACGACGACGACGACGAGGACCCCCGGTCACCCAGGGGTCCAGTCATAACACCGCATTGCATTCCACTTAGTGTGCTCCGTATAGGCTGACAGTACAAACAGTACACGATGCTACACTCGGTGTGTCATGTGACCGCACCCCGTTTTACATCACTGACTCCACAGTCACTGACTGCACGGGGGGGACCTGTCGTCCCTTTGATTTCCCCCTCCAGATTTTGATGCCGACCGGTTCGACGGGCTGGCGGAGTTGGAGGACCCGTTCGGGGACGCGGACGCGGCCTCCGACCCGTTCGGCCCGGACCCCCCCGCAGGTGAACGGGCGCGGCGCCGCCAGCCCCGAGATGTTTGACCTGGCGCGGCTGGCGCCGCCGCTCAGCGCCCCGCCCGTCCGCATGTGTCGGACCCCCGAGGCGTTTCTGGGGCCCACCGGGGCCTCGCTGGTCAACCTTGACGCCCTCATCCCCCCGTCGGTCCCCGGCAAGACGCACCAGAACCCCTTCCTCTTAGGTACGGTGGGGTGTAGGACACACGCACGCACGCACGCACATACACACACACACACACATGCGCGCATGCACGCACGCACGCACACACACACACACATGCGCGCACGCACGCACGCACACACACACACACACACACACACACACATGCGCGCGCGCGCAAGCATGCACACACACACACACAGGAGCTCTCTTCACAATATACGACTGTAGTGTGCTGCAGTAAGATGCAGCCTTGAGTTCAACTCCTTGAGTTGAAAAGTGTGTACACATGCACGTTTATCTTTTCTTTTTGTTTTCACACGTGCACATTTCTATATTTTTTGTCGCCTTACTTTTGGCGTTTCTCTTTTTTTTACTTTGATTCGATTTTGTATTTTGCTAAAACCTTGAGCTGAGCCATTGTCACAGAGCCACGTGTTTCTGTCTCCCCCGCGTCTCCTGCTCCCTCTCCCCACTGTGCCACCCCCCCCCCCCTGTGTCCTGCTCCCTCTCCCCACTGTGCCTCCCCCCCCCCCCCCCCCGTGTCCTGCTCCCTCTCCCCACTGCGCCGCCCCCCCCCCCCTCTAGGCCTGACCGCCCCGTCGCCCACCAATCCCTTCCACTGCGACCAGCCCCGGCTGACCCTCAACCAGATGCGGCCGGCCTCCACCTCGCCGCTGCCCCCCCCACATGCTGTCGTACAGCCCCTCGCTGCCCCTGCCGCTCCAGCGCCAGCAGCCCGTCCTCCCCTCCTCACTGACCCAGCCCCCCAGCGGGCCCATGGACCTGCCCTCCAACCTGCCCCAGCCCCTGCTCCCGCTGTCGCCCCGACCGCCCCCCCGTGTCCAGGTGCACGCACATAGCCGCAACCCCTTCCTCTGAGGGGGGGGGGGGGGCCGCCGGAGGAACCCCAGGACGTGGCAGAAACATGGCGGCTGTCAGTGGGGGATTTGCTGGATTGGTGGTTGTTGTTGTTGTTGTTTTTTTACTGGGGATTATTTCACTGGTGTGAGGTCATCCTTCACTGGGTCTTTATCTCTGGGTCTGAGGACACACTCAAATGCTGTGACGTTGACTCCTGAAGAGACAATGTGCACATATGTGACTCATATGCACTCATATACACACACACACACACACACACACACACACACGATGCAAACACATGCATGCACACACAAACATGCGCCGATGTACTGTACACACACACCATGTGAGCGTGTCACAGACCACACACACCCAGGGATGTTGTGCTTATGTTGGGGGGGGGGGGGGGGGGGCCGCCGCCGCCGCCACCGCCTGGCTCCGCAGGGGGTTCCTCACCGCCGCTGCTGCTTCACCGAGAGCATGAATGCAACCCACCCACCACAACCCTGCGCCGGACCCTCTGGGCCCGGTCCGGTAGAGTCCTGTAAGCGTAACTGCACCCCAAGGACGCCCCCGAGTGCTGAGTCAACGCGGGGACAGCGGCTGCCCGTCGATGTTGTCGACACTCGCACGCACAGTCAAAGACACGCCGGCAGAAACGAGATGTCATCGCGTCGTCTCGTGCTGAGTCACGCCGACGCCGGCTGACGGGTCAGGGAGAAGGTTGTTAGAGATGATGGGACTCACGTCAAGGCTTCAGCCGTCGTCAACAGCTTTGAGAACACACATACGCGTGGATGTCTGGTTAAGGCTCTGCTCTCCAGCCTGGTGACTGGACGGTGGGGGGGGGGGGGGGGTTGATGTCCTCCATGGGACCTAGAACGCGGGTCGCTCGTGGGACACGAGCCGTGAGGACCTCAGGGAGGCCCAACAGTCCTTTGGCCAATAGACAGACGGTCATTCTATCATGAACTGAGTGAGGGACGAGATGATTGGTTTAAATGCGGTGTGGGACACGCTGTGATGCGGAGAGAGAGGGAGGAGTTTTTTGTCCTGAGGTGGCTGGTTGTACTCCTGGCCTCCTGAGGTGGTTGGTTATCCTCCTGAGGTGGCTGGTTGTCCCTCCTGGACTCCTGAGGTTGCTGGTTGTCCTCCTGAGGTGGTTGGTTGTCCTCCTGTCCTCCTGAGGTGGCTGGTTGTCCTCCTGGACTCCTGAGGTGGCTGGTTGTACCTCTGAGGAGGCTGGTTGTCCTCCTGTCATCCTGAGGTGGCTGGTTGTCCTCCTGTGCTGCTGGTCCCACCAGCCACAACGTTAGATACGTCACTTTTCACAACCTGGACCTGGTCATGTGAGAATGCCTGCCTATGAATACATACAAGCTTGGTAACGATTCAACAGAATGATAACCCATAGAGTATGATGATATATTATATCAATAAATGATTGACTGGAGTTTGCATTATAGGAATGGTATTTTGCTTATTATTTTCTCTTGCAAAGCTGAAAAAGCATTCACATGGTGATTGGGTAGCAAATCAAGACTTCTCTATTGATAATCTTCTTATAAGATTACTTTATTGTATTCAATCCTCTGAAGGTGTATATATTTTAACAGTTAATTAATAAAATTTGAAATCAAGTAGTATTATTCTAACAGGAGCGCTCACCACACTCATCTCACCACAAGAGGGCAACATAGACATACATAAAAAGTGAAGAGTCCAGAAACGTCCACGCTCTCTATTGGTAATATCTGTTGAATGTCAAACAAAATCCAGCACACACACACTAATTAAGAAAACGAATTAATGTATAATCACAAAATTCGCCAACTGAAACCGCAGCATGTAATCAAGGCAACACAATCAACAAGATATAATGACAAATTCAAAGGATTTTCTCTCACGTCTGGCATTTCTCCCCAGACAAATCAAGTGCACCCTAGACTAATCAAGCATCTAAACAGCCATCTGGACCCCCATAAAGGTCAAGGTGTAGTATTTTCTGTGATTACAACAATTAAACTGTTAAATTCAACATATGGTGCTAATTAATGTAAGAGTAGAGGAACGTGTAATCAATTGACAGCAAGGTTCAGCATGGAAGTCGAACAGTCAGTGACTTGTTTATCTAGATAAATAGGCCTATCTCCTACAAAGATAAATCCCCCTTGGGCACATCAAATGAAAACTGTCGATCCGGCCTGCATGGCGCTGGAATGAGAGGAGACGAGTGAGATCACGATTAGGAAACTGAGGCTGCTCTCTGCCCCCAGCCTCTAGCATTACAACATGTTCACTTTCAGATGGACTTATATATTATGTATTGGATTCAATATATATTTTTTTTTTTTAACAAAAGCCGAACATTGAAAATGTATTTGAATAAAGGATACATATAGTCAATAAGACTACAGAATATCATTTGATCTGTAATCCGTGATGGTTCCTTTGTTGCATTTTATATATATATATATATATGTGTGTGTGTGTGTGTGTGTGTGTGTGTGTGTGTGTGTGTGTGTGTGTGTGTGTGTGTGAGCTGTAATGCTTAAAGAATTTAGGTGATCAATTTAGAGGATTAGGCCTATTCTAATCAAGAATGGGTCCAATGTGGCAGCAATTATGTTGATGAACACACACACACACACACACACACACACACACACACAAAAACAGTCCCTCTAACTTTTTCTCTCTAATCAGTAAGACAGGATGCATCTGTGTGTGTGTGTGTGTGTGTGTGTGTGTGTGTGTGTGTGTGTGTGTGTGTGTGTGTGTGTGTGTGTGTGCTTTACAGTCAAATAGCTGCTATGTCGCTGCACCTTATGCTATTATGTTATTTATGTTACTATGTTATTTGCACTATCTCTTTGTACCTTCATGAGTAACCATGTCAACCTTCGCAAGCATCTCCCTATGCTCTTGTACGTGTCCATTATTCACTATTCACTATTTCACTTATCTACCTCACCGTTTTTACTCTGCCACTTATTTTACAACTAAGCTGCTACTTGTTGTTATTTATATTGTACATACACTTTACCTTGAAACATTGAAACATTGGTCATTCTCAGTGGGGTTTTTTTTTTAGCTATGGGAACGAAATGTGTTCTCTGCATTTGACCCTATGCTACTTAGGAGCAGTGGGCTGCTATGTTCAGCGCCCAGGGAGCAAGTTGGGGTTCAGTGTCTTGCTCATGCGGACAGTTGGAGAAGGGGAGGAGGGGACCGAACCGCCGACCCTACGGTTAGTGGACGACCCACTCCATTCACCCGCTCTATCCACTGAGCTACTGCCGCCCCTTAATGTATATTTACAGACTGCAAATGGTTAAAAAGAAAAAAAAATATATATATATATATATAATCTTCCTAACTTTATCTAACTTAAACATTATTGGTATCCAAGCCTACTGCTAATTTGTTCAACAGGATTCACATTATTGTGGGCGGGATAGACTCCGTCAACGTTCCATTGATTGATGGTATTTTAGAGCAAATCCACAGCGCGTCCGTATTTTTTGTTAGCCAATGAGCGACAGGAGTTCTGTATTTGCGGAAGTAGATGCAGACACGTTTTTGTATGGAGAAATTGAATCATAATGTAATTATTCTTATAGCCTGTGTCGTTTAAGTGTATACTCAACAGTTGAGTGCGGACATAACGGTTTCTGTCTCCAGTGTTTTGTATTTTATAGTTTATTCCTTTGTTTATTACACATACACGTACATGATAGATCGGACCATGCGTCGCAGCTCAACAAATACTTTGCAACGGTTAGGGACTAGGGTTACAACGTAAACCTAACGTTTGTCCTGCTGTTTAGATGAGCAGCGACCCTACAAGTGATGGGCAAGAGGCTAACATTTGTCCACCAAAGCGTCCACGGATGGAGGAGTGTGAAGCGGAAATTGGGGACACCCGGAGGACCACAGTGGACGTGGTAGGTGCTATGGGTGACAACCGTTGATTGCCATTAGTGACAATAAATCCCAATAAGGCTTTCGCGTTTCCTCATGCTTTCCTCCTGCTACGACTAACGATATTATTGTCCATTTCATATTCAGCTGCTATAGTTATGCATTGCATGCTGAAAGTAATCTTTTTTCTCCCCTTACCTTCATAGTCTGTCATAATACCGGTGCACAACGCGTCCTGTTGGCTGGATGAGTGTCTTCAGGCAGTATTAAACCAGGACTTCAACGGTTCTTTGGAGCTGTCTGTGTATGATGACGCCAGCACTGTGAGTAGTTTGAGTGCAGATTGTGTGAATAACAAATGTGCTCTCTCTGTTGTTACTACCATGAAGTCACTGTATAAAGACGTCAGCACATGCATTTAGGGTTCATTTGGTGTGTCTGCGTGTGTGCATGCCTGCTTGCTTCTAACCTTCAGGATGACTCCAGGGCAGTAGTGGAGAGTTGGAAGGAGAAGTTTGACACAAAGGGCGTTTCCATGGTGATCTCAGGTCATCACTCTGGTCAACCCAGAGGAGGTCAGTCAAAGCACAATGTATTGAATTGTATGATTGTACTTGTAATTTTCACTGCCCACGGAAGGCACTGACACATATTCGCAGAGTGAGTGTTTGTGTTTTCTTTCAGTGGGTTATGCCAAAAACCAGGCAATATCTCAAAGTTCTGGACGCTACCTGTGCTTTCAGGATGCGGTAAGTGTGTATGTGCACGTGTGTCATGCTTTAGTGGGCCATTTGACATCCTTGCGGTGAATGTTTAGATGGTGAATGTTTAGATGCGGTGAATGTTTAGATGGTGAATGTTTAGATGCGGTGAATGTTTAGATGGATGTCATTTTGCCTGTCACAGATCATACCTAATTGTAACATCAAATATAAAAATCTAATGTGTATAGGTCAAAGCGCGTTGACTTGCATGTTATTTTCTTGTCTTCTACAAACCCGATATACTGGAGTCTTATCAAAGTATGTCCGTGTGTCCCAGGATGATGTCATGATGTCCCAACGAG